>CM077817.1:24642500-25242500 GCA_039764185.1 Tamarix austromongolica | reverse complement strand
GTTCTTCTTCTAAAACACCCTGCAGACTACCCATCCATCTTCCTGCTACAACGGTCACGAATTAAGTATATTAGCTAAAGACAGTTATATATTTTAGATCCCCCCCCCCCATTTTGTGATGAAGAAAATGGGGTAGCTAATGGGAAGGTGGGAAATTAATAGAGATCTTACCTTTTTGGTAGCTAATTTAGAAAAAGCAGAATGAGAAGCTTAATGAAATCCAGTTGATAGGAAAGGGGCAGTAGAATGAGAAACTTAATGAAATTCTTTGGGATATTCGTTTATGAATAAGGCCGAAATAGAATGACCAAAAGGAATAATGGCGGTTACAGGGTTTGGTTCTGTCGGGAATTACTCGTTCGGGATCAAGTTTGGAGAAAATTCTTTGGGATGGGTTCGGATTGTTAGAATTTTTTAGAAAAGAAAGACTCATATCTAAATCTGTATGGATATATATATATATATATATATATATATATATATAAGTACATCATAGGATTATATTTTTTCTAAATAATAATAAAATAAGAATAAAAAAGAAAATAATTTATTTAAAAAATTTATATGGGAGCATAAATAGAAATATTTTCCCTTTGAGGACGTGAAATCGTAGTTAATAAAAGTTAGGGAATAGAATGGCCTCAACGACTGAGATTTATTTCCTGTTGGAGGAGCTGGAATAGCATCCCGTTCCCAAAAATGTCTCTCTCTCTAGATCTCTCTCTCTCTGTATTCCCTGCAAAACAAAAAACGGGATAGTAATTATAATCTGCATTTAAATTGAACTCGAATATTACTTTTTTCTTATTTAAAAAATAAATAATTAATCGCTTAATTTTACGACTGATATATTTTTTGCTGTAAGGGTAGCCGTTTTTCTGAAATTATCTTACGATTTGAACGTGAAACAACTCACGATGATTCCGAACTTGCCAGAGCAGGGTTCAAATTAACCAACTTCTGAGATATAGTAAGCCTGCTATCAGAATTAAGTGGGTACTAGCTCAACCAAGATCCGGTTACGACATCAACATTACTACATATTGAGTCAGCTAGCTAGCTTTGGTGAGGAGGATGTGCCGTCAATGTCAGTACTCTTTAAGAGCAACTGTGACCGTAGAGAATTCACACCACATGCTGTAATTATAGCCCATGGGAGCGAGGGTCATTGAGACGCGAGCTTTGATGCTCGCAACACTAAACAGCACGGAGAGAACTGGGATCAACGGAGGCTGCATGCGGAGTATGAATAAATAACTGTTTATAGCTTAATTATTCCACTCAGCTCCAGCCGAGGAGCGGAATGAATTATCATAACAAAAAATAATAATTAAGAGAAATATATACATAAGGAAATATTGGTAATTAAAAATAATAATAATCCAATATAGGGGGAGTCGAATACATGCATGAATGGAACGAAGGACTAGTAATTTGAACATAAGACGTGTGTAGCTTGAGTTAATTAGGCGTCGTCTGAAGATGGAGAGGGGCGGGTACGAGACTCGGAACATGTCGTTTGAATAGGGAACCTTTCGTCCCGAAATTCTCCTCATCATCGTAAGACTGATTGAATATTGTCCGCGTCCTCACCGTCCGCATGCATCAACCCAATCGAATCCCTCTCCGTTTCCGGCCTTCTTTTGTTTTTATCCGATCGATCGACTCCCTCGCGTCGCGTGTGTCCTTTTCCGTCCGACTGCATGCATGTCTCCAACTTACATGCACGTAGTCAAAGTCCAGAGATTTCAACGATGAAAAATCAGAACAATAAGTCCGGCCCCTTTCATATCCTAGTTATTACTTCTTCTTTTTAACTTATTTCAATTCGGAACTGACTGCGTATCAATAAATTTATTTTTCTCTCTGTTTTTTTTTTCAACTTTAATAAATGCTGTTCTTGCTGCATGATTTTTGGGTCCATATCTAGGCCTCTGACGCAATGTATATGGAATCAGTAGTGCAATTTCTCAAATGCGAGTCACATGCACTTCAATTCCTCAATGCATGTGAGCTGGACCGATGCATGCCGTCACCATTACCTACGTACATCTTCCGCGTGCCGTTGCCTTTACGCATAATAACCTTTTTTTTTTGGGTCTCTGTGGGCGATACGTATAATAACTCTACAGCTTCGGCGTATTATATGCAGTGATGCACGGGGACGCTGAAGAGCACCCGTTTCACGTCCCCGGGACGTTTTTGGGGACGAAATGCGAGGCGGGACGCCGGTTAAAAAAAAATTGCTCCAAAACGACGTCGTTTTGGAGGTTTTTAATTTTTTTTCCCGCCCGGTTGCCCCACGGCCCCAGCAGCCCACTCGCCCGACGCCCACTTGCTCGGTTTCCCTCCTTCACCCTTCGAATCGAACATTTTTTTCCTTTTGACCTAAGATGCAGCTGCTGGCTCGGGCTCCTTATCTCCATCCCCTCGCACGACGCATACTACAATGAACCTTCGATCCAAACGAATCGCAGGCAGCAGCAGGCCGGCAGCATCCTCCCTCCCTACCCAGCACTCACCGGCGGCATAAACATCTTTCGTTCTCCCTCCCCGTCTCCGCTGCTCTGTTTTGTCAATCCGTTGCTCCGCCTCTCCACTGCCGCTGCTGGGCTCTGCAACGCCTCCATTTTGCTGCTCCCACAGCCACGGTAAGATCCTTCTATCCCCTTGCTATCACCTTGCTATCTTATGTCGGTAATGTGACTAATGTATTTGCCAATTGTTAATAGGACAAGTCCACCTCGGGAGAGAAGGCAGAGGAGGAGGGAAAGGGAGTGAGAGAGGCAAGGTTTGTTGCGGACAACTTCCATTTTAAAAATCCATCTTCCATTATCGCTGTTTTTGTTATGCTGTGATCGTTTATTATGATTCTGTTTGTGTTGTTGTTGTTATTGTATTGTAAATGCTGATTTTGGAATTCTTAATATTGTTGTTGTGTTGTGATTGTTAATTTTGGTTTGTAATGTTGTTTTTGTGATTTAAATAGATTCTAATTTCATATTGTAGTGTTGTTTTGATTTAAATAGATTCTAATTTTGGTTTGTAGTGTTGTTGTTGTGATTTAAATGGATTCTAATTTCGGTTTGTAGTGTTTATGTTGTGATTTAAATAGATTCTAATTTCTGTTTGTAGTGTTGTTTTGATTTAAATGGATTCTAATTTCAGTTTGTAGTGTTGTTGTTGTGATTTAAATGGATTCTAATTTCGGTTTGTAGTATTGTTGTTGTGATTTAAATAGATTCTAATTTCGGTTCGTAGTGTTGTTGTGATTTAAATAGATTCTAATTTTGGTTTGTAGTGTTGTTGTTGTGATTTAAATAGATTCACTGATCATTTGTTATATATTACTTGCAGTGATTTCTATTATTAGTGTTGTATTGCGTTGTGGACCTGTGGCGTTGTGGTGTTGTGGCATTGTGGTGTCGTGATTATATCATGACTTCTAGTGGTAGTAATAGTAACATGGGTTCTACGAGTGCTAGTGTATCTTCTGCGGACGTAAATGATAATCCTCTTTGGAATTATGTTACTAAAGGTGAGAAAATTAGTGGAGGGGGAACTGTTTTGTGGACGTGTAATTTTTGTAATCAAAAAAAGCAAGGAAGCTATACAAGGGTGAGAGCTCATTTGTTGAATATTCCTTGTAAAGGTATTGCTACTTGTAAGAAAGTGAGGGCGGAGGACAAGCTTGAAATGGTAGCTTTAGAAAATGAAGCTTTGAAAAGAGTTGAACAAATGTTGCCAAAAAATGTGCCTTTACCTAATTCAAGCATGGATGTATCTTTGTTGAAGAAGAGACGAGTGAATGATGTAAATCCTATAGAGAAAGCTTTTAACAATCAATTGCGTTCTCAATTAGATGCAATGATTGCTAGAATATTTTACACCGGCGGTGTTCCATTTAATTTAGCAAGAAATCCTTTTTTTATTGCAGATTTTGCTTTTGCTACTAGCCATCCTTTACCTGGTTATGGTCCACCAGGTTATAATCGTTTGAGAACAATGTTACTTCAACAAGAAAAATCGAACATAGAGAGATTATTGGAACCAATCAAAATGACATGGAGGGAAAAGGGTGTTACTATTGTGTCTGATGGTTGGAGTGATGCACAAAGAAGACCATTAATAAATTTTATTGCAATTTGTGATTCGGGTCCTATGTTTTTAAAGGCAATTGATGCTTCGGGTGAGATCAAGACAAACACTTCATTTCTAAGCTGTTGAAAGAAGTCATTGATGAGGTAGGTTCTCAAAATGTTGTCCAAGTTATCACTGATAATGCATCTAATTGTAAAGCGGCCGGTGAAATCATTGAACAAGTTTATCCTCATATTCATTGGACTCCATGTGTTGTTCATACCCTTAATCTTGCTTTGAAAAATATTTGTGTTGCAAGAAATGTGAACAATAATGTTGAGACATATGAGGAGTGTCATTGGATAACCGAGATTCATGGAGATGCTATTCAAATCAAGAATTTTATAATGATGCATTCCATGAGATTAGCCATGTTCAATAGGTTTGCTTCTCTAAAGTTGCTTGCAGTTGCTGATACTCGTTTTGCTCAAGTTGTTATTACATTGAAGAGAATGAAGCTTATAAGATATAGCCTTCAAGCTATGGTAATTAGTGAAGAGTGGCTTTCTTATAAAGCTGATAATATTGGAAAAGCAAGGTTTGTGAAGGAAAAATTGCTTGATGATTTATGGTGGGAGAAGGTTGATTATATCCTTGAGTTTACACGACCTATTTACCATATGATTAGAGAGTGTGATGCTGATAAACCAACCATTTACCTTATCTATGAAATGTGGGACACAATGATTGATGAAGTGAGAAATGTCATTTATAAGCATGAGTGTAAAGAGGTTGGAGACGTGTCTTCTTTCTTTCAAGTGGTATATACTATACTCACAGCCCGTTGGACCAAAATTAGTACGCCCCTTCACTGTTTGGCATACTCATTGAACCCAAGGTAACTTCATTTTGTTTTTATTAAAGTGTTATATTCTTATTTCTTTAATTTAACAACTAATAATAGTATCTATAATTTTGTTGATTTCTTCCTTTGAGTGAAGGTATTACACTGATACTTGGTTAGATGCTAAATCACCTAGAGTTTCTCCTTCTAGAGATGAAGAGGTTTCTATCGAAAGGAACAAGTGTTTTAAAAGGCTTTTCCCTAATCATGAAGATCGCTCCAAAGTTAATATGGAATTTGCGAATTTTGCACTTAAACACGGTCCATTCGGAGAATTTGATTCTCTTTATGATAGAGACATTCTTGATCCAAAGGCTTGGTGGGGAGTTCATGGCTCAAGTGCACCATTACTTCAAGATATTGCCCTCAAATTGCTTGGCCAAGTATCTTCTTCTTCATGCAGTGAACGAAATTGGAGTACATATGGTTTTATTCACTCTATGAAAAGGAATAGATTACTTCCTAAGCGTGCTGAAGACTTGGTGTATGTTCATAACAATCATCGTCTCCTAGCAAGGAGACTTCCAGAATATAAGGAGCAAAAATCAATGATGTGGGATATCTACGGTAATATTTTCTCGTTGTTTACTAATTCTGTATTACATTATAAACTGTGACAACTATTAAATGATAAATTTATTTATTTATTTTGCATAGGTGATGACTTTGGTTCTTTTGAAGATATTGGATTACTTGATGTTGCTTCTCTTTCTCTCGATAAACCAGAGTTAGAGGCCGTGATTTTTTCTGAAACAGGAGTTGAAGATGAAGAAGTAGAAGTAGTTGATGTTATTAACGAAAATGAACATTTAATTTAGTAGTGTTGAATGTATGATTTTAAGTAATTTAGTATGTGTTTGAGACTTAAATTTTAGTTGTGTAAACTTTTAATTTAATATATATTTTTATTTTAATATTTATATATATTAATGTTTCCTCCCATCCTCGTTTCCTAATGTTTTGAATCATGGCGTTTCCCCGTTTCGTTCCATCCCCGTCCCTGTGCATCACTGATTATATGAGCAAATAATAAGCATAGGACCAACTGTGTACGTGGACTTCTCGCGGATATCAATTGTCGGAATTATTTCAGAGTGTGCGCAGCTATGTAGCGTATTCGTATGCACCGATCTCTATTCTCTGGCACGCGCTCCCCAAGAAGTACCGTTTCTATTCTATCAGATTTAGTTGATAGACATTATATAAATTATGTAAATTAATTATGGTAATATTATGTAAATAATCTTGTATATTTAATTTCCTAAACTCTAGCCTATAATTAGGGATGTAAATAAGCCGACCTGAATACCTTTAGGCTTGGACTCAGCTCGTTTAACTAAACGAGTCTAAAATGATGTTTGGGCTCGGCTCGTTTAATTAAACAAACGAGTCTAACTGAGCTTTTAACAAGCCGAACCGAGCTCACAAGCCAAAGCCAAAAAATGAATCAAGCCGAGTTTTTTTGAGATCGGGCTCAGCTCGTTTAACTAAACGAACGAGCCAAACTTAACTTTTAACGAGCCGAGCCAAACTGAATACCGAACTAGCTCAACTCATTTACAGCTCTACCTATAATGTAGGATGAACATTATATTTAGTTTCATAAACTCTAACCTATAATGTTAGATGTATATTGTATATTATTATCATCAATAAAAATATCAGATTGGGAATTCAATTCCAACATAGTATCAGTCTAAGTTTTCACAATCCAACCGATCTAGCAGTTGTTTCTCATCTCCCTGCTTCATCTTCTACCTTCTTTTATCTTCTTCTCTCGTTCTTTTCCTTCCCTTAGTCGCTACAATGTATGACAATAACTATAAATTTCATCCTACTCTTTCCATTACCAACGTAAAATTACTCGTCCCCATTATGTTGGATAATGAGGCTAGTTTGTAGCATTCTTGGGCGACGCTTTTTAAAGCATAATATCCTTCATCACATCATTCCACCTACGGAAGTGAAGGCCAAGTTGAAGGTTGATCTGGCAAAGGATGATGACCCTAATCTTTATGATCGTCAAGATATTACAGTATTACAATGGATATATGGGACAATTTCTCCTGACCTTCTTCACACCATATTATTTAAAGATGACTTCGCGGCGAAAGCATGTCAACGATTGAAGGCCATATTTCAAGACAACAAAGGATCGAGGATGACTCATTTCAAGGAGGAATTGGCTATGATTAATTTTGAGAATTTCTCCTCCGTGGATGCTTATTAAAACCACGTTGAATCTCTAGCGGATAGACTGGCAAATGTGGATGCTCCG
This sequence comes from Tamarix austromongolica, assembly GCA_039764185.1. Classification (NCBI taxonomy): domain Eukaryota; kingdom Viridiplantae; phylum Streptophyta; class Magnoliopsida; order Caryophyllales; family Tamaricaceae; genus Tamarix; species Tamarix austromongolica. The sequence continues at coordinate 25,235,238 of CM077817.1, read as the reverse complement.
GTTACTAATAGTCGTATAGTCTTAAAGCTAATTGGGGGTTTACTAAATGTATAGTCTTAAACCAAGATCATTTGCCTTCTTTTTAGAACGTTCATTCTCGCATTAAATTGGAAGAAAGAACGATAAAGAATAGAGTCGCTAAGGAGGCGGGTGGTTCAGCAGCAATGCTTGCCCCTACAGGCGGTAGTCAGACCACTAGAGTATATGGCGGAAACTCCTCCTAAGGCCAACATTATTCCTCTTCTTATTCTTATTCTTCTTCAGGTAGAAACAATAATAAATAGAAGAAGAAGAAGAAGAAGAAAAATAATAGGAAGGGTGGTAAAAATTGCAGTGGTGGTGGATATAATTCTAATAGCGATGGGAGCAACCAGCAACAACAGCAGTGGCGGCCACACCCGATCGTCGTACAACCACCATTCTAGTATACTCTATATGGCCACTGGGGTCAATGGGTTGCTCCACCTTACCCATACCCTACGACTCAGTAGCAGCAATAAGCCCATCCAGCAGCAAAGCCAATGAATCTCTTACTCCTCCTTATGTTGGATATACTCTAACGAACATCAATGTGGCCATACATACACTTACCTTGTCTCAACCGGATGCAAATTGGTATATGGACACCGGTGCTAATATGACCTCGAACCAAGGTACGCTCCCACCTTATTTTAATTTGAGAAAAAGTAATCATAGCATTGTTGTTGGTAATGGGTACTTAATTCCAATTCAAGATTACAGAAATACCATTTTTCCCCACTTAACCCCGCATTGAACTTAAACAATATCTTGAATGCACAAAAACTCATTAAAAACCTTATTTCTATCCAACAATTTACCACTGACAATTTGGTTTCTATTGACTTTGACCCATTTGGATTTTCTATGAAGGATTTATGAATGGGGACCAACATACTGAGATGTGACAACACGAGGGACCTCTACTCACTCTCCACCAATCATCAATCTACCTCTTCAAATATTTGTTCAACTTTTACCACTATTTATTCTTATTTGTGGCATAGTCGTTCAGGCAATCCGGGAGCTCATGTTCTCAACTCTTGTTGTGGAAAAAATTTCATTGAATGTAATAAGGCCAAAAAATTATTTTATTCTTCTTATCCTTTGGGAAAACACATTAAATTACCTTTTTATAATTCTATGTCTTTTATTGCTTTTCCTTTTGATATAGTTCATAGTGATCTTCGGACATCGCCCGTAGCTAGCTCTAATGATCATCGTCACTATGTTTTATTTCTTGATAACTTTAGCAAATTTCTATAGACTTTTCCTATCTCAAAGAAATCTCAAGTTTACTCCATTTTCACGATATTTCATGGTTTTTATAAAAACTTAATTTGAAAGGGACATTAAAATTTTCCAATGCAACAATGGTAAAGAATATGCTAATGTTCCCTTTCAAAAATTTTCTCAAAATAATGGAATGCAATTTCCCTTGTCTTGTCCTCACACATCTCCTCAAAATGAAAACGTTGAATGACACATTCACTCAATAAATAATATCATTAGAACCTTATTTTCACATGCCTCGATGCCACCATCATGTTGGCATCATGCTCTTGAAATGGTCACATGTCTTCTAAGCATTCTTCCAACCAAAGTATTAAGATACTTTTCTCCTACTCAAATTCTCTATCAAAAAGCTCCTTCCTATTCTCATCTTAGAGCCTTTGTGTAATACCCCGTATTTTTAAAATCCAGATTTATTAAGTTTAATGATTTTATTAACGTAATTTGATGTAAACAATTAATTATTTTAATTTCGATTCGTTTTATGGATTTATCAACGATTTTGAATTCATAATTGAATGTAATTAATCATTTTCAGGAAGTAATATTTTATCGACGTTTTAATTAATTAAATGTAATATTTTCGAGAAGTTTAAATTAAAAATAGTTTCAGAACTTATTTAAGAATTTATTTTTGAAATTAATTTTCTTCCGTTCTACGCTTTTTAGTTTGTGGAAAACCGATTTCGGAAATTATTAAAATTAGTCTTGATTTATTAGAATTTGACTTAAACATTTTATTATATACTTTTAAATAATTTTTCGAGGTCTTATAATACATTTTCGTAAATAATATAAATTTCTACGTTCGTTAGTAAATTCTTCCGAAAATGTTTCTGAAATTCTTTATATAGCTTTTTATTAATTTTAAGCCTTCGGATCTGTTCGAAATAAATTTTCGTTAAATAAATTTTGGATAAAATCTTCCAATAATATTTTGATAATTTTAGTAGTTTATTTTATGTGTATTTGTTTAAAAACAAATAAAAAAAAACCCCCGCAACCCCGACCGGCTGACCCCCCCTCTTTCCCTTTTCTCTCTTCTCTCCCTTCTCCTCTATTTCTTTCCCGTGGCCCCTGTTCCCCGACTCCCTGTCCCGCAACCCTAACCCTGCGCAGCCTCCCTCACCGCCTCTTCTCCCCAGCTCCTCCCCGCTCCGGCCAACCTCGCCAGCACCCGTCGACCACCGCCGCGGCAACCGCGAGCAGCCGCGCACAGCAACCACGCACAGCAGCCGAAGCAGAGCCGCTGCAGCGACTGCGCGCAGGAGCAGCAACCGCAGCAGGTCTTGCCGCCGCCCGGCCACCGGCGGGCCCTGCTGACCACCGGCAAGCCACCACCGGTCCCTGACGAAGCTTCCCCGGCCTTCCTTTGCCCCGATTTGTCGGTTTTTCATTTGGTATAATTTTCTGAAAAACCCTAATATGGATTTGATTAATTGAATGTGATTTAGCTTATGAAAAGCTAAATTGATTGTTGTATTATGTATATATGTGCTGTAAGATTGATTTGGATATATTAATTGTATGGTTTGTGTTGAAAATTTGGGAAATTGAATTTTAGGCCGGGTTATGCCCAATTTTTTTTCGGATCCGTCCGATTTGGCGATTTTAGATAAATTGATTTCACAATATGTTTTAAAATGTATCTAATTTTATGTCGGAACCGTCAATTTGAGAAATTTATGCGGAATCAATCGGAATTCGATTCCTAGGTCAAAATTCTTGTGTAACAAAATTGGGTCGCGTAATTGAGTCGTTTCGCTCAATTGATTTTACATTATCGTTTGAAATGTATTTAATTTCATATCGCAAGCGTTAATTTGGAAAAATTATGCGTAATTAATCGGAATTGGATATTTAGGTCAAAACTCTTACGGGTCCAAATTGGATTGTGTAATTGAGTTATTTTATTCAATTGACTATATAAATTACATTAGAGTATGTTTAATTACATTTCTGAACCGTCAATTGATATGTTTTGGCAAGAGTTGATCGGATTTGCGTTCCGGGCCCAAAAACCCTAATTATGCTGAATTGGGTATTTCTTTTATTGGTTTTGATAAGTTTATTATTTAATATGTTATAAAATGTGTTTAATTGCATATCTAAATATTCAATTTGATTAAATTAATAGAATTCAACTAGATTGTATTTTTGGGCCTAAAACCCTAATCTTCGGGGAGTGTTTTATAAATTGATTTTTGTTATGCGTCTTTTATTTAATCGATTTCTGTCTTTGGGTTTTAAATCATTTAAATTATGTTTTAATCTAATCGGTTTGGATCTAGTTCTATATAAATTGTCGGTTTACCTATTTAGTTATAAAACCTAATGATTAAGTCATTTTCGATAAATTAATTTATAATCGATTATTCTTTCTTGAGCTTTCCAAATTAATTTGCAATGTCCTAAGTGGTATTTGTATTAATCCATTTGGATTTATTTTTAATCTCAAATCTTAGTAGAGCTATGCTTTTAAGTCCTAAGTTTTGGACAAATTTTCTAAGAAATATCATTTGTGTTGTTTGTGTTTATTTAATTAGAATATGTGAATTATTGATTGATAGAATAGTTTCTAATTTAGTTTTCGATTTCTATCGGATCTAGGAAAGCTTTCTCGTGGATCCACGAACTAGTGATCTCTCTCCCTCTTGTCTCGCTTAGCTAGCTTCGGATCCAGGTAAGTTTCTACTTACCTCCACTTATGGGTGTTTCGTAAGGATGTGGCTAAGGTTCTTACGTGTTATGTGAATTGTATGCCTTGGGTGTCGTGTATATATATCATGCCCTGTTGTGTATCACATGATTATCCTTAACGTGTTTTATGCGTAGCGCAGCTTGGAGTTAAGGTACGTGGTATGTGTTTTCTCATGACATGAATGTGATATCCATACCTGGTGATTATGATGTGCTGTGGCATGAATTAACCCTCTAGGACATGCATGTTAGGGTAATTATTATTATTACATGGAGATGAAAGGATAAAGGAAATAAATGGGAAGTGAGTTGCTAAAGGGGGGTATGAGGTTGACCAAAAGGAATAAGAGATGAGAACCATGCATGGGAATTTTAGGGTTTTCATGGAAAGTTCGAGAGTTTGCATGGGTTGGATAAAGCTTGCATGGGGATGATCGTTACGTGAGAAAAGTTGTATTAAGGTGTAAATAAGCTAAAGGGAGAGTTGTGGAGTGTTTGGAGACTTGGGATGAAAGATAATACGTAGGTTGCTGTAAGGGTGTATAAGGAACCCGATTAGGGTTTTGGGAGAAAGTAGTAATCTGGGAAATGTGGAAGTGAAAATGATTAAGGGAGAGTGGAGTATGGGTTAAGAGTGGGAATTGTTGTATAAGGGGTGATTATGGGTGTCATGGGAGAGAAGAGATATTGGGTGAAAAAGAGAGGGGTTACTTGTAGAAGAAGAAAGGTGCTAGGATTGAAGTGGCCAACTAAGGTTTTTCGGTCACGTGTGGAATCGAGGGGTAAAACGATATGATTTGGGATTGGATCTAAATGAGATGAGGAGTAGGACGATGGATGGAGTAATGGTAGTGTAAGTGAGAGAAAGTTGGGCCACATAGGTCCAATTAGGGTTTCCAAGGGAAAACCCTAGAGGGAGATAGCATGTGGAGTGGATGTCATGAGGTGTTGGGCCTTAACTCACGCCCTTAAGAGTTGGTCTTTATTATGTGTAAGAGAAAAAGGGGAGTGGATAATGAGGTGTGATAAGGGGCGCAAGTGTCCCAAGATATGGGACAGGCCCTCCTGGGAGGATAAGTGTGGATAAAGTTAGCCATGCATGTCAAGGGTAAAATACTTTCAAATAAGATATGTTAAGACACTAATTACTTAAAGAGGAAGATGTTGAGCCGGACCCAGACCGGTCCACCGGCGAATAATAGTGGTTAGGGCCGGGGTGCCCTACATGACCGGTCCACCGGCTATAATAGTGGCCAGGCGCGTTTTGCCCTGCATAATTTCCGGTCCACCGGCTATAATAGTGGGGGATTCTGTGCTCAACAAACCGAACGTAATAACGATAAGACATGGGAAAGACACAAAGTAATTACAGTGAAACATCATGTGAGTCGGGGCCAGACCGGTCCACCGGCGAATAATAGTGGCCAGGAGCGTTCTGCCCTGCATGACCGGTCCATCGGCTATAATAGTGGCCAGGCGCGTTTTGTCCTGCATGATTTTCGGTCCTCCGGCTATAATAGTGGGGTTCCCGCACTCACATGGATTGATAAAGACTATGATGTGAATCGACTATATTTACCAGAGATTTAAAGAATGAGTCTACTCGATCGGGGCTGAGCATGTCCCTAAGTAATGCTCGGGGCTGGACATGTCCCTAAGTAATGTCTGTGGGGCTGAATGCCCAATTGGTTTGGTTCGGCATTGCCCATAAATGCCGATTCGGTTTGGTTTGGTTTGGCGTTGCCCAAAAATGTCTGGTTGGTTGGTTAACATTATCCATAAATGCTTGGTTGGTTTACCTGAATCTCTTATCGGTTTAAGATATTACATATGTTTCGCATGTTATTATATGTGTATGGCAGGACTTGTGATGTGGGTTTGAGTATGCGTAATATTGTATCAACGTATTGTATCATGATTCAATATGCCCTTGATTTTATAGTTTACGTCTCTCCCATTAGATAGTGTAGTGGGATTTACTCAATATTGGACCCGTACTGATACTACCTTGGTTGAATGGGTCCTGTGATGATCCACCAATGGTGGGGAGCAGACCTCTTGTGCAAGTTTAAGATCGGATATTGTTTTGGGGTGGAAGGCTTGACCTGAGTGAGTAGGCGGTCCGGATATTTATCCTTCGTGATTTATTTTGTTTAATTGTATTCACCTTTGGAAGTTGCAAGTATTATTTTCAGATTTCTAAGGGTTTTGTAATTGACTTTAAATTTCTCGTATTCTGATAAGTGTTTACTATTCGGATTTAATTGTTTGATTGGATTTAAAATTCAGATTTAATTGTTTGGCAGGTTTTAGCCTTGCATCTAATATGAGATAGATGGTTGACATTTATCTTGTGTTAGATGCGGCGGTAACATTTCCCAAATTCGCTCCTAGCTTCCGCTTTAATCTTTCAAAAAAAAAATTCCCAGAGTGAAATTTGGGGGTGTTACACTTTGGATGTCTATATTTTCTTCTATTTTCTTCTACCACCATTAACGAATTGCAAGAAGGGTCTACTCCTTGTGTTTTCCTTAGATATCCTCCCGACCATAGAGGCTACAAATGTTATGATTTGTCAAGCAGAAAAATTTTCATTGCCCGATATGTGCTATTTGGTGAAACTTCTTTTCCATTCTCAAGAATTCATATACCTAAATCTCATGCATATAATTTTCTGGATCATGAAACATATCCTTCTCTTCTCTATCAAATGCGTTAAGAAGCCTCACAAAACATAACAAATTAGCCCACAAATCACTTCTCCCCCTCATTAGGCCCCAGAGAATGGCTTAATCCAATTCCTTCCCCTACTATCACATTCTCGCTAGCCCCACTACTACAGACTAGGGCTCCCTTAGCCCAACCCAATCCGCTCCAACACACCTTGCCTCACCTCCACAACCCATTACATCCATGACCCAAACACCAACCAGCAAACCACAACCCTCTAATCCCATGCTACACCGTATGCCCACACAGACCTAAAATGGCATATTTAAACCCAACTAGAAATAAAAACCCAATTTGAACATCGATACCACCATGCCCATATCTCCTTTACCCAAAAATTCCGTAGGTGCTCTCCATGAACCGAAATGGAAAAATGACATGATGGATGAATATAATGCTCTAATTAAAAATAAGACATGGGAGTTAGTGCCACGTCCTACTAATGTTAATATTATTCGGTCAATGTGAATTTTACATCATAAAATAAAATCTTATGGTTATTTTGAGCCGCATAAGGCCCATCTTGTAGGTGATTGTAAGTCTCAGAAAAAGGGAGTCAGTTGTGATGAAACTTTCAACCCAGCTGTCAAACCGGCTACTATTCGATTTGTCTTAAGAATTACTTTGTCTCATTCTTAGCCTATTCACCAATTGGAAGTCAAGAATACATTCCTTCATGGCAATCTATCTTAAACAATCTATATGCATCAGCTAATAGAGTTTAAGGACCCAAACTACCTTAATTATGTATGCTTATTGAATAAATCTCTGTATGGCCTGAAACAAGCTCCACGGACTTGGTACAAGTGATTTATGGATTATGCTACCGCCATTGGTTTCTTCCATAGAAAATCTTATCACTCTTTTAATGTTTTATCCTTGAATTTTGTATGAAAATGGCGAGGGAGCTAGACTTGTATGAAACGTGGCGATAACACCCGTGTATTTGAATTAGCTTCCAAATTTAAAAAAAAAATTAGAGTAATACAAGATATGCTACTATAATTTCCACATGAGAACAGTAATCAACAAAAATTTACTAAGGTCAACAACAACCCCCATTCCAAACATAACTTAACAATTTTTTAGGAAAAAAACCCTATTGCAATTATTAAGAAGAGTTCTTAGTGATCCATCTAAAATAATTCCATTCCAACAAATTATAAATATTATTAAGAAGAATACAATCCCATAATCCAAAATAATGATCATTAGGGATAACAAAAATCCTACAAATCAAACCACTAATTTTCTGACATCATATCAGAGAGGTCACATAATATCAAGTCATGTATAACAACATATAAATTATTGACATCACATAACAAAAGTCCCATGAACTAAGTTGTATATACACAACCTAAACACTCAAGTCCTTAAGTATAGGGTTTGTGATTTATTATGAGTAGAAATGAGCCCTTTTTACTTAAATGTCCAACTATACACTCAATGGCTTTACCATAGCATGATATCTCTTTCCAATCCTCAAGTCTTTTCCTTAACTAATGAGAGTGTCTTATTCAAATCAAGAATATTATTTCACAAGGATAATGAGGTCCAACACAACAATCAAATCCACAAGGACCATAAAGGTCACCACAAACAATGCTACCACAACCTAGGGTTAGGCATCACGCCTTAGCCCAAACAATCAATCCAACTCATTCTAACTCAATCTTTTATTAACCAACTATTCCAAATTATTCTAAGGCTAACCTTAAGACCAGCTAAAATTCCACCTAGTTCAGTTATTTGCGCTAGTATATTTAAGTCTCAAATGACCAAAATACCCTTCAAAATTGCAATTAACACCCTTTATCCAATTTATCATCACATTTTAGTATAAAGGGTATTTCTCATAAATAGAATAAAATACAATAGCTCCAAATACTCTATCATGAAAATATAACTTATGGCATGGAAAAAATACATATTTCCCCTAAATAGGAATTTAACATATTACACATATAAAATCCTAGCATACATTTCTAACATAACATAGTTTCCTTCTCACCATGCATAAATAACGAAATCATGATGCATGCAAAATGGATAGCTCTACCCCTGAAGCGTGCAAAAAAGGGTCTACTTAAAACTAAACTTAATCATACTCAAATATCACCATGCCATATATCAAAATCTAACTCAAATATTTAAACATATAAAAGCATGCACGATAAATCACTAAATGACATGGAAGGGTGAACTCTTAGCTAAACCCTAAATCCTAGACATACATAATATTATAGCAACAATTTACATAGTATCACATGCATGCATTCTTATTTTTTAAAAACAACAAAAGCATATATGATAATTAATTTCTAATATGCTAGCATACATTATTTTATAAATCATAACATTTCACATAAAAATATAATATTGTATGCTTTCACTTTATAACAAAAATAAAATAAAAATGCCATAATATAAGCCTAGTATAATTTTATTCTAAAAATAAACCTATGATGCTTACAACCAAATTCTACCATCTACCAAGTAATTGGATTTACCTCCAAACTACACAAAAATGCACAATAAAATGCCTCCTACATGGCCACTTCAAGAGTCACCTAAGCAAATAATACCAAAAACATATATTAGCACCAAAACGACACAAATAATGACTAACATAAATCAACATTTCGAAGCAAAGGACAAAGGAGACGATTGAAGATGTGGTTGGAGCATACAAAGGCTAGAAACGTGAATGATTCACTCTGTCTATGCTCCTCAACGTAAGGATTCATGAAAAAGGAGGGTGGCCAATGTCAGGTGCTCATGTAATGTAGGATGGACATCGTCCAAGGTTCACACAGGGATGGCTGGGCTCCTTTTACTACTAACGCTGGGTGGTGGTGCTCAACGTCTATTGGGCACAGTATTGCATTGGATCTTCACGTTGTAGGAGGTAAAAATGCAAGGCTGGAGGAGTAAGATTTTAGGGAAGAGCGTTGGAAGGTTACGACGAAGCAACGATAAGGCTTAAGGTGATGGTGGTGGTGCTGGTTGACAAAGCTAAGGGGAGGTGCTGGACGAACGTCGTTGCATTGGGGTGGTTGTTGGATGTGTGGAGGTGGTGGTGGTGTGGTAAACAATTGAGCAGCAAGAAGAACTATAAGATATATAGCCAAATAGGGCAATATTATTTACCCTATTAGTTTAATAGGGGAGAAAAAAATTGCCCTAATATTGTCCTATTATTTGCGTCCTATTAGGGTTATAAGGGTAAAATTCTCAATTGCCCTATTTGTTTTCACTCTAATGGGGTAATTATAATTACCCTATTTGATCATTGTCAACGAGGGCAATATTATCACCTTATTTGAGTTGAAGCTACTAGGGGAACTTTTACAATATTTCTCTATTTAAGTTACCTATTAGGACAAAATTATTGCCCTATTTATCTTACTTATTAGGGTGAAAACATTACCCTATTTGAATTAGTTGTTAGGGCAAAAATATTTCCCTATTTAGCTTACCTATTAGGGCAAAAATATTATCCTATTTCAGTTACCTGTTAGAACAACAATATTGCCCTATTTAATTCCTTAAAATAATTTTCCTATTTTATTCTAATAATGTATATGCATATTATAATCTAGAGTAATAAATTTTCACATAATCAATTTGACATGAGAAAAAAATCGATATTGAAGATTAAAAAATAGATATAATACATTAAGCAACAATGTATATGTATCAATGATTTTTCATATAGTAATATCCAATCAAATATGGTCAAACTACAAATGTTGACTATGGAATAATAACAAAATAAAATAATTTGGCAAATTCCTTGTTTATGATACTAGTTTCACATCCTAAAAGAAAACGAGCTGCAACTAATCCACGTCGATCAAAGCATGCACAATCCTATAGTAACTTCATAAGTTTCGGCTTTTACTTCAGCATAATCCTTGTCTTTCACTTGAATGTTGTCCTACTACCAAAAAAAAAAGAACAAGAACAATAGATGCAGTTATTGACAATAATATTGAAATATTGTTGTTCTACCTATGAAAGCAAATAAACATGGCATAGAAGGATATCTGTAATATTCTAGTCACACTATTTAGATGTATTCCACTGCAATTGCATATATACCTGCAAATATGTATCCATTAGTTGTGTAAATCATGTACATAATATTTCATACACAATACTCTTTGTGTTAAAAAAAAATTACATAAATGAAATTAAATGAAAGACATAAACATTCCTAAATCTTCAAGCAAGATTAACTATTGTTGGAAACATCCAAGCCTGTGGAAATATATTTGGAACTTTTGGAATGTATTTATAGATATAAATACTCATTATTTAATTGAATTTAATACATAAAAAATGAACATAACTTAAAAAAATTAGACTAACCTTAAGATAAAAAGATGCCAAAATTTTAATGGAAGATCAGGGCCAGCACCAATAGCGACAAAAGCTGCAGTCCCAAAAACAACAAATCTTGTGGATAGTAATGGAACTAATGGTGTTTCAAGTGACCACTTTTGTTTTGTAGACGAGTTCCTAAATTTTGAAACTAAAGACTAGAAAGATGTGAATGCTTTGGCTGCTACTACTGTTGTTTAAGAAAAATAAAATCTCAATTTCCACCTCCTCCACAATCAACAAAGGGAGAAAAAAATACAGAAAAGGAAGAGCAGAATCCCAACCACTACTATTGCAGCCAACAACAACATTTGCTCATTCTCGTAGCTCTGGTATTTTTTTTCCTTCCAATTCAAGTTGCTTCTGCAGGTAGAGAACAAATACCTCGAGTGGTTATCTCATTTCATAGAAGAATATTTTTCAAATCCATAACTGGCTGGAACCCCCTGCCCCCAAAAAAAATTTGTTTTATCATAGCATTATGGGAGAGTGAGGATTTTAGCATTACAACAGCTGAAGGTCATCTAGGTTTTGGATTTTAAGTCTGGGCTGATTCATTTTTTCTCTATTTGTCATGTTTAGAGGGCAAGACTTTATGCTCCTAATTTCAACCGTTTTTGCTGCAACCACCACTTCCTCCACCAATGCACAACCTTCTTCCAACTTAAATTGTGGTGGCCATATGTCCGCCAAATTCATTGCCTCTTATTGCTCAATTTGAGATGGAGACAGGAAATTATATACCTGAGCAATCCCAGTTCAAAATGCTATGTTAAAGGAAGAAAATGGGTTGCAAATGAGAGTAGGAATCGTAGGAAGGTGAAGAAAACAGAAGGAAGTAGCAGAACAATGTGACAACAAGGAGGAAATTACTTATTTAAATGGGATGTGTGAAGTTAAGAAGTTTTAATTCATTTAGAACAATTTTTAGGTTATACCAAGATTAGGGACTGATATAGCTAGGAGTGAATCTAGGACTAAAATGAACGTTTTTTTTCATTCAAGGACCAAAATAGAATAAAAAATGATTATCAGGAGGAACAAACAATATTTTACTCCTAGAATAATAAAAGTGATCATATAAGTAGGAATAGATTTTCAAGCAATCTCCCATAAAAGCTACCCTTATGCACACCCCTGAAAACTCTGGATCAAACAGTTATTTAAGAAACCCCTTTCTCAAACATTTTCCTGTTCCTAGGTTATCCAAGCATCAGGTACAATGCTTATGATAGGATCTCAAACAAAAAAGCACCACTCAACTCATCATAGTCAAGATCACTGAATCATGAGCTGTAGATGAGCATTCCTCTCCAACCCATAAATAACTTAAAAAATGAACGTATCTTTCACTAGCAGAAAAGAAAAGAAAAGACTCCAAATTTCCCACCTCTTTTAGATCTCCTCACATGAAAAGTATACAAAAGGTTGTTTGCATGTTCATTTTCATCCAGTCCATAATCTAGTCCCATAAATTCCTGTGGCTTCACTCCAAAGTTGTCCTTGTATCTTGAAGGAGTTCAGAGCTATTTCACAAACGAGGCTCAACCGAAATACAAGAAGATACCTTATGTCAATCATAGCATAATCAATCAAGAGAAGTTGCAACTTTTCATCCCATAGGCGGCAACTGACAAGATAATCCAAAATAACCGATGAGTCAATGACCATAGGACCTAAACACATTTAAAATTTTAAAATCACCTCCTCCTACACCTTTAAGCTTCTCGAGCCCCATTCTCTCGCCTCATGAAAGATCCTAGCTTGTCAACATTCATAAATGCTCTGAAGTCAAGCATGCCCAAACACATCATTCAGTGAGAAATCAGAAGTCTTGCATAATCCGTAACATCAAAAGATTATAGTTCATAAATGACACGAGACAAGGATCACATCAAGGTCAAAAGATGACAACGACACATAGTAAGTAATAAAGATTATTCAAATTTTCTGGAACTAGAACTCAAACAAATCACCAATCTCTTGCTAAACCTACATTTCTCGTATGACCTTGCAACGTCCTGCAACAAACTAGATCGGTATGTCCAAACTAGATCGGTAAAAATAGAGAAAATAACGAATTAAACACTACCAAAGAAAGAAACGAACAATTTAACATAGGGGGAAAAAAGGAGGCAAATATATAGCACCTGTTCTTTTAGGTCGGCCGTCATCATCCTACTCAACATCGTCATCGTTATCATTGTACCCAGTGTATAAACCTAATTTAGATACAACCGCTCCTCCCGCTACGCCGCCTCCACCACCGCCACCACTTCCGAATTAAAGCTCCTGATGTTTTCCTTCTCTTACCATTCTCTCTCTCGCTCGCTCTTATTAACTATTGCTACTTATTAATTTCCTGGCTCGTAACTCAATCATGCAATCGCGGTGTCACTATATTCTTGGTTATGATTTGTCAAAACAACAATGATATCTACTCCGAAATACAAACTAGATGGATAGCAGCTGGTGGTGTGGTGGTGACTGGTGCGACATTAGCTTGGGTCGAAGGGCAGAAGGCAAGGAAATGACTAAGGAGGTCGGGATTTCAAAAATAAGAAATATAAGAACAAAATAGAGAGAGAAAGGGGGAGAGATAAAATGGGGAAATGAGGGACAGATTATAGTTTTTTTTAAGTGTTAAAAGATATTTTAATTAAGATAATATTAATCATAATTTATATTATATAAGTAATAATTATTATTAGTAATAATTAATAATAAAATATCTAATAAGTATAATAATTGTGAATAAATGTGAAAAATAATTGAGAAATAAAATATAAATATGAATAAGATTAATATTAATATTAATCATAATTACCAATAATTAGTAATAATATTTTTTTAATATTAATAAATAATAATAATATTTAAAAATAATTATTCTTAGTAATAATAAAGACAAATATTATTTAACTCCATGCTAGATAGAATCAAATAGAGGTATTTTAATATATTGCCCTACTAGATAGTATCAAATAGGGGGAAAAATTCCATTGTCCTATTTTATAAGAATAAATGGAGGGATTTTAGTATTGCACTATTTATTATGATTAAATAGAAGAATTTTTAATCATTACGCTATTAGATTGGATTAAATAGGGGATATTTTATATTGCTCCATTTGTTAAAATTAATTAGGGAAAATTTTAATTACTCTATTTGATTATTTATAATAGGGTAATTTTATAATTATCCTATTTAATATTCTAAAATTGCTCTATTTCACTATATATCTTGTAGTGAAGCTAGAAGGGTGTTGAGTTGTTGCAAAAAATGCCAAGGAAAGAAGAAACGAGAAAGAGAAAACCCAGGGTTGCTAACAGCGAGGAGGACACAACTGCTAGGAAAGAGGAATTCGGGAGGAAAACGAAGGAGGAAGGAGGGAGCTTATGGGATCGGTAGCGTGCGAACCAAAATAAGGCTTGGGAGGAGGTTGTTACGCCCAGGCAGGCTGTAGTAGAGGGGAAGGTGAAAGGGGGACCGGGAGAGGGAGGTGGGTTCAGTGCAGTGAGGGGGGGGGGTCGGTTGGTGTTGCACGAGAGAAAGTGAGGGAGCTGGTGTAGGACGGCCGGTAGGAGACAAAACGGGATATTCGCTCGATGTAGGGGGCAGGTGGGCTGAGTTGGGAGTGTCGGGTTGAGTGTGCAGTAGGGCTGTTTACGGTTCGGATATTTGATCGTCGGATATTTGAAATTTCGGATATCTAAAAATGATATTTGATATTTGATTTGAAACTTCGGATATTCGGAAGATCGAATATTTAAATTTTCGGATCGGATATCATCGGATATCAAATATATCCGATATTATTCGAATACAATTTCAAATATAAAAAAATTACCAAATGACAAATATATTTTATATTATCCAATTTGTTGAGCGAATGCTGAGCAAATATCCGATTCACTTAGCAAATATCCGACGTACTCAACAAATATCCAATGTTAAAACTAAAATAAGAAAGGAGTGGATGAAGTATATCGGTATGCAGAGTATTTTTATTTTTATTTTTATAAATATCTAAAAAGGGATTATATTAAAAATATAATTTCAATTAAATTAAATTTTGCCTCAAATAATAAATAAAGTAAGTAAAATTATACACAGACACATCTAAATTTATTTATATACAATTATATATAAAATAAAAAATTATAAAAAATATATAAATATTTTTTCTTCGGATCGGATATTATTTGTATTTGTCGGATCGGATATTTGATTTGTTTGACTTTTCGTTGACCGGATCGGATATTTGATTTGAAAAAAAAAATCGGATCGGATATTTGTTTTTTCGGATCGGATCGCTTCGGATATCGGATCGGATAAGCAGATATCGGATAACATAAACAGTCCTAGTGTGCAGAACGGGTAAGATGGTACATTGCATGGGGAAGGCACACGAAAATAAAAAATGCATGTTGCAACAGGGGGTTTGGGGTAATGTTAGGCTAAACAAATTGGACGAGATAAGATTGGTTTGGTTGAGGTTGGGTCGGAAACCAACTGGCTGGAAAAACACGAGAGGAAAGGGGGTCACGTGGTAAAAAAAAAGTGGTGAGACTATATGGTTGGGCTTAAGGGCTAAAAGAGAGAATTAAGGACCAATAATAAAAATTTAGGAAACTAATATATAAAAAAAAATTACCCAGTTAATACTTCTTAATTCTATAATCTTATTTAATTATATTATCTTATTCTATATTACTAACACATAATAATAATATATAATAATACAACAACCAACCCTATAATAGTATTTTATAATTAATTACACATAATTAAAATTTCTACAAACGAAATATTATAGAGATACTAATAAATATAATATACAACTCAACCAAAATTTTATTTTAAAAGATGAATCGTATCCATCGATATACAAATTTATTTTCTTTTCTTTTTCCCTTATAATATGCTTGTACATTTGATATTTTACACATTTATACAACTACTAAGACCTCTAATCATTTGAGGATGAATAAAAAACGGAGAGTGGGTAACAGTGGAACGGAGGCACGCCTGCCGTTTCCTCCCATTATCGGTTTTACCACGTGGCTTACTCTAAGTAGACCACGCTATCCGACCCGACTTATAAAATTTTCAATCATGCATTGGAGTTTGCTACGTGTCGCTTCAGAAACCTCCGATCAAATCGGAAGTCTTGCACTCCTAAGTCCTAAATTGCTAGGGTGGGGACCTTGGCATGGACGCGACATAGCCCTTCTATTACCGGGTGACCTAATAATTTGGATCGTGAAGATACAGGCTTACGTGTTGGCTCTCAGCCCCATTTCTAACTGGTCCGTGGTAATCGAACAGGGACACGTCGACGCCAAACTGGACCCCACCAACCCATTTTGGGACTCCTCAAAGACGACGGCCTAACATGCACTTCGTGTTGTCAATATAGATCCCATTGTCATCCAACAAACGGATCGTGCTTAGTTATATATATATAAAGAGCTGCCGACTTACCACATCGTAAAATTCGATGCCAGCTTTATTGATAGAGCATTAGCCCAACGGCAACCATGAAGAAACCGTCGTCCGTCCTTAGAAGCCTCTCAACCTTCCGTCCCACCTCCACCTCCTCCACCCAGTGGTTATCGTCCCGGATTGTCACCCCGTTACCGGAGCAGAGCCCGTTCGATCAGCAGACGACGGTCCATCTCCACAACTTAAACCGGCAGATGGGGCAGCTCCGGGACGATAATTACGCTAGCAACACAAATAGCTCTACGACTTGGCTACTAAACTTACTCGATGCCGCCGTAGTTTCCCAAAAACTAGCCCGTGGAGTTGTTCCCCTCGACCCGAAGATTCGCAGCGATTTGCGCAGGAATGAAGCGATTGATCTCTACCTAGAGGAAAACGTTCAGTTGATTGATGCATGCAATGTATTGTCAGAAGAAATTGAAACAATCCGCAAGTGGATAGATTCATTAAGAGTGGTCATACACTTGCTTGATCAAGGGAGTCTGACTCCAGCTTCTCGGGCACGAGTCCTACGTCTACTCGACGCTAGAAAACTCGGGTGTCGGAGCCAAACGTCCTGCCCGAACATAAGAAAATTGGCGACGGCGGTCCCCTATAGCGCCCGTACCGTGGGAGAATCCGATCGTGTACTTGAGGAAGCCTTAAGTGGATCCAAGTCGTTAGCAGCGTTCACGGTCTACCTTCTCCTCGAATCAGCCTTGTCTACCAAGAAGCCCAAGAAGAATACAACACTTGCCGTGACGAAATCAAGGCCTTCTACTCATTGTTCAGCTGCGTTGCTCCAGCTGCAGAACTCAGTCAGGGAATCCGCCGAGAAGAAGCAAGTGAAGAAGGGATCCGAATTGTTTACGGTGCCCGAATTGAGAGACGTGGTGGCTGAAGCTCATTCGCTGCGAGATCGAGTAGCTGAGGCGTCGGAACGCGGCGATGGGAGGATCGGTGCTGAGGGATTAAGGAGGAGTTGTGATGCATTAGAGCAAGGCGTGTTGGGAGAATTTGAAAGAAGAGTGAAGGAGCTTTATAAGCAGCTGATTTCTGTTAGGATGGCATTACTGTGATCATTATTTTCTTCGATCTGCAATTTTGCTTGTATGACTACATGAAAAAAGCCTAGCTATTGGCCACATCTTCTGTATATACGTAGAGACATTCAGTAAGATGAACGGAAATTATACTATCATTTATGTGCTCGCTAGCTTTTGTTAGCTCATCATGAACATATATAACATCTTTGTTGGGAAACTAGCTACGGTGAAATACTATTAATACTGTAAATAGTAGAGATCCGGACACCCACTTCTCTTTTTTTTTTTTTTTTTTCTTCCCTAGTCAATCTATACGTATGTGTTGGTTAAAAATTTCACATTTTCTCCTCCTTGTCGCATCTGTGTCATTTTTCCATCCAGTTTGGCACCACAGATAGTTGGCAGGTAGGTACGTTGTAGATGGATCAAACGATGGAAGAGGAGAAATTAATGTCTAGGTCGCACCGATCACAGAGGAAAATCCTTGGAATCTCTTCATTATCTGGTATCCTCGCACACCGAGTATGTTGCCAAACCTCACAAATATCACAGCCAACCATTCGCTCCCCATCATCTTCTTTTGTTCCACAAACACACTCCACATAATTACCTCTCCAGTTGAGCTCCCACATCGCCTGCAATTCAGTCGCATCAACCACTCCCTCAAACACCAGCTCGCGGCTACTACAACCACTACTTCCTCCTCCTCGGGGAGTCTGCTGCTGGTGATCATGAACTAGCAGAACCGTAGAAAGTACAGAAGAGTCCGCGATCTCTTGATTCTGATGAGAATAATTAGAGCAGTAGTTCAAGTTCGTTACGGTTTCAATTACCATGCTTCTCAATCCCCAATACATGCCCGTGAAGTATTTCTCCACCGTACGTTTAAGTTCATAAATAGTCGTCGTCTTCCCCACTCGTAGACGTTCGGATGGTAATGTCGGTAATGGAATGACCGACTTCTTTTTGTCTCTTAAGATCAAGGAACATAGTATTTCTATCTCTTGATCTTCTACTCCTAATCTCATCGCTTTTGTCGGCGGCTGCGAATCCTCGTCTTCCTTGAATTCCTTGATTAAGTACTTGCTATCTAGTATTATTCGTGTAGCCACAGGCAATGCTGTTAATAGTCCGCCTGCAGTAGTACTAGTAGCAGTGGTACTGCAGGCCGGTGCTAGACCAGCTGCCCCGGACGTCCCATATCGGTGGTGTTGGTCGACGACTTGGATCATGAGTATGGATCTGTACAAGAATATGATATCCTTAGCGACCTGGAATCTTGTTATCATATACGGACTCTTCATGACTTTCCCTCCGTGCTCGTTACCATTCAACGCAAAACTACCGGACGATCCATCGCGGGGCCTGCGGTTATTATTGTTATTACTAGAAGAAACCACCACGGGCGACATAGTGCTATTATTACGACTACCGTGATGATAACTCCCTGCAGAGAGATCTTCAAGACAGTACTCCAATACCTTAGTCACAGGATTCAAGCTCCGTCTAACCAAATAATTCCCGACCACATGGTTCCCCAAAGACTTCAACACGAAATCCAACAGCCCCGTATCGCCGATGTACGCACGAGCGGCATCACGTACCTCCTGTCTGGATACCCATTTCGACGCTGCTCGTCTCAGCGAATCAACGATGACTCGAGTCGCCATCTCGACACGCCGTGGCGACCATCTACATGATGATTCTAGGAGTATGCCTGGATTGAATGAATCGATATTGCAACTCGGTTCGCGAGGCAGACGGGATTTGAGCTCTAACATGAAACGAAAGAGGTCGCCTAGTGTGATTAAGGAGTTGTTTGATAGTGTTTGGTATTTGGTGAAGACGTGTGGGATGTAGGATGGATCGGGGGATGAAGGAGGAGGGGTGGCGAGGAGATGGTGGAGGAGGTGATATAAAGGTATGTTTTGTATGGCTTGGATTGCTTTTTTGTACATTGTTTCGGTTACACCGAATGTGCCTCGTGTGAATTGGTAGCCCCAGTGGCTGAACCAGTGTTTGCCGTAGGCTGCTCCATGGAGCAGTCTTAAACCCATGCCTTTCTTCAGGGAAATGTCATTCAGGCTCACTTTCCTACACAGAAGAAGACATATATATAAACAGCAAGCAAGCTAGGACTAGGAGGACTACTAGATTATTCAATTCAATTACCTTGCACGCAGATTGGTACAGAGACGATCCCAAAAATCCATGATCTGATGTCCGGTTAAGTCGGAACCCATTTCCATACCATTAACACAAAGCAAATGACCAAAGCCATTGCAGTGGAATACGCCATGCATAGTATGACCTTCAAGCTCCAAAAAATTACTGTTAGACTCCAACGTCGACGTCCCCCTTAGTATCGGCCTCGTCGTATCATAGTAACTACCGCTGCCCTCTTGTTGGTAGCTCAAACAACTTGCCGCTATCATGGCCGCCGTCTCCTTAGATGGCACCACAAAATGATAATTTATATTGCAAATCATATGGTGTCCCCAACCTATATATGCATACATATAACATATATATGACAAGTCGTGAACAAAAACACTTAAGGCAAATTGTATGTCGGGAGAACTTGGGGTATGCATTTAAATCTTAATTACCTACGCATCGACAATGGTTGCAAGGAGGATGGATATTATAAGTAGAAGAAGAATGATGGAATGGTTCTTCAATAACATATAAGAAAACAGTTGTTTCAGGACGATGGCGATGAACTTGTAGCCGAAACGACCAGCAGCTTACAAGAGATGACCCGTTATTATTATTATTATTATTGTCGTTGTCATAATCTGTTCCTAATAATAAATTACTCCCGGTATCAAGAAGCTGACCAAATTCAAGCAACTGCTTCACATTCTTCCAAAACGGACCGTTAAATTCGGTAGGGAAACCTTGCTCCCCGAACGTCTTGAAACGAAATACCCTTTGGTCTCCGGACGACGAAGATGAAGGCTTCTTCCTCTTCTTATTGCAGTCGTACAAGTACTTCTCTAAATGCTTCGTTGACATTCTCAAATGGAGAATTAGAGACTGCGGACCCAGCTAGAGGAAACAAACAAGCAAGCAAGCTAGCAGCTCGCAGTGATCCTCCAGCTAAATAATTATACATATGGTGGTGCCATAAATATATACGAAGGTTTTTCCATAACTATATGGTGTAATTAATATAATTTTGGATTGATACATCACACACATAGTGCCAGGCCTGACTAATTAGTAAAAGAAAAATGAAAGAGAAGCTGAGATGTTTGGCTATATATATATATATGAACTTGCCCTCTGCATGATCTAATGGAGCTATAGCTCCCCCATGCAAATCTTTCGCGGAGAGTCCAGCAAACTAGCTAGCTCATTGGAATTCAATAGTCAAATTAAGAATTGAGTAAATAGGGCATGCTTTTTTGTCCTCCTCCCTACACTCAAGAGCTATAGGCACGTACTGCTGGTGATACCCATTTAAAAAATGTGTCCGCACTCCGACAATTACTGCGATTAGTTGGCATGGGAGATTAAGATGATACTATGGTTAGTTACATATGATTAATCCATTTAGTATCATATATATAGCTGCTGCAAAGAGGAATTTATAAATTCATAAACACCGCATTGATTTGCCAAACTAACCAACATCACAAACGGAAAAGGTTGAGGGGGGGGGGGGGGGGAGGATTAAAGAAGGAGAGGAAAAACACGGGGACTTAAATGAGCACATAATGGATTACAAGGCTTTTCGATATGCCCATCATTAGGCATATCAATCGTGTTTCCTGTCTATAAATGATAGGAAAGATATGCCAAAGAAAATTCTATTATGCACTCAGGTGCATCTTACATGGTGCACGTGGCTGTGAGACATAAGCAACGGGTAGGATGCGAAAGACTAACATGATGGACCATGTTTCATAACCCAACACTCAATGTGTATTTTTCTCTCGGTTTATGTTTATTTCAACTTGATGTGTATCGTTCTTTAGGTTCATGTTTATCCCTATCCTGTTGGATTATTATCCAACATTGGGCTTGCATATAAACGATACGAATTGGACGTTGTCGTATCGGTTAAGCCCGAATAAACGTGATCGAATTAAGTTTAATTAAGTTGGGCCTAATGTATCTGATTGAATGTTGACCCATATGTGTAGAGACTGTGGGAGTCCTAGATCGTTGATGGACCGAACTAGGATGGCCCGATAGATAACAGGTTAGTTATCTATATATATATAGTTATGGTCCCTAGGTCGCATGTACTTCGCTCCAATTGGTTCCCATCAATCATTGGCAAGTAGCGGGCACGTGCATAATTTAGAAGACTGTAGAACTGACCATTAGGGTTTGATATCAGATTCGACGGTACTCGATAATTCTTTTGTTATTATGGATTCAGGTACGCTTCCGCAATATATTATATATATTAATCTTGATAGATTAACATTCGATCCTTTCGAATATATATAGATTATATATTAATCTATCATATCCACCTTAATGTGTATCTTTTCTTCTTGATTGATGTCTATCCTTCTTTATACTCTTCTGAGTTGATGTTTATTTTTCTTCACCTTGATGTTTATGCTTTTCTTGATTGATGTTTATCCTTCCTAGGTTCGAAGCGACTACACTTTTATGTGTATTCTCATATGGCTTGATGTTTATCCTTATTTGGGTCGAAGCAACTACAGCTCAATGCATATTTTCATTTGAGTTAATATTTATCCTTCTCTTAATTGATGATTATTCTTCTTTTAAGAGGAATTTCATTCTTCTTTGGGCTGGGTTGATATTTATTATTCTCCACCTCGATGTGTATCATCCTCTTAATTGATGTTTATCCTTCTATGGGCTTATATACCTTCAATTCCTATTGAACAAAATTATAACATAAATGTTTCCTACGAGACTATTATCATGTGACTGCTATGCTATAATTGCGGTCCACACCATCGAGTGCAACTTGCACGATGCACTAGGGTGCATGATATACATATTGATATGCCAAATGCAAAGATGGATTTGTGGGTGCTATGCAACATGCTATGTTCAGAAGCTAACTAATAGTCTTGAATGATATCGTGTCATAGGTAGAGATAAAAATTTTTGTCACAATAGATGAAAAAAATAATGATCAACAATCTTAACAAGGCCCAAAAAGGTTAAAATATACGTAGACTCGCTTTATTATTAGCTAATACTACTCAAGGAGATTCAAATCTAAGATCTAACTAGTTAGTTATAATGCTTGATGATGATCTAAATCTAAAGTCTAGACTCTAGAGTATTCACATCCGTTAATCATAACCACTCAACTAGCTAATATATACTTTCTTTGTTATTAGGTTAGCCACCATCATCTATCTCCAACTTAATTTCTCTTTTTTTTTATTAGCTTTATATAAGCAAGAATCCCTATACTTTATTATCCGGATTGATCACACTTTGAACTAAACTTGTTTTTTCACTCATACAAAAAATATTTACTCAATAAATGCCCATTGAATACCACTTCAACCATTTCAAAAAATACCAATCACATAAATTTTTAATACTGCGAGTTTTAATTAACATATTATAAACATATATATATATATATATATATATATACATACATCTACCTGAAGAATAGGAACACAAAAGATTTGAAAGATAAATAGATAAATAGATAGTTAGAAAGAACAGATAACAAATTTGAAAATGAAAGGAGAGGACTGGATAGAAGAAGTTTGAATAGTTTTATAAATTTGGGATAGGTGGTCCTATTACAAATGGGAGGAGAATTCCTCTAAAGATTTGTTGACCAAGATTTGATTCTTTGTGGTTGTTTCTAGAGTATCTCTTTCTAGAAATTTTTTCCGGCCCTTTGAAATGAATTACTAAGTCCCCTTTTATAGACGCAAGGGGGTCCTAACAGTTATAATTTGAAAAGTTAATTCGGGAATCTACCAAAAGCAAACAATAAAAAGTACACAATAAAAGGTGTACTAAAAGTTTGAACAGTAAAAGGAAAAAGTATACGAACAGTAAAAGTAACCTAATAAAGTCAAAAGTAATTTGTGTGTGTCCTTTTGTCGCAGATTCCTTTGTCTTTTCTTCTTTTGCTTTGCAGTCGCTTTTATCGGATGCTTTTACCTTTAGTTAAAAACGTCTATCACCGAAAGTAGATTCCTTTCGCTTTTGTCGATGACGCTTGTGCTTTTGACACGAACTTTTGAGTAGGCAGAATATTCTTTGTCTGCCACTAATTTGATGCGTCTTGTCTCGTACGCCTCGGATACCTGTATTTGTACCATTACCGAATACTTGGGAGTATTCCGTAACAGTCATCTTTGTTTTCATCGGCATAGTCCGGAGTTGGAGCTGACGACGAGGGTGAAGACTTCTCCTTCTTGGTTTGGGATAGTACTTGGTTTAGAATGGCCAAGTACTCATCTTCTGATTTGGCACCTACGAGTTTAGCTGCTGTAACCAATTTCTAGGCCAGAAATTTGGTTTGAGATGGGCTGGCCAGAATCTATTTTGTTGATGAAGACATCGTCTGTCTCGTTTTGATGCATTTGCGAACTGCTTGTTCGGAGACTTTGTCAAACGTCTGATATTTTGTCCACCATTTGACCTTGAATCTTCTGACCAAGGTTGGAACCCCATCGATCTCATGTATTTCTAAGGTCCATGCGAACACCTAGGGACAAAAGAGTCTGGAGCAAAAATGAAAGATAGGAGGCAACACCCTATCATTTTGTGTGGGTTAGTATAGGGAATTTAACAAGTCAAGAGATTTTGAGACTTGTTCAGGTAGGATTTCGGGTATAGAGCTGAAATCTTTCCACCAACGGATGAACCAGATAGGTAGTTTGTTCTGGTTAAAATTTTGGAATAAAATCAACCAGGAATGAGATTTTCTAGAATTCTCAGTGAAGAAAGAATTCCACCAAGCTTGTTGATAATCCCAATAGTTAAAATTCAATTTTGTGTTTGGGTTTTGTTTGTACGAATTTGGGAGTCATCGAGGTAGTTTGAGGCTTTGTCCCCAATCCGCGGGAAGAATTACCCTGTGAATCTTACAGGTTGAGTAGGCGGTTTCGTTCTAGGTTTGGGAAATCTTAAAATGCTTGAACAAAACTGAGCCTATATACTCTAAAATTGACATATAATACTCATGGGGTGCTATCACATCCCATGGTTTGAAAAACTGACCAAAAAATAATTTGGTCAAGGAAACGAAGGGATCTTGATGATAGAATCCATCTTCGAGGTTTGAAATAGTTTGAAAATGCGGTTTTATGAAATACTCTGATTTTTGTAAAATCGATTTGATGCCAACAATTTCTTCAAGTCTCGAGATTGATTTTATTAAGGCCGGAAGTTTTGAAATATCTTTTGAAGGAGTTTGAGATTTTGAAGAGTCTCCTTCGATTTGTAAAATAGGGTTTGAAGAACTCATATCTGAGCGTACAGGTTGGGAACTCTGTACTTGTTTTGACACTTGCTGTAGAGCTTTGAGAATTTCAGGGGAATGGGCGAGGCTTTTGACCCATTTCTGAACTTCTGGTTTGTCTGCTTCAGTTTGAGGAGATGAATCTGCTGCTTCATCTTTGAACATTGCTTCGTACCACGATCGGATTGGTTTTGGAGCAAGGATCTCTTGTATCTTTTCCTTGCCCTTCTCTTTTCTCTTAGGAGCCATTCTGAGAGTTTCCTTGGAGAAATTCTCTCGTCAGAAAGTATGGAAATGAATTGTCTTCACCCTTAATTTATTCGATTTCAAAATCGAATACAGACAATAGTGCTTGCCACCTCGCGAAGATCTGTTTGGATGCGATATTCTTTACGTCTTTTTTTAGAATATCTTTTGTTGATTTGTAGTTAACTCTTAACAGGAATCTTTGGTTCAAGAGGTTAAACTAGGAATGACAATGGGGCGGGGCGAGGACGGGAATGGTTTCCCCATCCCCAAACCCGAAATAGATACCCATCCCCATACCCGGCCCATCCCCGATTTTTTATTAACGGGGAATCCCCTCCCCGATCCCCACGGAAGCTAATCCCCCATCCCCGCCCCCATTCCCCGAACTAGATCGCCGATCCCCATCCCCTATCCCCGATCCCCATCCCCAAAACCTATCACCCACCCCCAAAACCTGAGAAACCCAAAAATATAATTTTCCGACAATCATAAACATAAAACATAAGTATATATAAGCATACAATATAATAAATAATTCCCATTTAAAACTAAAACCATACATTATATTACTACAGGAGCATCAAATTTACAACATTATATTAGCAAAAAGTCAAAAACCTATATGTTAAATGTCTTCCATAGTTAAAAACCTGAATCAAAACACCTATAGGCAAGATAATACATCAATACCATCAACAACTTGGATAAAAAAACCTATGAACAAAATATTACATGATCAATTGATCCATCAAAAACCTATATATGGCTCATAGTCTCATAGTCATAGAGTATCTATGGACAGGAGTACAAGACACTACATGATGCTTCCAAGCACCTAACAAAAACAAACCACCAAATGTCCAAATCCAAAATAAGATCAAATAAGCAGCCACCAAATATTGTCTTCTTTCAACATTCAAAATCAAAATATCAGATTGTTTGATAAACATCAAGTCACAAAAAGCTACTTCCTCCGGTGTTGCTCATAGTGTTGTATGATTCCGACTCCTACAAAATAATAAAATCATATAAATGTTAGATGTGGAGAATAAATTTTCACAATTTATACAAATATCATAACATATATCTATGATTCTATATTTCTTAATCAAACCATACTGAAGTTTTACTCGGTGCCTCCATTTACCACTTTTTTGTGATTCAATTCTTTTAAAACCTGGTCATGTAAGGTTAATGGCATAAATTCAGCTCTGAAGCTTTGTTCAGAGATGGGGAGAAGGCAGAAGACTGTAGGGAGTGAGGATAATATCCTTCTGAACCTCCTTCAGTCCTTCTCTTGTTACTGCATGAATTCTGTTGCAAATAATAAGTTGGAAGCTTTGTTCAGAGATGGGGAGAAGGCATAAATTCCAAGAAGAAGGCCCCAGCATGAGGCAAGAAGAAAATTCAGAAGCCTTCTGAACCTCCTTTAGTCTTTCTCCTGTTACTGCAAAGAGTTCTAAGGAAAATTCTCTGGCCAAGAGTCATAAAAAAGATAAAAAAAAATGGTCCACCATCAGAGACTGTAGCAATTAATTCAATGTGTAATAGTTCCATTGAAGTTGCTAATGTGGCTGTTTTGAGTAAAAAATTAACTAAAAAATTATCTGAATAAAAAAAATTATCTAGACTTATAAACTGAGAATGAAATAGCTGAATTAAAGATAATAAAAATTAACTAATAATAATAAACCTATGGGCCATAACTAATTACTGCATTAGTCCAACACAGAAATAAAATGCAGGTCAACAAGTAATTAGAATCTAGACCTATTAACTAAGAATGCATTAGCAATGAATATAAAAAAATTATCTAGACTTATAAATTGAGAATGAAATAACTAAATTAAAGATAATAAAAATTAACTAATAATAATAAACCTATGGGCCATAACTAATTACTGCATTAGTCCAACACAGAAATAAAATGCAGGTCAACAAGTAATTAGAATCTAGACCTATTAACTAAGAATGCATTAGCAATGAATAAAAAAAATTATCTAGACTTATAAACTGAGAATGAAATAAATGAATTAAAGATAATAAAAATTAACTAATAATAATAAACCTATGGGCCATAACTAATTACTGCATTAGTCCAACACAGAAATAAAATGCAGGTCAACAAATAATTAGAATCTAGACCTATTAACTAAGAATGCAGTAGCAATGAATAAAAAAAATTATCTAGACTTATAAACTGATAATGAAACAGCTGAATTAAAGATAATAAAAATTAACTAATAATAATAAACCTATGGGACATAACTAATTACTGCATTAGTCCAACACAGAAATAAAATGCAGGTCAATAAATAATTAGAATCTAGACCTATTACCTAAGAATGCAGTAGCTAAATAAGAAAAATCAAGTCTGCAATCTGGATATATCATAACAAAGTTTAGAACAGATATCAGAGGTAAAGATCATAGCAGAGTAGAAACACATAGATCAGAAAAGAGATAAAAAAATTAAATAGATTAGAACAAAGATTAGATATTCAGAGGCATAGATCAAAAGAGAAAAAATAGACAAATCAAAAGATTCAAACTAGAGGTCAAAAATAGATAGATCAGAATAGAGATCGTAACAGAGCAAAATGTAGCCTAGATAGATCAAAGCTGAGCAAAAAACTTAAATGCAGAACAATAGAGAAAGTATTAAAAAACTCAGTTATCAAACATTACTAGATAAGTTTACATACCTGATGCAAGTATTCAATATATTTTCTGGCTATAGTTAAAAGCTCAGCTACCTGATGCACTTTTATGTAATTGTAAAGTGTTGTACATTACTACATAAGTTTAGAGGAAAATTTCAATCAAACATGAAAATTAACTCTACATCAGAATCATTATCAAAGATTTGGCCATTTTCTTCTTCGGAATCTAACACAGATAAATTAAATAGAAAAGTAAACAAACAATAAAATTTATAATGGAAAAATAGAAAAAACTAAAAACATTATGCTTAAAGATCATCATAATACCTTCAATTTCCTTCCACAGCCAATCTCGCGTACACATCAAAGCCTCCAAGGTTTTAGAATGAAGTCTACTACGGTGAGTACTCACAATCCTCCCACTAGTACTAAATGTTGACTCCGAAGCAACGGTCGTTATAGGAATAGCCAAGACATCCTTAGCAACATCATACAAAGTAGGATATTTGATCCCATTTATCTTCCACCAACATAATATATCAAAATCAACCGTATTCCTTGGCAAGAGAGACTCCCCTAAGTAGACATCCAACTCTGATGTTGTCACATCATCTGTGGTAGCATTAGGCTCCATAAACATCTCAAATTTATTAGCATAACTACCATGTCTAGGTTATGGAGGCTTTGAAGAGGAACAAGCTTGTGAACCTTGAACGACATGAGATCTTTTAGATCTTTTCTTATATTCATTTAATATCTTCTTCACTTCTTCTATCTCCAATAAATAAAAATCATCATAGACAAGAGGAAAATAAAATTGAACCATCTTCATTTTATACCTTGGGTCTAAAATACTTCCAATTGCAAGTAGACGATTCATCTTATCCCAATACTTGTCAAACTTCAATTTCATATTAGCTGCCATTGTTTTCACATTATTATTGAAAGACTCAAGCCATTCACCAATAGCCAACTTGATATCACACATAGTAGGGAAAAAAAGACTAATGGTAGGATATTTGGTTCCAGAAAATAATTTTGTGGCATCATAATTTTGTGCCCACTCTTCCTCGATGGGAACTCTTTGATACAAAGGCTCACGCTGCTTCAAGCGAGGAAATACGTCTTTGTATTCTATTGCAATGTTAAGCATTGAATATGTAGAGTTCCATCGAGTTTTGCAATCTAATTCTAATTTTCTAGTGCATGCAATTTTGAGTTGTCTAGCTGCCTCAACAAACTTCTCATCCCTTTTTGGAGTGGCCGACCAAAATTGAACACTATAACGAATCTTTTTAATTGTGTCATTAATCAACTCCAACCCATCCCTCACTACCAAATTCAAAATATGTGCACTACAACACATATGAAATAATTTTCCATCTAAAACAAGTGATACTGGAGAAAGCTTATCCAAAATATGTCCAATCATGGCATCATTAGAATTGTAATTATCAAGAGTTAAAGTCGATAACTTACAATCAAGGTTCTAATCCAGCAAACACTCAACAAGTACATTTGCAAGAACCTCACTTGTATGTGGACATGGAACATATATAAACCTAGCAAAAAAGAAATAATAAAAAAAATCAGTGACTTTATAGTAAGAGTATACTTGCTGAATTTTTTCAAAACAAATCAAATTGAAATTTACCTAACAAGCATACTTTGCAATCTCCATGATTCACTAATGAAATGTGAAGTAATAGCCATAAATCCTCTTTTTTGGTTAGAAGATGTCCACATATCAGTTGTTAATGCAATTCGACTTGCATTATCATTTAACAATTTCATTGATTTCTCTCTTTGAAACTCAAAAATCTTCATGATATCACCCTTGATTGTATTACGAGAAACCACTTTGAACAATGGTTGTAAGGAATGAGAGTACCTTTTAAAGCCCACATGATCAACCATTGATAATGGGTACTCATGTAATATAATCATATTTGCAAGCTCGGACCTCGAATGATCTTGATCAAAATTGTATGTATTAAGCTTCATCAACCCATCGTTAAATTTTTTCGTATGCAAAAGAGATTGGTTGATAGACTTCTGCTTTTTATTCACGCATACTTTCATGTGATCAAGCAAATGCTTCGTGCCATTCTTACTCTCCCCTCCTAATGCCTTCTTACAATCATTGCAAATAGCCTTCATTTTCCCTACAATAACTTTCCTCTCGAAATGATCCCACACAATAGATCACAATTTTCTTTTCTTTACACCACCCACATTACTATTTTCCTCTTCGGAATTATGTGTTTCCACATCCGCATCATCTTGAGTATTCTCATTTTGGGATGGAATTGCTTGACTTGCCAAGGTTGGAGTAGTTTGCATAGGGCTTTCTATATCTTTATCTATGATGTGACTATTATCCATTCTAAAAAAAGTAACTAAAATCAAGCAAAAAATTCATCACTAACATAATAATCATTGACTAATGACCAAAATATAAGTGTTGAAACTCAAAAAAATGCCAAAGAAGGTCACAGTCTGCATAGTAAGGTATTATAGTAAGAAATAACTTATCATCGCATATATCCTCCAACATGATTACATGAACCATATAAAGATAGACAAAAACATAAAATTGACTATTTTATTACATGGTAAATTCAAGCAAGACAATAAGTTGATAGTTCTCATATGGAAGGAAGAACAACATATGCATTTCATAAGTTAGAACTTGGAAGATACAAAGGAAATGAATTTTAGCTTAGCATAACAATTTGAACAATGAATAATTACTCAGACATTTATAAGAATTAAGAAGTAAGAACCTGAAAAACACTCACCCGGTGACTCAAAACACGAATCTAGAGAGATAAGAAGGATTAAAGAAGGTCAGCGGAGGCTCCGAGGGCGAAATAACCAGTAGTTCAGTATTAAGGCATGGCCGATGAAGGGTACAGAGAAGTAGCGGATAATAGTGGATGAAACACAACTTACACAAGAACCAGAGGAGAGTGGAAAAATAAGTGTGTCGTCAGCCCGTCACTGGTGGTTGCCGGAGTTGACATTAGCAGAGACTAGAAGTCAAAAGGTAGCCAAGTTGAGATTTGAAATTTTCCCAGCTCCAGTGCTCCACCAACACAGCAAGTCAGCAACGGCCGCAAGGCTTGCAACGCGCAACTGCCGCAACTGTTACCTATATAATAGAGAAAATAAGAAATGAAAATGGTGGTGGACTTGTGGTGTTACTGGTGTATGTTATTGTTAGTGAGGTGCGGTGTGATGGTGAATTGGTGACGGTGTGAGCTGTGAGTCTGTAACTATGACTGTGAGCAGTGCGCCAGTCGGCCAGTGCTAGTGAGCAAAAGCCCGACTGCCCGATAACGTCAAGAGTCGAGATTCGAGAATCGAGAAGAGTCTAAAGATAATCAATAGATACTTAGATAGAAGATAGTAGTAGTCTAGTAGATTTTAGACATGCGGAAGAAGTGAAGTTCAAATCAAAAATAGTGAAAGTAAGTAGTAACCTTTACTTTTAAAAATGTGTACTTATATTATTTTTTTTGAATAAATTAAAATTACAACAGCAAATCAGCAATAAAAGCAATATATAAAATATATAAAAATTAAAATAAATTACATATTTACATAATTCGGGGAGGGTTCGGGGACGGGGATACAAAACCCATCCCCGCCCCGTCCCCGTTTCCATACCCGAAAAATTCCCCAAACCCGAACCCATCCCCAAAAATCCCCCCGAACCCGACCCCGATAGGGGAATCCCCCTTGGGGCCCCAAACCCGTGGGGATTTTTTCCTTCCCTAGGTTAAACTGGAATTTTTTGATGGACTGGACGATTGCGAAGATTTCCTTTTTAATCGTCGAGTAGTTTTATTGGGTCTGGGTCCAGTGTCCAGAAGTGAATTGGATCACTGCTTCAGATTTGATTTGGGCTTGTTTGGTTTGGGCCAAGTACTATTCAAAGGACTGGGTTAGGGATTGTTTGAGAATGTCGTTGTATCCTATTTCAAAGGCATCGATTTCGACAATTTTGAAATAGTTTGGGTTGGCTAGGTTCAGACACGGAATGGACTGGACTTGGGCTTTAATTTGTTTGACGACAATGGTGTGGACTTGGGTCCATGGTTTTGGGTTCTTTTTGAGCCGGTCATGTAATGGTTTTGCGATTTGGTTCAAATTTGGGCAAAAATCCAAAACATAATTTAAACTACCCAAAAACCTTTGAAGCTGGGTCTTATCTAGGATTTGATCTGGAAACCTAGATGCAAACTCTATGGACCTCTCGAAAGGTACAACAGTACCTAACTCGATATAATGTCCTAAGAATCTGACTCTGGTCTGGGCTAAGGATATTTTGGGCCTAAACACAACTAACCCATTACACTTTACAACACTCAAGAAGGTCCTAAGATGTCTAAAGTGTTGATCTACACTGTTTGAGTATACTAGGACATCGTCTATGTATACTATGCAGAAATTTGAATACGGATTAAAAATGTCGTTCATTATTTTTTGAAATTCTGAAGGGGCATTTTTTAATCCAAAGGACATAACATTCCATTCGTATTGCCCAAAAGGTACCGTAAAGGCAGTTTTGTATCGATCTTTTAGATTGATTTGAATTTGCCAAAATCCTGATTTTAAATCAAAATTTGAAAATATTAAGGCCTAATACAATCTTTGTAAAAGGTCTTTTTTATTTGGAATTGGATATCTAATCCATTTGAGGGCATCATTTAAAGGTCTGTAATTAATTACTAACCTAGGTGTGCCTCTTTCAATTTTTGAATTTTTGTTTACATAAAACGTTGCGCAAGACCAAGGTGACCTAGATTTTGAAATTAATCGTTTTGATTCTAAGTCCTGGATTTCTTTCTTGCAGTGTTCAATTAATTCAGAATTCATTTGAATAGGTCTAGCATTTGTTGGTATAAGTTTCTCATTGAAATTATCTTCATAAGGAAGATCTATCATATGATTTTTTCTAGACCAAAAAGCGTTTAGAAGATCTGAGCAAATTTCAGATTCAATTTGATTTTTGATTTGAGTAATATTATCCCTAACCAATTTTGTTTCTAATTGATTTTGTATTCTGGATAAGTTTACATTTTTTTTGAGCAAATTTGAATCATTTTGTTTACCTTGTATAAGGAGATTAATTTGATTTTTGTATATCGAATTTTCTTTTAACAAATTTAGGTTTCTTGTCTTAGGGTTTTCTAAAACAGACAGAGTTTTTTTTGTTCCTTTGGATTTGAAATAAATTTCCATTAAACCTACTTTGTAAGGGGTTATAAAATTAATAAAAGGAGTACCTAGTATGACACTTTGACTGATGTCAGGAGTTATCAAATAGGTTGATTTGATTTGTAAATTATTACAAATTAAATTTGCTTCGCATTTGTGGTTTATTTTATGTCTAGAGCTGTTTACTACAGACAGTCTCTCATTTATTTTGGAAAGGAATTTTCCAGATATAATTCCTTCTTTGATGCAATTTAAGTTAGCATCAGTGTCAAATAATGCTACTGTGTTAATTTAAAAATCATCTGATAACCTAAGGGTTATGCTAATGATATATTTTCTAGAAGTTATTTCCTTTAATACGTTAAGGAAGTCTTCTAGGATTGGTTCATTTTGAATTTTTTTTATCTTCAGATATATCAGGTTCACTAGATTCTAGAGATGTATTTTGTATTTGTTTTGTTAACAGTATTTGAATTATTTGACTTTCAGATTCTTGTTTTTGTTGCAACATTTTTAATTCCTTTTTAACTTCTTTGATTTCATGTTGAAATTCAGAAGTTGTCGGAATTAAATTTTTTATTTTTGTTGCCTTTTGAGAATCGATGTTAAATCATAAGTATTTGTTGGTTTTGATGGTATTTTTGAAGCTAGTGTTTTTGGCGGTTCATCAGGTTTGATTGATTCCATTAGTTTTTCAAGATATTCTCTTTGTTTTAATGGATCAGGGATCAGTTGAACTATGTCTAAAACCAGTTTTTGTTCTTTGGTCAAAACGTTCATTTGATTTTCAAAGGTCTCTTCTTCTGGGTCAGAAGAGCGATATGAAGAAGATGATGATGTAACTATTTCATCTAATTCTAGATTTTTATTTTGCATTTCATCCTCAGATGTTTCTACTAGGATATTTTGAATTTTTTTCCTAGCTTCTTCATCTAAGTCTAATTCTCTGATTTGCCTATTCAATTTGCAATATTTTTGAATATGACCTGTTTTTCCACATTTATAACAGGTAAAATTGTTTCTATTTCTATTTTGATTCCCATATCCTTGGGGTTTTGAAGAAGAAACTATTTGTTTTTTCCTTTTAGATTTTGATTTTTGATAATAAGGGATTTTTTTTTTGAGGTTGGGGTGCAGGTAAGTATTTCTACTTTGATTACTTTTGATAACTAGGTTTGCAATTTTCAGAACATTTTTTAGGTTTATTTGATGTTCCTAGAATATCAAATTGCTTACAGAATGAACCTAGTTCTTGTTTTGTTTTGTTCAATTCCCATTTTAGGTGTCTTTGAAGTTTTAAATTTTGATAGATTTTTAAACCTTCTTTTTGTGTGAAACTAATTAGTTCCTCGTAAGTAAACCTATTGTATGGGATTTGATTTCCGTGCGCTTCTTTGATTTCATTTCTAACTCTTTTTCCTAACAAGGGTGGGAGTCCGGCTAGAAATTTTTCTTCCCAGAATGGTTGGTTTGAATCATCCCTAAGCATTACTCTAGTTAGGAATGTGTTTTTATACCATTGGAAATCACTCATGTGTTTGCATTTTAAATTTAACAGAAGTTCTGCATTTTTATCTTTGAGGTGTGATGGATCACCTACAAAGTGCAGAGAAATGGACAGGATAAGTGATGCAACAACATCGGAAATTGGTTCACCGTTATCGAAGATGATTTCATTATCTTCATCTACTTTTATAGCGTCTAAGATTTGAGTTTGTTCTTCTGATGTTAGATGGAAATCCCACCATCCTTTCAATTGTCCTGAGAACCCTACTTTCAGGAGTTCTGCTATGGCTCTATTAGAAGTGTTGGTCTGGGTTTTATAGGCATTAGCCGCCATCACCATTTGTTGGAGCAGATTTAATATTTGATATTCAGACAGACCATCTATATTCCATTCATACAGTGATGTGGCCTTATAGTTGGGTTGAACTAATTTGTTGGGCCTGATCTCTAGGTTAAGGTCAGGTGTTATTTGTCTAGAGACTATGGATCTAGATGTCATTGGGTCACCTAAAGGGGCTACTACGAGCTCTTGGGCCTCTTCGCTTTCAGATTGATCCGTTTGGTTAACCATATTGATTTGAGAGTTTTGTTCAGGTGTATCCGGAACCTGGATTTGGTTTGATGAAGTCGAAAGAGCAACCTAGTCTAAGTTTTCTTTAATTGCCTTGAAGAATTCATCTTTTCTAGTTTGAATTGATTTTTGGCTGGATTTGGATACTTCGAATGGTTTGAAGACAGGCATTTTCTTTTGTTCTGTCTTGTTTGTTTTTGATACAGTTTAAATCGCAGGTAAGATTGTTTTTTGAATCTGTTTGTCCAATTTTACCAATTACGTTCCAATTGTGTTCAGATGAATGTTTGTATAATTATTTTGAAGGACAATGTTTTTAACATTTTCTGATTCATCATCCTTAGGCATTCTAAGAGGTTTTAATTCTAGAGTGTTTTCTCCAGAGGTCATTTTGATGTTTTGCAGAGGCGGATGCTCTGTCTCAATAGTTCCTCTTTCAGTTTGTCATGTTTTGGTTTTGTTTCGAGTGGTCACTGGGTTTGTAGATTTGAAAGGCCAGATACAATTTATCTTATTCATTTCTAATGCGAACCAGTCGAAAAATAAAATTTTGACTTTGTTTTCTTGCATGAATTTGTAATATTTATTTTGAATATCTTCTCTTTGTTCCGTCCATTATTTGAAAAACCATTTTCTCCTTTTGGTGTTTTCTTCTGAATAGAAATCTTTTTTGAAGTAGTCTTTATCAATTACAAATTATTTTTCAAGAACATTTAATTGATTTTCAAGTATATCTGAAAAAGTTGGAGAATGCGGAGATGATTTAATTTCTTGATTTGGTTGTTCCGATTCTTCATTTTTCTGGTTTTCTTAAACCGGTTTGGGATTCTAGAATCATAATTTGCACCTTTAAATGATTGTTTAGTTGTTTCATCTATTGAATTCCTTTTTTGATTTTTGTCTTTCAAATTTATTTCTTTCGGAAGGTTTGAGATGTTTCCTAAGTCTATGATTGAAGAATTCGAAGCATCATCTTTAACCCTAAGACTAGGAGTTCTTCTGAAACTCAATTTTATTGTTCCATCATCAAATTGAGTTATTCGATTTATGTTTGTATTTGGTTTTGGAATTACAGGTTTCTGTTTTTCTTCCTGGGGTGGTAAGGCTTTTTCTAAAGTCCAATCCTCAGGTAAGGATACCTCATTCCATTTTATAGTTTTTGGTATGACTATGTTTGATTTCGAGTTGTCGGTTTGCAACATTAAGGTTTCACCTTTAATGGTTTGAATTTTTTCATTTGTTTTAAATGTCATTTTGGTTACCTTATAGTGAATCCTATAGATTACAGCTACAGGCACAAATCCTTCAAGCATATCATAACCATGAGTTCTAATTTGCAAAGTTAAAGCATGCATAATATTTGGATCATCCAAAGACAAAGAAAAGTTTGGATAACAATGGGAAAATATAGGACCAGAACACAGGCTACTTTCTATGGTTCCTATCATGGAATAGTTAAAGTTTTTTAACCTACCGTCTCGCAATACTGCTAAGATAGAGGTGTTAAGGCCTTCTCTAGTTAAGGATTTGAATCCTACTTGGACTAATCCTAAGTGGATGTATTTGAATCCATTCTTCCTATATTTTTTGACAGATTGTTTTGATAGGAGTTGGATGGTTTCAAATGGTTTGCTAATTTGAAGGTCACACTCTTCAGTTTTTATCATATAATTTGTTTGAAGAATGTTTCAGTTTGAAGTCCTATAGACCATTTCATTTTGAATTTTGGGAAGTTTCCAATTATCTATAGATCTTTCAAAGTTTTCAAACTCATATCCTTCACTTAGTTTGCTTGAATCTCTAATTTCTAAGTCGTTCCTAGAACCTAAGCTAGAAGAACTAGAAGATAGAGAAAATAAATGCATTGTTTCTATCCTATTTTGTGCTAGCGGCTTTCAAATCCTAACTGTCTGGACTTACTGCTCCTCACTCCGAGACTTACTCCCAGAACACACAAGCTAGAGCTTACCTCACGGCCAACACAAAAATCAGAAAGATAGATGTACTTACTTTCTCTCACAAACTAATCCCGCTGGCTCTGATACCAGATGTGCCCTAGGACCACAGGATGGAAACAAACTACCTGAAGAATAGGAACACAAAAGATTTGAAAGATAAATAGATAGTTAGAAAGAACAGATAACAAATTTGAAATGGAAAGGAGAGGATTAGATAGTATGTATATATATATATATATATATATATATATATATATATATATATATATATATATATATGAGAGGTGAATTGAAAAAAAAAACTCTTGGATACCTTTTTACCTTATTATTTATTCTAGAATTTATAAGAAAATATTTGGCATTAAAATCTTACAAAATTCAAAAAATATTACAAGAAATTTTCAAAATATCTTACAAAATTACAAAAGATTCATACTTTTTTAATTTAACTTAAAATAATATATGATTTTTAAACTTTTATTATTTTAGTAATTTAAGATTAAAACATTGATACGATGATACTAAAGAAAAATAAAAATTTAAAACACTTGGTATTAAATATAATTATTTGAAATGCATTCTACTTAAATGGAATTAAGTCTAATGTCATGATACTTAAGTAGAATTTATCCTAAAAACAATAATGCACAAATGTTATAGTATATGAGTTATTCTTTATATATATATATATATATATATATATATATATATATATATAAAGGGAGTGTCCATTGAGAACCACTTTCTCTAGGTCAAAATGAAGGATCAAGATCAAAAAATACAACAATAATTAAAGGAACTACTTCTTGTTGTAAAGGAAATTATTGTACGTAGTAGATGAAAGTATAATATTTTAGTATAATGGGGGGAAAAAAGAGCAAAGCAATAGCATTTTTTTATGTGTATATATATTATTGTGTTTAATTTGAGTCATGAAACTATTCTAAATGGCTAAGGAAACTACTTAAAGTAAATAATGAAATTACCACAAGTAGCTAATGAAACTATAGTATTCATGTAGTACCCCCAATTTCCTCAACTTAAACTTTTACTTAAGACGATAAAAAAGCAATAAAACCAAAACTAGAGGATATTACGACTGCATCGAACATTAAAGATGTGTAATCATTCACCTATCTCAAGTTTTTTAATACCCCCAAAATTCACTACTGAAAAATTTCATTTTATTAAAAGATTAGCATAAGCAAAATAACAAATTATGAATTTTGGGGATATTACCGCCACACTTAGTACCAGACCGGTTCACTCCTACCGTTCCAGTACCAAGTGCTAAGGCTAAAAGTGTAAAACACAATTTACAAACCATATTTAAATCAAAGTAGCGTAACAAACCGTTTACAAGAATGAAGTCCACCAATGGTTGTTACAAAAACAACAATAACATTAAACCAGAAATTTAAAAGAAAAAGGGAAAAACCCTAACAGTTTGGATGATTCCTTACTCTATTTTCCGTTGCCCACTTGAATAGTACCTGAAAAAGACCTGCAAGGGACATTTCCCATTGAATAGGCAGGGGCCCCACGAATGAAACCCTTCAATACTATGGTACTAAGTAACCCTTTAAAATACACTTAAAAGTAGACCCGCAATGTAGCACATGATACAAAGCTATATAGATATATAACAAGATGTGTATATATAACATTCACATCAGATATCAATAGGTCGTAATGTTCTATCGATACTTTCAGCCTTAAGCCATTAATCCATTATTATTCAATCATCTCTCAGATTTTATACGCATGTGAGTGCGGGAACCCCACTATTATAGCCGGTGGATCAGTCACTTATAGGGAAGAACGCACCTAACCACTATTATATGCCGGTGGATCGGTCTCCAGGGCAAAATGCTCCTGGCCACTATTATTTGCCGGTAAACCGGTCTAGCCCCGACTCACATGGTGTTCCACTATAAGTGATTAGTATTTTTCCATAACTTTATTCACATCCATGACTAATTTTATTAAGCTCGAGACCCCACTATTATTGCCGGTAGATCGGAATATATATCAACATCATCCAGGGCAACACGCTCCTGGGCCACTATTATATCCGGTGGATCGGTACTCATAATCACTTGCCAAGTTATCACTCTCTTGGGCCACTATTATATCCGGTGGATCGGTACTCATAATCATTTTCCAGGGCAACATGCTCTTAGGTCACTATTATAACCAGTGGATTGATACTCAATATCACAATTCAACTGGGCCCGGCTTATTAATCTTTCACTTTTATGATTAGTATTTTTCCTTTCTTTAATCAGTACAACAATTCCATTTATTTACATTGGTCGGGAGATCAAGAACCCGGGACACAAAGGTACACCTGTTGTACTGGTTCATACAAGCTACTCATCACCCTTCAACCATAAACCCAAAGACGCAAAGGTACCCTGGTCGTATTGGTGCATAAAGCTACTTAGTACCCTACTAACAAGGACACCTAATCTATAAGTATGCATACCCCCTAAATAGGTCCGTAGAGCTAGATAGAGTAAGATATAGGGCCTGGTTGGGGTACAAAGGCACACTAGCAAATACCAGAATAATTGTGGGCGAAACCACGTCTTTAAGGTAGCGACCCCTAAAAAGCCACCATTTCTGATCTTGAGGTCTTTCACTTTAAGTATTAGTGTCTTAATTAAGGTGATCACAAAGGTACGATAATCATATACTTATTCATTTTCAATCGTTCCGGTATCATTAGGCATTTCTTATTCATACAGTTATCCAAAATAACACGGAGGAAGATAATAAGGCCATCATAATTTCATCCAATTCTGATTTAGGATTTGTTCTCGTGATACTTACTAAACGTTAAATACTCTTACCTTACTATTCAGTGTTATTTGAGTCATATCACGAAATTCCACAATCACAACTACATGTTAGATACAAATTACTCATTTACCCCTTACTTATATAATTACTAAGTCATCCCTTCCTTACTTGACAAATTACCATGTTACCCTTCAGG
The DNA here is from genome assembly GCA_039764185.1 of Tamarix austromongolica. Lineage (NCBI taxonomy): Eukaryota > Viridiplantae > Streptophyta > Magnoliopsida > Caryophyllales > Tamaricaceae > Tamarix > Tamarix austromongolica. The sequence continues at coordinate 25,194,963 of CM077817.1, read as the reverse complement.
TTGCATAATTACCGAATTATCCCTTACTCGGTTTAGTTTACCAAGTTATCTCCTACGCTTTTTAGATCACCATTCACCCTTCATAATTGTTACACTTAACATATTTCCCATTTGGTTGGTTAGATTACCGTATTGCCCTTCTCCTTTGTTATAATTACTAAATTGCCCTTGAGTTGGATAAACTACCAAATTACCCTTCTTCATTATCATGCTTACCAATTTACTCCTTTAGTTAGTTAAATAATTACCAATTTACCCTTTAGTCAGTTAAATTACCAAATTACCCTTCTCCATTATCATAATTACCATTTTACCCTTCTTAATTATTATAATTACCATTTTACCCTTCTCCATTATTATAAATTACCAATTTACCCTTCTTCATAATTATAATTACCAATTTACCCTTCTCTATTTTTATAATTACTATATTGCCCTTCTCCATTATGAAAATTACCATAATGCCCTTTTATTGGTTAATTTACCAAATTACCCTTCTCTATTATCATAATTATCCAATTGCCCTTCTATAATCATAATTTAATTACCAAATTATCCTTCGTCGTTATCATAATTACTAAGTTACCCCATACTCCCAAGTTTGCCATAAATATCCTTTTATTTACAAAATTACACTTCTACCCCTTACTTCCAAATTAACATAATATCCTTTTATTTACAAAATTAACACAATACCTTTTTACTTATAAAATTACCATAATAGCCCTTTTTCTTACAATTTACCATTTTACCCCTTGTTTCTAGAATTACTGTTTCACCCTTCTACTTATAAAATTACCATAATACCCTTTTACTTACAAAATTACTATTTTACCCCTTACTTCCAAAATTACCATTCTTACCCTTCTCTTCCAAAATTTACCACTTTACCCTTTACTACCAAAATTACCATAATACCCTTTTACTTATAAAATTACCATTTTGCCATTTACTTATAAAATTACCATATTACCCTTTTGCCTCTAAAATTACCACTTTACCCCCTTTATTACACCACTTTTATTAAATTAACATTACCACGTGGAATAATAATATTAATACTCCATTAACAATATCCAACTCCACCAACTATTATATTTTAATATAATACTTATTAGCACCCACACATATTAGGCCACATTCTAGCACAAGAAATATTACTAAAATGCCCCTAGGGCTCACAATAATATTATTTATGCATAAATAGTCACAATAACATAAAATAACATGGATTAGTACTTAACACTTTTATTAGTAGCCAAACTCTTTCCTTAAGCAACATTTCCACACATGGCATATAAACTAGTATACTTTCCTTTTCTTTTTCTTTTTTTATCAATCACTACAAACAAATATATATATATATTAAACCACAAATATCAAGCATAATAACATATTAAAAATCCTAATTTGCTAACATAAGTTTTTCCATGCGTTTAAGTGGGGTTTAACGATTACCTTAGATCCTATAAAAATCAAGCATTAACGGTATCCCGGTTAAAGATTCAAGCTTTAAATAGAAAAATCAACACCTAAAAAAGTATCAAAACTTATCATGTTAGAAATAAGAATCCAAGCATAAAACTTTATAAAATTTAATTAATGAAACACTTAACTTAAAATGTTATTATACCTTAACAATTTTGTACTAAAATATTAAAGCATGCAGCAGCTCATGCTGCTCATATAGCATGAGCTGCTGCAAAATAAAAAGGAGGAAGGCTTGAAGAGGGAGTGAAAGGAGGGAAAATTGGTTATTTTTGGGTTAGTGGTTTAGGGCTAGGAAAGAAGATAGATAAGGGAGGTTTGGAGGCAATGGAAGGGTGCAGGAGTGAAGAGGGGGGTGTAGGTGGCAGCTAGTTATGGGTTGTTGGCGGCCAAGGGCGGCGGAGGCGAGGTGGCGAAGTGGGCTATAGGAGGGGATTAGGCTGAGAAGGAAGGAAAAGAGAGAAGGAAAATGAAGGGGTTCGGGGGCTGTTTTCAGAAAAAGGAGGCATGGGGTGGTAGAGGAGGTTGCAAGGAGTTGACCGATGGTTTGGGTGGCGGCAGAGGCGGCCGGACGGCGGAGAACGGTGGGGTTGCAGGTGAGTTGCCGATAAGCGAGAAAAATGGGGAGGAAAAGAAGAGGGGGAGAAAGGAGGAACTACAGGGGCTCGAGGGTGGCTTGGGTGGTCTTGTGGTGGTGCAGGGATGAGGTATAGGGTGGCAGTGGGTGGTGCAGGGGCTTGGTGCGGCAGTTAGAGTGGCGAAGGGCAGCGGCGTGGCTAAGGTGGGGAGGAAAAAGGAAGAAGAAGAAAGGGAGAAGAGGGAGGTCGGGCCAGGTTTTGAGCTCGGGAATTGGGGCAGAAAAAGGGCAGAAGGGGAGAAGAAAAAGAAGAGGGAGGAGAGGGCAATAGGTGGCTGATCGGGTGGCAGCATTTAGGGTGGCAAGGGATGTGGTAGGGTGGCAGGGAGGGGAAGGAAAGATGGGGAAAAGGGAGGCCATGCGTGATGAGGGTGCATGGCCTATTGGGTCTAAAATTGTGAAAAAAAAAAGGATGGGGGGAGAGGGAAAGTTGCGGTGGTGGCAGAAGGTGGCAGCGGGGATTATGAAAAAAAGGACCGGGGGGAGAGAGGGAGGGTTGTAGTGGTGGCAGAAGGTGGCAGCGGGGCGGTAGTCGGCGTGCCCGAGGCGGCAGCTTAGCGACTAGGACAAGTTGTGGAACTGTTGGGTCGAGGCAGAAGAAGGAGGAAGAAAGGAAGGGGAGCAGGCCGGCGCAGGGAAAAAAGAAAGAAGGGAGTTGGGCCAGCCCAATCTAGGGGAGAAAGGAAAAGAAAGAAAAGAGGGGAGGAGAGCTAGGCTAGCCAATGCGGGCAGGGGAGAGGGAGAATGGACCAGCGGCCCAGGCACGCAGAAGGAGGGAGAAGGCAAGCTGGCCTGGAGGGCAGCCCGAAGGAGAAAAAAAAAGGAAAAGAAAAGAAAGAAGAAAAAAGGAGAAAAAGGAAGAAAGAAAAAGAAAAAGGGAAATGGAAAAATAATTTAATTTAATTTATAAAATAATAACATGTAATATTTTTGATAAATTATTTAATTTAATAATTTAATTCAATTTAATTTAATATATTGGTTCAAAAAGGATAATTTTAGTAAAATATTAGTTTGGAAAATTATTTAAATAAAAATAATATGATAAAATAACAAAATATTTATTTTTAATTTATTAAATACTCTTATCAAAATTTATATACTCAAAAATCCATAAAATAATTAAACTAAATAATTTTAAAAGATAATTTATTTCAAATAAAAGCTATTTATTAAATTATAGGTTCTCTAAAATTTTGGGGGATTACAAGTTTAATGTAAGGATAAAACACTAACAAAATATATATAAGATCAAAGATAATATGACACGGGGAGGGGGAGAAAGAGATATATATGATAGATGGCATGATGATGCTTACAAAACTCCAAAATACAAGAGACAAAGCAAAGAGTTTAAGTAAATAGAAAGATTTTTTTGAAAAAATCCAACAAAGTGGGAAAATATATCTATATTAGTCAACCTAACTCTTTGTATACCTTTCCCCAATCAATAGCCATATAGAGGCCCATGTCAAGCTTATTAAACTTGCTAATTAACAACATATGCTCGTTTAAATAGATAGTGACCATACAATGATAGTATTAGTATGGTAAAGTACTAAGTAAAATAAGCTCATCTTATGACATAGAAAGGGCACATGTTGTACATAGAGATCATACTAAATATAGAATAATAAACATGCTTAAAAACATAATCATAGAATAATAAAAATAGCATGAGATTACATCATTCATCTCAATAGACATAAATCATGTTATTATTATTTTGATATACGCTAATTCTCCACTATGAACAAAAGTCATATCACCATCCAATTGGATATTTTACGGTGATTACACCAAACACATACAATGGGGTATAAACCTACCAATCATGTTGTACCCTCTACAAGTTGCAACCTTATAGATCACTAAAGCACATGACATGGTCTTTAGGCAACTACACCAAATTCAAATAAATCATCTACACCTTTCAAATTTTGTGTTTAGTTAATTACACCAAGTGCAAGGAGATAAACCCACAAATCATGGTGTACCTTTTGTAAAGGCTCCAATATGGAGGTTACATAATAGGTGCAATTATCAATGCCTCCTTTAGCCTGTAAAAATCATCAAGACATTCATTAGTGATATCAAATGGAGAATCTTTTTGAAGGAGTTGGGTTAGGGGTTTTGCAGTTTTTGAAAAATCTTTGATGAAGCGCCGATAAAATCTGGCATGTCTTAGGAAGCTCTGCACTCCTTTGACTAAAGTAGGAAGGGGGAAATTCTCTATCACCTCCAATTTTTCTCTATCAACCTCAATTCCATGCTCAGACACTTTGTGCCTGAGGACAATGCCATCCTTACCATGAAGTGATATTTTTTTCCAACTCAAGACTAAATTAACTTCTTCACAACATTGCAAAACTTGAGACAATTTAGTTAAGAAAATGTCAAAAGTAGTGACATACATGGAGAAGTTATCCATAAACAAATCCATAATTTCCTCAATGAAATTAGAAAAAGTAGACATCATGCAACATTGGAAAGTGTTCGAGGCATTACAAAGATCAAAGGGCATAGGCCTGTAAGAAAAAGTCCCATAAGGACAAGTAAATATGGTCTTCTCTTGGTTATCAGGATGAATAGGGATCTGGAAGATTCCCAAATAACCATCCAAATAACAAAAGGAAGAATTCCTAGCCAACCTTTCCAACATTTGGTCTATAAAGGGAAGGAGAAAATAATCTTTTCAGGTTGCCTTCTTCAATTTTTTATAATTGATGCACATTCTCCAACCTGTGATTGTCCTAGTGGGGATGAGATCATTATTTTCATTCTTAACCACGGTTACAACCCCTTTCTTAGGAACCACATGGACGGGGCTAACCCACTCACTATCTGAAATAGGATAGATTACCCCGACATCTAGCAAATTTAGTATTTCCTTTTTAACAACTTCCTTTATATTAAGATTTAACCAATGTTGGTGCTCTATAGAGGTATTATGATCATCTTCCATGATAATTCTATGAATGCAAATTAATGGGTTGATTCCTTTAATGTTGTGATGCATCCTAAGTGTTCTAAGCAACTTATTAGTTTCAATTTCTTTAAGGCATGCATTAATGATCACTGGATAAGTGGAGTTAGGGATAATAAATTCATACCTTAGAGATAAAGGAAGTGGTTTTAATTCTACCTTTGGTGCCTCTTCTTCACGAGTAGAGCTTTTTTACTCTAATTCCAAGCTATCAACTTTCACACTTTGAGGCGGAGTGGTCGGTAATGAATCCAATGATCGAGCATAACTAGCTACTTCATGATTTTCATCATTTACTGAGCCATTACCCTCTAAACATTTCTCAAGAAGATCATTAGAAGGATGTTTTGCAAGCTGTTCACATATACACTCCTCAATCACATCAACCCTATAACAAAATTTATTAGTTAGAGGAAGTTTCATAGCTTTACATATATCAAATTCTACCTTCTCCCCCCCTAATATTTAGGGAGAGCCTTCCATTTCTTACATTAATTATGGCACCTATAATGGAAAGGAAAGGCCTTCCCAATATGATAGGGATGTTAGAATATTCTTCTATCTCCAAGATAACAAAATCAACTAGTATAAAGAACTTACCGATCTGGACAGGCACATCTTCAAGTATACCTACTAGATATTTAACCAATTGATTTGCTAATTGGACCAATATCGTGGTAGGATTCAAATCACGTATGCCAATTTTCTTGCAAATAGACATCGGCATCAAGCTTATGCTTGCACCCAATTCACACAAATCACGGTTAATAGAAACATCACCAATAATGCATGGAATTGAAAATAACCCTGGATCCTTAAGTTTAGGGGGCAACTTGTTTTGAATTATAGTACTACACTCCTCAGTAAGGGCCACAGTCTCATATTCTTCCAACTTCATTTTGTTAGAGAGGATTTCTTTCAAGAACTTAGCATAAGAAGGCATTTGAGAGATGGCCTCCATGAATGGGATGTTAATATATAAATTTTTTAAATTTTCCAAAAAATTCTCAAATTGATTTTCTAACTTAACCTTAGCTAACCTTTAGAGAAAAGGTAGGGGAGGATTGTAAGGAGCGGGAGACATATAGTTTTCAACATTTTCTTCTTTCTCTTTGAGGTTCTCATTATCCTTGTCTACCACATTTTCATTCTTTTTTTCATATTGATCCTTTACTTCATCGGTTACTTTCATTTTATGCCCCTCATATTGTCTTCCACTTCTTGGGTTGCCCCGAAAGCCTAGAAGAAGAGCCAACATTTTTTTCCAATTGAGTGATTTGGGTTTCTAGATTTTTGTTATGTGTGGCTAAGGAATCTACCTTAGAGATCAATTGCTCCACTGCCTCACTCGTGGATCTTTGCCATTGACCTAAGTCCTCATTTATTTTTGTTTGTGTCATCATAAACCTTTCAAGAACATTTTCCAAGTTAGATTTTTGAGGGAAAGAATTAGGTTGAGGGGCATGAAACCCAAGAGGAAAAAAATTAGATTGAGTCATAGAGTTCAATAGTGGGTTCCTATAGGACAAATTAGGGTGATTCCTCCATCCCTAATTGTAAGTGTTGGAGAATGGATCTCCCTTCTAATTGAAGTTGTCAACATAGTTAACCTTTTCAATACCAGAAATATCAATGGATGGATGGTTCCCTGATTAACAATCAACACCAAAGTGACCCACATAACCACATATCTTGCATGCAACAGAAGAAGATTCCATAGAATTCACACTTAGATTTTCAACTTTCTTAAATAAAGCATCAACTTCAGAAAGATATATGGTCTAAAGCATCTATGTCACACCTTCCACCTTTCGAAGCTGGACCACGCTTGCTTCCCCATTGGTAGTGATTTTAGGCCATGTTCTAAATAAGATTGTATGCCTCATCGATAGTCTTGTTCATCAAAGCACCTACTACAACGGCATCAACTTTCATACAAGTGTTGTTAGTGAGCCCATTGTAGAAGGTGTGAGCAATTAACCACTTTTTGATTCCATGATGAGGGCACATCCTCAATAGATCCTTGAAACGCTCCCAAGCCTCATAGAGTGACTCTTCATCCTTTCAAGTAAAGGTAGTGATATGGTTTCTCATCTGTGGGGTCTTATTTGGCAGAAAGTATTTTGCAGGGAATACCCTAGACAACTGATCCCAGGTAGTAATGGATCCCGCAAGTAATGAATGTAACCAAACTCTAGCTTTATCCTTTAAGGAGAATGGGAATAGTCATAGTTGAATAGCATCACTTATTACTCTGTTAAGCTTCAGAGTGCCACAATACTCTAAAACAATTGAGAGGTGGAGATTCGGATCCTCAGTAGCACCTCCTCCAAATTGATTCTACTAAACCATCGAGTGGAGTGAAGTTTTAAGCTCAAAGTTGTTGGCTTCAACATTGGGCCTTATGATGCCCAATTGCGTGCCATGAGTATTTAGAGCAGCAAAGTCTCTAAGAAGCTGATTTTGATCACCCATAGGAGCTTGTTCAAGGTTTACGTTCACCTGAGTCCTTGAGAGCCTTCTAAGGTCAGCAATAGTGAGTGATAACTCGGGGTCTTTCTCATTATGTACTGCTTGTTGAAGACCTTGCATAAAGGGGGAAATGATAAGGAAAACACTAAGACTCAAAGTTAGATAAAAATAAAAAAGTAACTATAAAAGATACTAATAATAAAATAGAAATAAAAATAATAAAAGAAAAAAAATGAAATTAAAATGCCTAAACCACAAAAAGGTTCCAAAGAATTCCAATGTCACTCACTGCTAGTCCCCGGCAATAGCGCCAAAATTTTGATATAAAACCCTAACTACAAGCACACGGTATCAGAGTAGTAATCAAGGTCAATCCCACAAGGACTGGGGAGCGAGCACCGGAAAGAAATTAGATGTATCTATGTTTAAGCAATCGAAATATGAGAAGAATACTATCTATAAAAATTACACAAATTGAACAGGTAAAGCAAAGATCAAAGACTCGACACACCAAATTAGTTCAAATTGAATTAATTAGCTAAGGCTTCATTTGACAACCCCAACCTTGTAATAAAATTGATACTCTATCGATTCCCGATTCACAATCAATCAATCAAAATTACCAACGGGGATGTAAAGCGCAATACTTTGTCAAGCAATTTAGCCCTATCATCTACTAAGTCTCATCTATCTCTAGAATGAAATCAAATAGTAGCTTATGCATTAATACTTGTAAATAATTCCTCCCCAATGTTATAATAATTAAATCAATGTCTCTCAACCTCTAGATTAGATTAATTGTTACGTTATTAGATCTAATTCCAATTTATTCTCTCAAATCTCATCGAAATTAATTAATATCAAAACCCAGCCAGAATTTCAATCACAAATATGAAAAATAATAACATAACACAATTGATTGAAGCATAAAAGTAATGGTAAAACAATTAATCACATTAGGATCAGGGTATCTCCCATCACCTTAGCACATAAAAGAAATTAGCCACTCATTCTTATGCAGATCAACTCAATTAAATCAAAAGCATTCATTTTTAACAAATAAAAAGGGAAAGAGAACACCTCCAATGGTTGAGTTGTGTACAATCTTGAATGAAGACCTACAAAACTTAGAGATTATAGTAGAAATTAAAGCTATGGAAGGGGAAAAGAAATGAGAGATAAGAGGTTGAATTGGCAGTTGAGGGTTGATGAGAAGAAATCCTCACTAATCACCCTTAAATAGGCCCATTAAAATAATAGAATTTGCAATAATTAGCATCATCATAGGGATGTCAATCAACATTAGCCCCCCGTGTCGATGCCAAATTTTTAATATTTTTGACTTTAGTATGGCAGGGGTGTGGCCAACACCACAACTTCCCCATGTTTTCTCTCTGTTAGGTCATGCACTTTACCACGTCTTGCCCATGTTGATCTTCTTCCCTCTTCTCTTCTTCCATGCATTTTTCTAGCTTCCAAACGTTGTTTCTAGCTTTTCTTAACCTCAATTTTCCTCTAAAAACCAACAAAAGATAGCCAAAAGTGGTAAACACGAAATAAATAGCCAATATTATGCGTAAAACATAACAAAATCCATGAAATATGTATCAATAAAAACCTAATTTGTATGTTAAAATCACAATCATCAATATCCCAATTGGAGTTGGTTTTATACGTTTGAGATGACTCAGGGTGGATTTATCTTGATGGGAAATGATGTTGCTAGAAAATTTGCGGGGATTAGGATGGTAAAGGTGAGGGTGCATGATGGTGAGGTGAGGATAATATCTAATGTGAGTTATGTCCCTGAGATAACCAAGAACCTTATTTATTTGATTCCTTGGATTGTGTGTATCATTGTGCTATTGAGGATGGTACCCTGAGAGTTACAAAAGGGACTCTAGTGATGATGAAGGGGAGTTAGGTTGAGATACTATATGAGTTGGTGGGTTTTACTATTATGGAGATAGTTGATGTGACATCATCTAGATTAATAGACTTGGATGTTATGAGACTTAAGAACCTGATACTGGGACACATGAGTGTTAGGGGACTTACTGAGCTCTCTAAGAAGGGGTTGTTGGATGGATAGAGTACACTATTATGGACTTTATTGAGCAATGTGTGTTTGGAAAGTAGAAGCGGGTTAGCTTTTGGACATCTAAGCATAATATAAGAGCACCTCTTGAGTATATCCATTCACATTTATGGGGTCCAACGAAAGTGGTTTACGAAGGTGGTTTGCGGTATGTATTCACATTTATTGATGATTTATCTAGAAAGATATGGATTTATTTCTTAAAGCATAAGAATGAAGTGTTTCGTGTTTTCAAATGCTAGAAGACATTGCTAGAGAAGCAAACTAGGAAGCAAGTTAAGTATATGAGGACAGATAATGGTCTTGAGTTTGTTGAGAAGAGTTTCACTGATTTATGCCAAGAACATGGGATAGAAAGACACCACATTTTTGTTGGGAGACCATAGAAAAATTGTATTGCTAATTATATGAATAAGACCCTATTGAAGAGGGCTTTTGTTGAGAGTTTTGGACAGAGGGAGTTTACATGGCAACATACCTGGTGAATCGATCACCAAATTGGTCCATTGAGTTGAAGAAGTCTGAGGATTTGTGGTATGGTATGCTAACTAATTAGTCTAATTTACATGTATTTGATTACTTATCTTATGTTTATGTTAATGATGGTAAACTTGTGGCTATGCATGATGTTTAGTTATAGCAATTAGATGTTAAAACTTCATTTTTGCATGGTGAGATCGAGGAGGAGAGTTATATACAATAGCCTAATGGGTTTGTGGTTAAGGGGATATGTGATCATGTGTGCCTATTGAAGAGGCCTATATATGGTTTGAAGTAGCATTCTAGAGAGTGGTATAAATGGTTTGATCAGTTTATGCTTAAGCATGGTTTTTACAGGAGTGAGTATGATGGATGTGTGTACTTGAAGGAGATGGAGGGAGGCTGATTTGTATATCTTTAGTTATATGTTGATGACATGTTTTTTGTAGCAAAATATATGTATGATGTTGATTAGGTGAAGGCAATGATGAAGAGTGGGTTTGAGATGAAGGATCTTGGAGTTGTAAAGAGGATCACTGACATAGAGATCATAAGAGACGGTCAACAAAAGCTTTTGTAATTATTACAAGAGTCTTATATAAAAAAGGTACTGGAGAGGTTTCATATGATGGATTCCAAGACGATGAGCACTCTATTGGCTACTCACTTTAGATTAACAGCTTCAAATTTTTCCAAATTTAAAGAGGAAAAGGAGTTCATGGCTACTATTCCATATTCAAATGTTGTTGGTTGTATCATGTATACTAGGGTGTGTACTTGGCCTGATATTGCTCAAGTTGTTAGTGTGGTGAGTTGATATATGGTGAATCTAGGGAATGTTTACTAGCAAGCCGTGAAGTGGATTATGAGGAATTTGAAGGGTACTAAATAAGCTTGTATAGAGTATGGGAGATCAACTAATTCACTAGTTGGGTTCATGGACTTTGATTATGATGGAAACCTTAATAAAAGAAGATCCACGAGTAGATATGTTTTTTTTTAATCTTAGTGGTTCAGCTATTAGCCGGAGGTCTTCCTTGTAGGAGGTAACGGCCTTGCCCACTATTGATGTAGAGTATATGGCTATAATAGAGGCTTTTCAGAAAGTTGTGTGGCTTGGTGGTTTAGTACATGAGCTGAGGTTTGGCCATAGTTCTCCAGTCATTTGAGGTGATAGCCAGAATGATATCAGAATTGTTTTCATCATCGAACAAAGCACATTCACATCAGGTATTACTTTATCTAAGGTACCATCGTAACTGACAAAGTTGTGTTAGATAAAGTGGGTACTTTGGATAATTCAATCGATATGTTGATAAAGCAACTGATCATGGGTAAGTTTGAGTGTTTCTCGAACTTGATCGGTATTCATAGGCCATGAGGTCCTTTTTTGGTCTAGGAATTTTTTTAGATATCTCTACATGCCATGCATCACAAATACTGCATCAAGGTGGAGAATTGTGACCTTTGACTGGGTATTCGATGAACAGCACAACAGTGTGTTGGTTTGTGTAGGTGTTAAAGAAGTTTATTAACACAGGTCATGTTCAATCACATAATGTGTTGATGTAGGTTTTGGGAAAAAGTCAAGAGTAAGTTAATTAACATAGGAGCCCCATATTTCCTAAACATGAACCATGTTTTTCCTTACTTTCCAAAATACATTGTTTTGCTTGGTAGGGTTTTTTTTTGTATAAAAGAGGTATAAGAAAACCCTAATCATCAAGTTGTATAAACCAACTTATTCTTCTTCTCCATATAATTCTCCATTGTTAGAAAATTATATATTTGTGTAATTGGTTGATTTATTTATTTAATCATACTATAATTATACAAGAGCATAAATAAAGATCTCTATTTTTCCTTCAATTGTTTTGTTTTGTGATTTCATTATCTTATTAATGCTAATTTTGGTTTGGATCCATTCAATATACATTATCATGCAATAGAATTGTGTGTGAGCATTTGGAAACTGGGAAAGCTAATAACAATTTACCAAAACCCTTTCTATATTACACCAAATCCTTGAACTTAGTGCCTAATTATTTTTCAAAGTATGCATCCATCTAGTGAACTTCAGATCACCCAAATCAAATTGCAAAGGAAATGTTCAAACTCATCCATATCCTAGATGTCTAAATATGCCCCCAACTTTATCCTAAACTTCAAGGATAACATTAAAATCATCCAACACTATCAATAGGAGTTGGTGAGTGGTTAAGTTCTCTAACCAGTGCCATAATGTCTGTTTATACAAACCTAAAACATAAAGTGACATAGAAGACTTTATCCAATGCTTTATAGGTAGCCTTAGCATGGATGTCATGGTTACATTTAGCCTCCGCTCTAACATCAAACTAGGTAGGATTCCACAAGAACCATATCCTACCATTTATAGGGTACTCATAGTTGCAAATACACTACTATTTTTATTTTAGTTTAGCTAGTAATTTAATGAAATTCCCATCCTTCATTCTCGTATCTAGGAGACCCAAAACTGCCACTTTTTGTTTTCTAACAAAGTGATACGACTTCTTTTCTTTGAATACTTTATTAATTCCTTAAAAATTCCATGCTACAAGACTTATTTATTATTTGGAGGTTTCTTAATTCCTCCATACATCCTTTATTGACCACTAGAGCACCTTGGTGAGTGTTTGGCCTTGAAATGGTCACCCCTATGATGTCGACCACAACAACTTCATCCACAATCTTTGTCCCCTTCCTATAAAATAAGGTATCAATTAGAGTACTAACATGTTTCACTTTTCCTAAAATTTTCACTAAGCTTGGATAAGGAGGTTTAGCGACCTATGAATCAAGAGGTTTGGTACCCATACTTGTTTGGTTAGTATGCCACCTTTAACTCTCACACAATGATGATTATCATGTTTCATACTATCACACAAAGTACAATAATATGGCTTCCATTCATATATGACCTATTAAACTACAATTTATCCATTTAGCATGAGATATTAGATCTTATTTAGAAGAGGCTTATCTGCATCCACCTCTATGAGTAATTTAAGATAGGAGATTCTTTCTTTGGTAGCTGTGATAACATCAGCACAAATGAGATGACCTAGAAGACTGACCATAATGCTAAGGCAATCATCTGTCCACAAATATAGTAGTAAGCTAAATAAGAGAATCCATAGAGACAACACTCGCCAATCAGATTTATCAAACACTACATTCATACTCCATTATTGTAATAATAAAGGCTTATTTCCAAAGGTCCATAACCATTTCACTAAAACCAGATCCCTATCTTCAACATTCAGGAACTAAAAAATAAAATAGCCATGATCGTGATAAGAATCTCTATTTCTCAACTTTAAAGTGGCATTAAGTCAATATCTACCTTGAAATTTGAGTAAACGTTGGCATAAGTATAGATAAAAATTCCACGATAGTGTTCTCCCAACATTGAGACTCCTTTTTGATCGACTTCTATTGAGTTTGTGCTTTAGGTGTGCCATCCACAATAATCGGTGTCACACAATTCAAATTCAACCCCCTTTTTACCATAGATTATGAAGCAACGTGTATTCTAGGCTTAGTTTTGGGCCAAAAACCATAACCACTTATTTTAATTCCATAGGGTCCTTCAAAGCTAGTTTTACTAAATTATTAGGGATGACAACACTCATTAACTAAGCCTACAAGATCAATGTCAAGTTGTCATCTATTTCATTAGATCCAACATGCTGATTATCTTTCACTACATTTCCATCTAAATAGACCACTAAAGAACTCACTGAAAATTAGGTTGAAAATCTTGAATCAATCACAGGTGCTATTGATTTGATCAAGGAACATTTGGAGGACTTCTTCCTCGCCATAACATTCACCTCAAGAAGAATACTAAGGTAAAAATTTGCAACACCCCAAAATTTACTATTGAAAAATTTATTTAGCGGAATGGTATTAACAATATAGTTGGGTTTTACCGCCATACTCGACATAGGTCTAGATTACCACACCATGCTTACATCGAATACAATGAAAAACAGTTAGAATTTAAATCATGATAAATAGAGAATGAGAGAAATTTTTATAAAACTTAAATAATTGTTTGGAGATTTACTCCCAGTACATTATAAATGAAAATACAATCAAAATTAATCCATTAGAACAAAAAGTCCAAAAAGCATCCGGACAAAAATAATTAATTGAAGAATAACAACTCTAAATCCAACCCCAATACATAAATAATTATGTATCTACAAGAAAAGCATCATAAGCAGCAAAGTTATCAATTTAGTCATCTATGATCTGCATAAAATCATCTAGGTTATCTACTTATGGGAATGAGCAATACCCATAAAAATGATAATCAATACATTATAAATTGAGCAAGTTAACAATACAATTATGGAAAGGTTACACAAATTACTTAAGGTCTCATGAAAGAATAAACAAGCACAATGTTCAACCATGATACGGTGTAATAGAAATAATTGAACCTAAATTTCCGTCATTAGATATAATCACAATATGTTTTCTTTTTCACATTGAACTTAGGGACCCCACTACTCTTAATCTGGTAAAATGGATTGAAGCACCTCTTAAGGAAAAATGATCCTGAGCCACAAATATTGTCCAGTGGAATGGACACAACGCCTCAGTCCTGTCTCACTTGATATTTCACTGTAAGTGATTAATGTCTTATTAGACTATTGTTTATCTCAATATCACAATAAAGACACGAGTATAAGTATGCGAGGCACAAACTATATACTTAACATAAATATACAGGGCACATTTAACACAACCACGTGATGGTTGAGACATCACCCAATGTAAAAGGCCATCTCTCATTCTTAACCTTAATTTCACAAGTTAAGCATAACTCCTCCCATAAGACAAATATCTTCACCAAATTTAGTACCCAACCCAAAATAATATTTTTAACAACATAGTCAAAATCAAGGTCTAAGTCTAACGTCTTACACATGCAATAATGAGCCTACCTCTAGGGTTACTATCCTCAATTTAGCTAGTTTCTCATTTTATCACATTTACGTTATTCATAATTACTCCAAAGATTTCACGTATCATTCTTAGCATATTTTAAGTCCATTACCACTTTAGGATCACAAAAATCCTACATTTAAGCCATATTAACTAAAATGCCCTTATCTTGCGAAAGCCTTAAAATCAGATTTTAGATAACTTGTGTCTTACCCAATCATCATTTGATCTTATTATTTATGAAGTAATCTATATAACCCTTCAAGACTATCATACCTTACATCATCTTGTATGTTATCATAAATGACTAAAATGCCCTTATGATAACCATAATATCCAAATTCCCACAAAAACCTTATAAGTCTGATATCGTTATTTTCCAACCTTCAACTTATTACATTACCAAACAGCTTAACCATATTCATTATCCACTTTCCCTACTTAATCAATACAACATTACAATGCCATAGAAAATGTCGCCTCACTTAGGGTTTCAAGATAAGATTTATCACACGATATACCACATAAGCTCAAGCTTTCTCATAATACTTAATTTCCATAATGCGATGCTACATTATCGCATAACGACGTTAACAATATGAAATTATCAATATAATCATACCAACATGATAATACACACAAAATACATGTAGCATTTGAAAAATTCTAACTATGACATGTATCCTTACCAAACGACATCGATCTCTAAGCAAGTAAAAATGCCTAAGCCTCTACCTCCAAGATCGTCGGGGACACACTTAAAGTATAAGAAGATCGGTTAAGAAGAGGCAAGGTGAAAGGAAAGAAATCATGGAAGATAGAAAGAGACCGAGGGTGCTGCTCAAGAGGGACGGAAAAGATCAGTGCGCTAGGCAAGCAACAACTCATCGAGATTAAGAAGAAAGGAAAAAGGCTTCACCGAGGAGAAAGTTAACTAGTTGGGCTGAGACCAAGGGGAAAGAAATGGACCACGCTTGGTAATACGACCAAAATAAGGGGAAGGACACCTACGCAATGATTTAACTCACTCAGCGAGTCCAATTTGCTTGGTAAGGCACCCAAGAGCAACACAACTTGGCCAAGGGAAGAAAATGCAACGAGTACTGGGGTGGAGTTTGGTTGGGCATCTGTGAGTTCTGACAGTGCCAAACGACAAGCGTGTCGATAGTCGATAGGAGAGATAGATGGAGATTGCTCAAGATTTAGTGAGGAAAGGTTTTCGGAGAACACAAAGAAAGGAGAGAGATTAAGGATGAAAGTTAATAAATCAAGAAGAAAGAAAAGGTGGGGTATTTATAGGTGAGCGAGTTGTAAGATAGAGCAATGACTAAAAGTGCACAGGGTGGATGAACAAGATAGGGATTGGGGTAGTCTAGGCATGATATTCCCCACAACATACACCTGGGGAAAAAGGAAGGGACAAAGGTATGATGAGGCTAGGCCTAGCAGCTAAAGACTATTATAACACTCCCAAATTTTGAACTAGAAAATTTTATTTTAAAGACAATGTATAAGTGTTTATAAAAGAAAAATAGGGGAATGTCACTGCCACATTAACCATGAGAGAGATGCTATTATCACTTAGCCCATGCTTAATGCAAGGTAAAACATAACAACAATGAAAGAATGTGTGCTCTACTAATAATACAATAACTCCATAATAATAATAATGAGAATAGTAATATAGACAAAAGAGAGAGTTTACAAAATCCAATTAAAGGAATCAAAGACAAGTGTTTGAATAACCAAAAAGAATCAAAAGCATCCCAACATAGTGGAAAAAATATATGTAACCAGTTAGCCTAACTCTTAACTAAAAAAATATAACTCTCAACCCTAAGCAATGGTCAGATACTAACCCACAACATTATCCTCAATATACTCTAGCTGAGGGTCATAATCCTACAAATTATCCTCTACTCATTGGACCAGAAGCCAGACCATCATATTGACCACACAAATGCAGTACTAGTATGGTGAAATACTAGTAAAACAACTACCAAAAACATGGTAAGGGTTCATGATGCACATTAAAGTCACATAATAGTATAGTGATAAGCATACTAACATAATATAACACTCAAGCTCATGATAAAACTATAACAAGGCATACTTGCAATGAAATCATGGAAGAATAATAATACAGAACATGCATTAGAATCACATAGCAGTAGCCATATTATAAATTTTCCTTTAGTGGACACATATTTTTCAATTATTAAGATAATCTACTCAACCACACCTAGTTTACCACCATGAACAAAATGTATTGCAACATATATGCACAATGGGATACCACACCCACCATACATCGAATGTACCTACTACAAGGGCTAACACACAATGAAATATCATGTAATACTCTAAAAATTTTCTTAGCCTAATCATGTATCATTAATACACTAATTTGATTCTAATCTCAAAAAAATATTATTTTAGCCTTAACTGAATGTCTTAATCCCGAAACCTTAATTGAACCCGAATCTTTGACTTGGATAAACCATATTTTGTAACTTGATCGTAATTCCGCTAAAATTCGTAACTAATCCTACCTATTTTGGCTAGTCCAAAATCATCTAAACCTAATCCAAAAATATTTTCTCATTTTTCCTTTTCTTTCTTTTCATTTTATTTTCCTTTCTCCTATCACTTGTGTCGTAAAGCTTGACCATGTTCCTGCAACTTGCAACTACACCATCTTCCATCACCCCACTGCAACCATCATCATGCATCATCCCTCACCATCTCATCCCCGTGCTGCCTCTCTACCCTACACACAGACACACACCTCCCATCTCCTTTGCCATTGTTCATTTTTCATGCAACATACACTCACAACCAGCACCATCCCTTACTGCACCCTCTGAAATTTTCACCCTAACACACTACCATCACCTCCAACCACCATCGTTGAAAATCTTCCCTTACCATCCCTCGTGCTCGACCTAGATCCCTTGCAATTTTCTTTCACCGTCATACACCCTATATCCATATATGTATACACACACACTACTCATCACTCTCCTTCCTGCCTCTTTTGTTTTGCCTCATTTCTACCCATTTTGTGTCCATCATCCCTACACGATCTCCCTCTCTTCTTCTTCCTTCTTCCTTCTTCCTTCTTCTTTTTTCCCTCTTTTCTACTCTATTTTGCCTGCCACACCACCATTTTCACCATCGTGCGCTGCTTAACACCGATGGACCAACCACTAAGGTCACCCCATCCTTCCCCTTTATCGTCGTATATAAAAGAATGAAAATGGTTATATCTAATAAAGATGCTTGGATTAGTATTTATCTTATGAGATGTATCATTGGTTTGATTGTGTATTTATCATCTATTGTGAATGTATGTGTTATTTGTATCCATGATTTGATAGTATTATTACCTTACTCAATACATAACGTACTGACCACCAGTTTTATAGGTGCTGCTCATTCCCATGAGCAAGAGACCCTGATTATTGTGCGCGGGTCTCAAAAGAACCGCTAGATGACTATGCTGCATTTGATGCACTATGTAGGGATGAATTACCTATTATCTATACCGGGTGTTTAGGTGGAGAGTAATGTTATCCGATTGATGTATTTACCTGAATACCTTATTGGACTCTTCGATCCATGGTATCCATTACTTTCTATTTTGTTATGGTAATTCAGAGTTAAACTCTAAAATCATATTGTATTATAAACGTTGCTTCCATTTCTATTTTTTTTTAAATATGAATGATTTTAGCATTGTGATTGATTTAAGGATGGTTGGGCAAACCATACTTATGTCAATTATGGTGGTAACCCCCAATATTTTATTTATATGCTTTCGCTATAAAACAAGATTTTTCAGTAGTAAAAATCGGGGTGTTACATACCACATCCACCACACGTGGTCAAAATACATCAAGGAGGCTTATACTGGGATACCTCACTCACCACACCTTGAATGCATCCACCACGAAGGTTAAAAAAGTTGGGATATCACATCCACCTAAGTAATAGACAATACAAAGTGTCAAGGGTCTTGTATTGGGATACCTCACCCACCCGTACTAGGCACCAATGCCATGCTAACATGTTGTAATGTAATCTTATACCTCAAAGATATGTGCATACCCTCTAGTGAGTGCAACTTGGTATAGAAGGATATAAGTATTTAGTGAAAAGATAAAATATAGGGCGACACACCCACTAACTCTCAACTAGCTACCTTGAGAGTTGGAGAAAAAGGTTCAAAAGAAATCTTAATCCATTATTGTTTTTTATCAACTAATATCACAAATCACAATTCAATTCCATTAATAACCAATTTCGTGTTTCTAAGTGATAACACCAAACACATCATAAGGAATATAAGGAGCCAATTAGGTGTTTAGATGTGACACCAAACTTAACCACTCAAGGCACCATAATATTATCATTTTGATCCATATTAAATTCAAGTTAAGCATGGTTGAAATCATGATAAAAATGTTTTAATTACATAGAAACATAAATATGGAAGTCCCAATGAAATAACATTAAGCATCAAGAAAATATGGCAAAATCAGGTAGAGTAGTAGATCGATCGTTGTGACTAGTTGACTGGTCTAGTCATACCAGACTTGAGAAGAAAATAAAATTAGTGAACTAGTCAACCAGTCAGTCCTATAAATTGGTTGTTCATAGGAATCGGTCGATGAATTTAACCAAACCGATTGATGGGTCTAAGTAGAGACCAGACTACTTTGGTCACAAGGACAACAATAGATGGATTTGTTAAAGCGATTGACTGTTTATGGGAACCAATAGAGTTTTTCATCAAACCAATCAACTATTCTCACAATCAACCAATCAAAAATCCCAAATCAAGCAAATGTTCACACAACCAATCGATTGGTCCAACAAACTAAGCAATTGGTCTGGGTTTAACAACACCCGAACCTATGATCCACTTAACAAAATTTTACCTAACTTTTTCATAATTAGACTAGCATGCTTCTATGTCATAAAACACATAGAATCACATGAGTACATGGTATAATGAACATTTAACAAGATCATGCTTAATGCTACCATAATTGTGCATAATATCAAAGAACTCAAGACATGCTTAAACTTAAAAGATGGAAACTTTACTATATGCTTGAATCTAAGAACTCAATTAACTCAGACATAACACAGTGATATACCAAGAACATGTAACTACAACAATTGACATAAGACCTTATTCATATTAGAGATAAGATTGCCTTACCTTCAAGCAAATTTTCTAATACAAATTTTATAAAGAATTAAGAGTCAAAATAGTAAAAACTCTTTTTCCAAAATTAATAAAATGAAATCAAAAGAAGAAGAAAAATGTCATGAGTCAACATTTTTTCAAAACATAAATTTTAAGGAGAATGAAGGTAAGATCTTCAACATTTCTCAAAACCTTAATCCTTCCTTGCTTAAGAGAAACAAGGGATAGTTAAAGCTAAGATTAGGAGAAGAAAGAAGAGACAATAATCTGACTAAAGGATTAGGAAACAAAAGACAAGCCTTTATTTGTTCAGCATAGAAGAAAAGGGAAGAAAAGTGGAGAATGATCAACACTAAGGAATTTTTCAAAAGGGAAAAGGGAGAGAATGAGCAAGTGTAAAAGGTTAGGAGTGAATTGAATCAGGAATATAGTGTATAAGAGAGAGTTTTGGTCCACATCCATAAGTGGGAAAGAGAGAAA
Source organism: Tamarix austromongolica (assembly GCA_039764185.1). Taxonomy (NCBI): domain Eukaryota; kingdom Viridiplantae; phylum Streptophyta; class Magnoliopsida; order Caryophyllales; family Tamaricaceae; genus Tamarix; species Tamarix austromongolica. The sequence continues at coordinate 25,174,124 of CM077817.1, read as the reverse complement.
TCTAACTTGGGTTGAGTGTGGGCAACTAAGGTGTAAGGAAAATATATGATGAGATAAGAGAGATAGAGTGGAACCAGGGAAAGGCATGTCAGAGGATTGGTAAGTAAGGGAAGAGATGTAGAAAGTCAAACACGAAGCCATGGCTACCAGAAGAGAGAGAAAAGTGAAGGAGAAGAGAGAAAAAGTGAAAAAACCTCCAAAAGTACTTTTGAAAATTTTTAGCTAAATAAAATCATGGAATGATCTAAATAATATAAAAATAATCGTAAAGTACCAAAATATGCTTATTAGAACAAATAGATTCTAATTAGAAGTTTTCATAAACATGGAAGGTGAATCAAATCAAACTCAGAGAATGATTTGAAATCATAAGATAACGAATCGATCGGTTTGAGTAAACTAGTCAACTAATTGATTGGAAAATAATATTATTAGTTTCTAAGCGTAGAAGTCAATCGGTTAAGGGAACCAGTTAATCAGTTAAAATTCACAACTTTATTAGAATTTCAAGCCATTTTCAATATCAAAACTAAATTATTTTATATCAATATAGTTTTAAATACAATTTAAAAAAATTTAGGATAGGGTATTATAGCTATACTGTAGGGACAAGGCCGCCTAGGTAAGGAAAGCCATGCTAGAGAGGGAGGCAAGGCCCGAAGAGGAAGAAAGAAAAGGAAGAGCGGGAAAGAAGACGAAGAAAATGGGAAAAAAAAGGGGTTTAGGGTTAGGATTGAAAATAAGTTTACATTTAGAATTAAAAAATTAGGGTAATATTAGAATATTAACTCTTTAAGATTATGTTTAAGTTAAAATATTAATTATCTAAAATTAAGGTAGATAAATTTTTTAGAGTATTACCAAATTAGATTGTGCGTACTCCAGGTGCTATTGTTCGGTCCACAGTCGACAAGTGTTGTGTTGTCGCATCTCAACTAGTACAATGCACAAGTGTATTGCTCCTTGATGAAACATATATACAAAATCAGATATCAATCACACACACTCATATCCATATATATATATATATATATATATATATATATATATATCGTTTAACTAAACGAATGAGCCGAACCGAACTTTTAAATGAGTTGAACCGAACTCACAAGCTAAAGCCAAAAAATGAATCGAGCCTCATTTTTTTGAGTTCAAGCTCGGTTCATTTAATAAACGAGTTCTGAAGTGAAGCTCGAACTCGGTTCATTAACTAAATGAATGAATAGGACTGAGCTTTTAACGAATTAGACCGAGCCAAAAAGTGAATTGACTCAGTTCATTAACAACTATATATATATAAATTTAAACCTTTATTGCTTGAAGTAAGCAAGACATCTCACGTATCCACGACTCAAGTACGTCTATTTGTGCAAGCATGTGGTATACATAACATCAGCGTGAGAAACAACTCAGTGTTCAAGCATGTCACTTCTTAACTAAATTATGGTTAATGGTAGTTCAATGGCATTATTTTTAATATAATAAATATTTGTTTCTAAATATATGCTCCGTTTGAAGAATTGAATACAAAAAATTAGAGCATGATAGAAAAATTTATCAAAAGTAATTATATTTAATAAATAATTTTAAATAATAACTTTTTAATATTACTTATAAAGAAGTTATTATATTACTTATAAAGACGTTATTATCTTCCGTAATTATTATTTTTTAAACCATGAGGTAAAATATCCCACTAACCGACGTATCCTAGTCGTTCAAGCGCTCTGCCGCTCTCTGGTACGGTGGTACCGCACGCCCGTCTCCTTCTCGGTCGCTGCTCGCTTTGCTGACCGCTGCTTTGCTCGTCTCTGATCGCCGCCGAACGTTCGTTATCTTCTTCTTCGGGCGCTTGTTTGCTTCTTTCGGCGCCTGTCTTCTTCTTCAACCAGGTAAATTTATGCAATTATTTGCTATGTTTTATTGATAAAATATCTGTGCCTTAGTTTTCAGTTCATATTGTCGTGCATTTCGTTTTCAATTTGTGTTGTCATTGATTTTGAAGTTTATGTTCTCTGATCCGTTAACCATAAAGCAACTTCAGGCTTAATTGGTACGGAATCAAAATAATTTGCATCAGTTGCATACACTATCCACCGCCTCCCAGTCAGAAAAACACAATTAACAATCCCTGGAACACAGTATGAAAAAAATCATAATCGTAATCTCTAGGGCCTGACAAAAAATGTACGCAGTCTTCAGCTAGAAAATCATGCACGAAACCATGGAGAGAGCATAAATTAGGAAAGTTTATGCTTTATAGAAGACAAACATTTAGATAGGTTTATATAAATAATCAATGGATTAGTAGGTAGCAGAAGGATGGCAAGTGCAGTGACAGGGCCGCCTCGTTGGGGCTCTCTTAGAGTGAATGTTTGGCTATCAGCTTCCACAGTAGCCAATGCAGGCTTAGTTCTTCAGGCGTTGCACGTATACCATTTGAAAGATTTAAGCGAATGTCAGCAGAATCAATAATGATTTGAAATTTATATACATAATTTATTAGAATTTACAACATGCGGGGGTACTGCTACTTATTTATATGATTGATAACATCATTCAGCCTGGTCTACTGCTGGAACCACATTGCTTTAGAATACTATAGCATGATTTATTATATCTCTTGCTGGGAATCTTTCTTTTAGCACTTTAATAAGACAGGAGCGTAGCTGATTGAATTTATGAATGGATTTTCTTAGTTCTTATAGTAGCATGATGCTGCGTAAGAAGTGGGGGTTGTTGGGATCTCTTTTCTCTGATCATCCATGTTTTTGACTTGCCATTTTTGTGTTAAATTTTAATTTCTACTCGGGGCACAAGCCATGTCTTGTTTTACAAAGTTCTTGCACAAGTTAAGGCATTTCCCTCTTGCTGAGTAGTGCAGTATAAAAATGAAGTACATTTGCACTTTGGAGAAGTGGGTACAATCATTTCTCAATTAATGTGAAACATTTCTCTTTCAGAAAGAGGTGGCAAAGCAATCGAGTTGAATTTTATGTTTCAGAAATTGAATTGCATGAATGTTGAGCACCCATTTTGCATTTAGTACATCTTTCTTTTTCTCAGTTGCATCAATGACTTATGAGTTATGGCATATTTTATCAATTCCATATTCATAATTTTGGACTTTTGAATCCTACATGAACCTGTTCCTCTTCCCTTATGTTAAAGTGGTACTCCTTCATATGAAAGAGATGTGACCAGGACAGCAACTCACATGAGCACCCGAAAGTAGAATCATAGATACAAAACTGGCCAGGAATTCAATTGCATATAGAATCATATAGGAATTCAACAAAAGAAAAGGCTATAGCCACAAATATAGTGGCAGATCAATGACCGGAAAAAAAAAAAAAGTTCTAATGATAGTAGCTAATCACCTCAACTACAGGCACGCCCATAAATCCGAAAGTCTTTTCTTGGCCACCTGCAGAATATCTGAGTTTAAGTCGATTGTGATCTTGTCATACAGAATTCAAGCTAAACAGATTCTGTAATGCCATTCTGCTGGCATTTTTTGTATAGATTATAAAGTGTTTGTAACTTGATTTTTTGTCTCATGTAACGTAATTCTTTGCTGCACATATTTGAAGCACTATTATGATTGGGTTTTGTTTTCAATATAGGCAGTACTGAACATCTTTTCAAAATAATTTGTCCCTGTAATTTGTACTGTGAATTATATTTCTGTGGATGAATGAACAATTAGCCATATTTTTTTTTTCATTTTTTTATATTTGAAACTATGATTATCTTTGTAGAGATTTAATGGTGATAAAACAGTTGTAAGCTTGAAATATAGTATGGAGGATTTTCATGCTAAAAAATCTCATTTGATTCAAAATTTCTTGTGATGGACTAATAATGATAAGTAGTTTAGTTTTTTTTTTTTTTTTAGGAAATTAGGAAAAAGCTTCTCAGGTGCCGACTCCAGATATTCTTGAGTGATATTATCATTAGGGAAAAAGTAATAATTATAGTTTTTTTATTTACATAAAAAAGTGGGAAGTTTAAAGGACACTTTAGTAAATTGGTTATTTTATTCACAATCCCATTCTCATATACCCTTAAGCATGGCAACCATTCAAGGGGAAGGGGACATGGATTGACTACAAGACCCACTCGTTGAGTAGGAACGAAAGCAACATAGTGAGTTTTATTCCCTAGTTGTTCCCATTGCATACCAAACATTGGATTGAGAAGAAATAAAAGAATTTGTAATCTATTATTCTCAATATGCCACCCTTGATGCGAATTCCTTGAGGGGTTCATTGGTAGATGGGAATGAGAATGAGAATAAAAGATCGGAAATTGATTTATTTATTCTCATTTCTATGTTTGGTATGTCATAGGAATAACTTGGGAATAAAAGTTTTCTATGTTTGGTTTGTGCGAATAGGATTAGAAATAAAGTAATCAATTTACTAAAGTACCCACTTTGAATTTATAATATATTTAGCTATGTATATGTATGAATAACCAATTATTATTACATTTTTTGTAATAATTCTGCTCTTGAATCATAGGAGATTGCACCTAATAAACTATTTCCTAATTTCCTAATTTTCTAATAATTTATGTATTTATGGAAGGCTAATATTTTAATCATCCACAAAAAATCAACTTCACATTACAAATGTAAGGGATAAAGTATTTTATTTTTTCTCCAACATCAACTCTACTCATCAATTCAAAATATATAGCATAGTTTCAAGACCAAACTACCAAACATAAATGAAGAATGAAACTTTTAAATCCAAACTATCACATTGTTTTTCACAAATATCCATCATAAAAGTTCATTAAAATGGTACAAATATCAAGATATAAGAAATGACTATAACCTACAACTAAATAGAACCATGGATCACTTGGCATACAATTATATATCCGTTATGATACGCTATATCAGCTGATATTTATTGATATTTGGGTCATCCAATGTCCAAAATTGACAATACCTTATGATTTTAGAATTTCATGTATTTATCGGTGATATATCAGTTATCGGCCGATATTTGTTAATATTTGCTAATATTGGTAGTGAAAAAAAAAAAAGTTATGCCACAACAATCAAAACATATAAAATATTGTTCGCGACACTCCGATACCGCAATAACAACCGCGACTGTGGTTTTATTGCCCGTCGCTTCATGAGTAACAAAAGCTTTGAAGTCATCGGGTGCATCAAAGAAACTATCTAATTTTGTAGTATTTTGACCAATTATAAAAGGCAATTTTAACGTCCTCACGAGTAAGGCAAGGAAATGTGCTTAGAACTTGAAAGAATTGCTTTCTCTCTCCTTTTCAAATCCCAACAGCCATGTAATTGATATAGATGCTGGACTAAACTCCAGCTCAAGAGGTTCTGTATAATTTCTTTTTTCTTTTTTTTTCTGTATTGTATGGAAGCATTAGGGGTAGTGTGAATATCTTAAGCTGAAAAGTATATCCATCCATAAATTGGCTACAACATAAGTTTTATTCATAGTAGGTTGATCCTCATCCATATCTAATTGCTTTCACAAAGCTTATCAAAGTTCACTGACTTCATGTAGAAAAGATCCTTTACAACTCTATGTAAAAATAGGAATACCCATTAGTTATATAATAAAAATATAACACAAATAATCATAACTTTTATTAATTTTTTTTATACCTTTACCCATTCCTTGTATACATCCCCCCCCCCTTGGGTCAGGGCACCATCTTTTTGTTGTCATCCCAACCTATTGATGGATATCCAAAATATATGAAAGTTATTTCTTAAGAACCTTATCTTTGATTTAATATGTGGGTTAGCTTTCAACCCATCATTGATAATTTTCTTTTCCCATCTGTTTCTCAATATATGTTAAGGTAACTTAACTTGTAACCCGTGTCCACTTTCCAACCAGAATCATTCATGTCAATGAGTAGACCTTCCTCCTTTGTACGCCATAATCTCCTTTCTCTTTTTTAATGTTTGGCATTTTTCATTCTTCTTGTGCGCATCCTTAAAACATAGAAACATAAATAACATATATAGTGTTGAAATAGAAAAATACACACATAATGAGTATTATACAATTAAGGCATCTCTGATTCAATAAATAATTTCAAACAAACATCACAATATCATATTCATGTTTAAACAATTTCAAACAAATGTTAGAAAATACAAGTAGTAGAAAGAAAACCTCAATTTTTTTAATGCATAGTTTCACAAATAAAAACAAGAAATTAAAGCACTAAATAATTTTGGAGAGGGATTGTAAACATAAACATCATTCAGTACGTCTTATACATCTCCAAGCATCTCACATGCCATGAGCTGGCTTATTTCTCCATTGGAATAGGAATTCTTTTGTAGAATAAATTATTTCTTCATTTAACTCTTGTTGTTAAATAAAATCATCCGGTTTTTGTTCATATGATTCAACACTCATTTTTTGTCGAATAGATTATGGAGATAGCAACAGGCAAGAATGATATTGATGTGTATCGATAAGGTAATTAGAAGGGTTCTTAAGTATACCCCATCGTAACTTCAGGAATCCAAAATCCCTCTCAATTACATTTCTTGCTGCTTCATGCTAAATAATTTCTCTTTTTTGGTTGGGGGATTACTCCATTCTTGTAGATGGTAACATGGAATTCTATATGGAGCAAGAAATCCCTCACAATTATTTTATCTAGCATCAACAAGGTTTAAAATTACGTGAAACTTTTTAAGGAAGTGATAAAATTAGGTTTAAAATTTACATACTTTTTAAGCAAGTGATCAATTTGGGTTTAAAATTACACTTATACCCTTCATTGAAAAATAACAATATATATATATATATATATATATATATAATTAAAAAAAGTGAGGGTAAAAATGAATAATAAGCTTTGACTTTTCTAAAATGACTTTCTTTTTTATACAAAAATTTAATGATAGAATAATTTCGTTTTTGATATGGAAAAAGTACTATATAAAACATGAATTTTCTAAACTTACTATGGGGAACCTTGAGATCATTTGGTCTTGACAAGCTATCTCAGACTATCATCCATCCATTGAGGATACATAGATGTCTTGTCAAGATCAAATGGTCTCAAGGTTTCTTGATATTCCATATGATTAGATGTTTTAGTAATTTCATAGGATGTTTTATATAGTGATACATAAATATGTATTTTTTTAATAGGTTATTACCTTTTGGGTGCTGGATACAAAAATTGGGAGAGATTTGTTGCTCCATATAGAAGTCAATATTACCATATAACGAATGGAGTAATCTCCCAACTAAAAAAGAGGAATTATTTTACATGAAGCATTCATTAGTGGGGAAAAAAATGTGATTAAGAGGATCTTTGGATTGTTGCAGTGACGACAGGGTATACTTAGGAACCTTTCTTATTGCCTTATTGATTCACATATTGATATCCTTTTAGCTTATTTCTATTAAATGAGTTTTGACCTATATGAAAAAAAAATAAAAATTGGATGATTTATGCAACAACAAGAGTTAAACAAGGATGTAATTGATTCGACGAAAACATCACAGCTATGGACTTGACGCAGAGATAAGTTAATCAAGATATATGGGATGTTTGGACATGTAGAAGACGTACTAAGTTATGATTATGTTTCCAGCCCCTCCCCTGAAATTGTTTAGTGCTTAATTTTTTTATAGTTATTTGTGAAAGTATGTATTAAAAATGTTGTAGTTTTCTTTCATCTAATTAATTGCATTTGTTTGAAAGTGTTTAAACATTGAGATGGCGTTTGTTTCAAATTGTTTATTGCAATAGAAATGCTTTAGTTGTATAATAATTATTATGTGTGTGTTTTTGTTTCAAATCTATTTATTTTCTGTGTGTTAAGGATGTGGACAGCGAGAATGAGAAAATTCCCAAATAGAAGAAAGGAGAATATGGACTGCAGAATGATTTTGGTTGGAAAGTAGGCACTAGTTATTAGTCTGGTTACTTTACACATATTGAAAAAGAGATGGAAAGAAATGTCCAATGCTGGGTTGAAAGCTGACCCACATATTAAATCAAAGGTAAAGATTCCTAATAAACAACTTCCATTTATTTTTGGATATCCAACAAGTTGGTTGGTTGGGATGGCGACAAAAGATGATAGGGGACAAGGACATATACAACAATTGGGCAAAGATATAAATAAATAAAGCTTTCATAAATGTTTTGATTATTTGTTTTGTATTCTCATTATAATAACTAACGGGTATTCTTATTATTATAGAGAGTTGTGAGGGAAGCCTATAGTGAACTTTGATAAGCTTTGTGAGACTTATATAGATGATTTGACTAAAAAAGTAAAAGCTAAAGGCCGTGGGGAGCAATTAGACATCAGCCTACTATGAATTAGTGTTTGAAAAGTCCTAAGGCACACTTAGGTGATATGAGTCCTAGAGCTTAAGGACTAGGCACAAAGCAAAGGCATGCGCATAGGTGAATTGTGGTGTCAATATTACCGGTCTAATATTGTTTTTGATCTTTCTAAAATATATAATATTTTCTTTCTAAATTATGTTTATTGGTCTTCCCAATTTTATTTTATTTTTACTAACATGAGATTTAATTATTGTATTTATGAAAATAAAGTCCAAAAATAGCTAATCATAGTTTCTTTCTCTATACTAAATGCACTTCTTTCCTTTCCCATTCAAAATTACGTTTATTAGTCTTCCTATGAAAATTTCCTCTCATCCCTTTCCTTCCCAATTAATTGCAAATATTTTTGAATGAAATTAAAACCTAAAAGTAGTTAATTTTTAGTAAGACACGCTCCTTAGAGCCTTGTGCACCTCAGCGCCTTAGTGTGCCTTAGATGTGTTTGTCAATTTTGCCTCGCCTTAGATGAAAAATGCCCAAACTCTCACGCCTTACACCTTAGGTTCTCTTGAAACATGGCTATAAATGAAACTCACATTACTAGTCAATCTATGGATGAATATACTTTTTAACTCAAGATATTTTCACTACCCCTATGCTTCCAAGCAGTTTAATATATATATATATATATATATATATATATATGCTAAATCAATTACATGCTTGTTGGAATTTGAGAATGAGAGATTCAAACTCGAGAAGGAGAGTGCATCAGCTACCAGTGGGAAGAGAAAACGATTTTTTAATTTCTAAGCACACTCCCCAGTCGTACTCGTGAAGAATTTGTTAAAGGTATTTTTATCATTAGTCAAGATGCCGCAAAATTAGACCTTTAAAGGTGTTTTTATCATTGGTCAAGATGAATTCAAAGTTTTGATTGCTTGTTAAGCAATCAATGGTTCTATTTAGCATTTGGTTATTATCATTTATTATATCTTGATATATGTATCATTTAATGAAATTTCGTGATGGATATTTGCGAAAAATAATGCAATATCTTGATAATTTTTGGATTGAAAAGATTTGTTTTTTAATTATGTTTGGTAGCTTGGACTTGAAAATATGATATATATTTTGGATTAATAAGTGGAGTTGATATTTAGAAAAGAATAAAAGAAATTATCCCTTATATTTGTATTGTGAAGTTGATTTTTCGTGAAGGATTAAAATATTAGCCTTATATATACATATCCTTTTATACAATTAGGAAATAGCTTATCAGGTGCAAACTCAAAAGATTTGAGAGCAGAATAATTAGAAAAAACGTGATAATAGTTGGTTTTATATAGTTAGAAATATTATAGATTTAAAAAGGGCACTTCAATAAAAAGATTACTTTATTCTTTTTCTCATCCCCACATAAGAACTTTTGTCCCTTAAGTTATTCACATTACATACCAAATATGGAAATGGAAATAAATAAATAAATTTTCAATTATTTATTTTTTACCTATAGTCTTACCTAGAGTTGTAAATGAGTTGAGCCGGTTCACAAACTTTTCAGCCGAGTTGAGCTCGGGTCCAAAAAAGTTCGATTCATTTATAGCTGAGGCTTGTGAGCTTGGCTCATTCATTTAGTTAAATGAGCTGAACCCAAGTTTTTTTAGACTCGTTTATTAAACGAACCGAGCCCAAGCCCGAGGTTATTCGGCTCGGATCATTTACAACCCTAATCTTACCTTTTAATTCCTGTACCAAACGACCCCTAAAACCAAATGGGACATCACTATTAGTCTCCAAATCATTATCATTTCTGGTAGTCATGAGTTATCTCTGATTGTCTGTACACATTCATTGATAAATTGTCTCTCATCTTTTTTTGCACTGTTTTCCGCAGCTTGATCACACCTTCTCCCAGTTATGGTGTATCAACTCTTTATCTCAGTATTTATGTGTGATTATGGTGCTTAAGATTATCATTATTCTTCTGTCTAGTGCTATTTTCAGTTTCTTTTGTAGTTAACTTCTATGCATTTGATTTGCTAATTTGATTGTGATATTTTGAATGATTCAAATTTGTATAATTGGTTACCTCTGGGTTTCTATTTTGTGTCTTATTTGCCAGAGGGTTAAAACTGGATGGTTAACAGCCGTCTTTTTCTTCCATCAGCAAGACTGAGGCCCTATTTTCTTGGGGAGGGGGGGGTGGGGGCTTTTCCGTGTTATACTGCCCGTTTGTAGCACTGCTAGATGGGGAAAGGATACATGTTATTGATATGATAATTTATTGAACTTGAAGGCCATAATTGAATGTATTTTCAGATGAGTGCCATTTTTGCCTCTTGCAGCCCCTGTTGCCTTACCTGTTTGAAATTTTAAACGGATAGCTACTTTTACTCAACAGATATGGGAAAATATTCTAAACTACCTACTTTCGAGGAGCCTGATAATCTTAAGTGGAAACTGTTTTAGTCATGCAACCCAGCACAGGATTGTCAAACTTATGTAAGGATCATATTTGTATATTTTTTAGGGGAACTAGCACAACTCAACCTTGATATATACTGTAATGAATAAATAAATGATATATATATATATGTAGCAAAAAAAAAAAAAAACTGCCTACAATTTCACACACTAAGAAAAACAATATTTTAAGATGGGTATATATTATCATCATGGACCAACACATAAGAGCAATAATATTATAAGATGGATGTGTATCATTACAAACCCTTCACACCCTATAACACTAACAAGGAAGTGAACTACAGTAAAAAATATATTAATTTGATGAAATAAAATAAATAACAAAGAAGGATTAAACAAATTTCAAAGAAGGAAATAGGTAAAATTAAATGCTGTCAGTGTCAATTATTATGCACTCTAAAACTTATATCATCTCTGCATCCCTCTGGCTACAAGCACCTTTTTATCCAAGCCCTCCCTCTTCCTTTATATGTATGGCCTCCAGTCATTGTAGTTACTAATAGATGTGTGGTTATTGTGCTTGTACTTACTTTAGCATGAAGTTGATATCAATGATGCATGCTGTATGTTTTAATATGGTTCATTGTGCTGTCACAACGCTCATTCAAGAGCTAGATGCAGATCAAATACTATTTATGCACTTTGATTTATACCTTGATTTTCCTGGAACAGGAGAGCTTATATGATTTCATCCAAAATACTAAACTTGATCCTCAACTAAGACATAGATCAGAATTTCACATCCAGCGCTAGAAACTCATTTTGACATATAAAATAAAAATAAAAGTAGGAGGTGGAGAAAGAGGACCGTGAATGGCAAAGAAGAATAATGGATATGAATAAAGTACGTAGGCATTAAAGTAACTTCATCAAATACAGATGCTGCTCTTGCTTCCAGTTTTCTGTATCATTTTGTTTTTTGTTTGAATCACTCAATCAGCTACCAATAGTACAGTAGTAAGAAAAAATCTAGCATACTTGAACAAAATGCTTTTATCAAAAGACTGGTGAACAGTGGGGGAAAAATCCCTTGAACTCTGATAAGAAGATAACCTGCTGAAGTTCAGACACAGTGAGAGACTCAGGGAGCAACTAATATAAACATAATTGTATACGGAGAGTTTCCGTCCTTTCCAATGAAGAAGTAAATAAGCAAAGATGCTATTGTGTAGTAAATGTTGTTTGCTATCGTTCATGGACATTGGCTTCAGGTGGATACAGATCTATCCATTGATAAACTAAGGCACATTCAAAACTATGAGATCAGATGAACTGATTTGACTTTACATATTATTAACTGCCAATCTCTTCATGCAATACAAAAACAGGAGAAAAAAGGTGTGCATTTGCATCAAGTGCTTGGCATGAACTCTCGAAAATATGCAACTATATAATGAATTTGAACAACAAAAGTGCAATCACTCCATTCCACATTATGAACAATAACGATTTGCATTGAGAACCTAACCCAGCAAGCAGGGTGAATCAACAATAATCATAACTTTGAACTTAATTTGAATCAGCTTTACCCCCTGCTGTAATAGTAACTTCATGTTTGTTGTACTCAGCCTTGCTTTACCTGTTGTGGATTCTCATCCGGCAGTGACTTGCTGTCATTCATTGGTGTAAAATTAAACTCCAGGGTAAGAATGATCAATAATGTATTCATTAGATTTGTTAAGATTTGCAAAAGGTAGTACAGCAGGGTTATGATTGGAAATCAGAATTGAAGAAAGAATGAATGAATTTAGGGGAAAAAAATGCACAACCAAAATGAATGGAATTCAAAAATGGTTAGATTTGTTAAGATTTGCAAAAGGTCGTACAGCAGGGTTGAGATTGGAAATGAGAATTGAAGAAAGTTGGATTGAATGAATGAATTTAGAGAAATGCACAACTAAAATGAATGCAATTCAGATATGCTGAATGGAACCGTGTAATTCAATCATTTATGTTATTAAATGGTGCTTTGATTGTATTCTGAACTGTAAAATCAAACTTCAAACAAACCTTTGCAGAAAGGTGTGTTTTTCATCCAAAATTGTAGGAATTTAAACTGTAACTGAAAGAAATAAAAGCCCAGCAAACTTAACCTAATTTTGAATTGATGTAATATCTTTGTACGCAATGTAATGAATGAACACTGTGGTTACTAGAGAACCAAGATATACATTTTGAAATTCAAAGAGAAATAAAGAACTAAATGAGAGAGAGGGGTAATGGGGGTTGGTTTTATCATGGGAAGTGAATTTGATGGGGGGCTAGAACTGGAAGAGAAGGAAAATTAACCAACCTGAAGAAAAAGAAAAAAGAAGATTATAAAAGATTAATAGATGCGTTGAAGAGGGTTAGTAGATTAAATTTGGAAGGGGTGGCTGCTTAAGACCAAGAGTAAAATTGGAAGGTGGGTTAAAACTTAGAAGGTAATATACATATCTTGATTATTGAAGCCTGGTGTTCCATACCCTGCTGGACCCATTTACTGTCCTCTCTTTCCTCCACCAGCGAGAAGAAAAAAGAAGAAAGAATGATGGAATGTCTATATTATATATATTATTAAGATATTTTAAGAGCATTCGGAGAGAATGTGCAAGGAACTTGCCTTAATTTATGTATTCTATCTAGCAACATAAAGGCTATCATGAACATAAATATTGTCATCGTGTTTTGGTGGTGGGTCATTTTTTGTTTCGCTAATTGGGTAATAGTGATTAGTAAATGGCTATTATATCTATGTGTTGGATGACATTTTTCCCTATTCTTAATTTATTCATTTACTCATGGAGTTTCAGGTGCCGTCATGTCTTGAATGTAAATGTTTTATTTCATAGGACCACTAAATGATTTCATTCATATATGTGGATGCAGTTGACAGTTAATTTTCGTAGACGTAAAGCATGTCAGTTCATACTAATTCAGTGCCACACTTAGCGGATGAGGATGCATCATCTGGCTCTGGGGAGGATGCGAACATGGCGGATGGTCGCAACAAATGCCAGTCTGCAATGCCATCAAACTCAGGTTGTCAAAAAAGAAGTCGGAAGGCTACTAGCGATTCCATAGTTGATGCTATGATGGAAATAGCTACTGCATCTAAGATGAGAGCTGCTGCGTTACTGAACAATGAAGACCGGTATTCTATGAGCAAATGCACAAATAGTTCTGGTAAAATGCAAGGTGTTGATCAAAACCATTACGTCTTTGCTCTGTACTTGTTCGAACATATGAACAGTTGAGGGACTTTTATTTCTGTGTAAAGTGACAGAAGATTGACGTGGTCGCAGCACAAATTTGGTGCCTCATCGGATTCTATATTATAGAAGGATTATTTATAAATTCCCTACTTTTGCTTCAGTCTAAAGTATGATGGTCTTGCTTTTCCCTGTATGATATCAGAAAATTTTCTGTATGATTCTGTCTGTTCTGTTGAACTGCAATGTTGATGGTAGTAGAAACTCTGGTTTTAGTTAGGTTAACCCAATTAGGCTTCTCTTATGATCTTGAACTTTTAATACATTATTCTTTAGGGAACGATGATGCAATCAAAGTGCTATAAAGTTCTGATCTATGTGATTGTTATTTTCTATGAAAATGATTTTATGTGATGAATGTCTATTCATGGTTTTACTGTTGTAATGTTCTCTAGATGGGTGATGATTGAAGTGAGCCTTCTTTTTTGCTTTCTATCTTATTTATTTCTTCTACAGACTCAATCATTGGCATGGATGAAGTTGATATTGAACTGGATGAGATGGAATTAGTTGCTGCTGCGGCTGGATACTACTATTATGAGAGTCTCATGAAACTGCCTAGTCGTTGCTTGTCCTCGGGTCAGACTAGCTACATGGCTGATTTAATGAATGGTCCTGAAGATGTGTGTCGTGATATGCTCAGGATGGATAAGCAAGTTTTCCAGAAGTTATCTGGTGTTCTTCGACAAAGAGGTATGCTACGTGATACAGCTGGGGTCATGATAGAGGAGCAATTTGCAATCTTTTTGAACATCGTAGGCCACAATGAGCGTAATAGAGTAATACAAGATAGGTTTCAGCATTCTGGAGAAACTATCAGCCGACATTTTAATAATGTTTTGAAGGCAATCAAGTCTTTGTCCCGAGAATTCTTACAATCGCCTCCAAATATCACGCCCCCAATGATCCTTGGAAGCAAGAGATTTTATCCACATCTCAAGGTTCATAACAGAACAGATTATTCTCTAAGTTTGAGGCTTTGAGCTGCCATAGTTTCTGTTTTGTTGACAATATCTGTTCCTGCACAGGACTGTATTGGGGTGATAGATGGCATGCATATTCCTGCCCATGTGCCAGCAAAAGATCAACCTCGATTTCGTAACAAGAAAGGTTTGTTGTCCCAAAATGTTCTGGCGGCATGTACGTTTGATCTGCGGTTCATATTTATATATCCTGGATGGGAAGGCTCTGCTTCAGATTCCCTTGTACTTGGAGCAGTTCTCAATGATCCAGACCAGAATTTTCCCGCAATTCCTGAAGGTATCTAGCTGTCAGATTCAGTATGAAGTTAATGTGACGATGTGGTTTATTTGTTATACCACGTGCTTTTGAGTTTCCATTCCCAGATTTTTCTAATGCTTAACATCTGTTGTAGGTAAGTACTACCTGGTTGATGGGGGTTATACTAATATGGAAGGATTTATTGCTCCTTATGAAGGAGTGCGGTATCAAATTAATGAATATCGAGGAGCTAATCGTCTACCAAGAAATGCGAAAGAGCTTTTTAATCACAGACATGCAGTTCTTGGACATGCCATCCTAAGAGCGTTTGATGTGTTGAAGGAACGATTTCCCATCCTCAAACTTGCGCCTCAATATGCTTTCCATATTCAGAGAGACATTGTCATAGCAGCTTGTGTTATTCATAATTTCATCCGGCAGGAGAGCACTAATGATTGGCTGTTTGCCAGTGCTGAAGAGAAGATGGTGGCTGATGTTTCTGATTTTGATGATCAACCTGATCCGCTTATGGCTTCCCCTGTTCAGCAGCAGCTTGCTATGTCACTTAGAGACTCGATTGCTGCATGTATGTGGGATGATTTTATAAATGAATGGAATGAATGGTGATGTTCTTTGATCATAGTGGAACTAAAATTGGGGATGAATTGCTAATTTAGATATTTTGCGATGCACCTACCTAGGGGGAATCAAAATCAATTTTACTATAATACGAGATGAGATGAACGGAAGCTCGTAGTTAGTACACAATGCACACAAACCTCTAACCATGCATTTTGACACGAAATTACTGTGAACTAGTTTGTAACCTATGCAATGATCAGTATTTTAAAATAAAGAACGTACTTATAACTTTAATAATATGATGTATATATATATATATATATATTTACATGAAAAGAATTGTTAGAATTTGATGGTGGTTATAATTATAAGTGATATATATTAAAATTATTTATATGTTATTTTTGGAAGAAGAAAAAAAGAGTTTAAACCATGATAGGTATCCAAGTAAAGAGTTATAAAATATGAAAAAGTGTGGTAATAGTGAGTTCCAAATACATTGAAGGAATTAGTGTGGAAGTGAAAAAGAGAATAAGTTGCTTAAAAAGTTCAATTAGGACAAAAATTCTAGCTTTACAAATTATGATGTAAATAATCTGAATCTATTTTATATACTCTTCACCTCATATTATGAAAAGAAAAATATATAAAAATTCCCTTGAAATTTAAATATTTCATTTTTACAAATAGCAATAAATAATTAGAATAACTTACAGGATTTTTCTTGCAAATAAAATTTTGTATTTTAATGTCATCACAATTAAATAATGTATATTGAACTTGAGATTTTTATTATATAATAAAAATATGATTCTAAAATATAATAGATACCTAATTCTTAGAATTAAATTGTAAAATATTATTAAAAAAATATATTGTTGGTGGATCACAAACACATTAAGGCTTGTTTTGGTATGGGACTAATAGGGGTGGAAAAAATTTCCCCCTATTTTATATCTTTTATATTAAGTATTTAATAATAATAAATATATTTTTAATAAAATACCCATTTTAGATCAAATTAACATCTAAAATAAGTATTCATTAGAATAAAAATATTTAATTTTAACTAGATTATATAAAATATATAAATATGAAGATAATTTTTCCACCCCTATTACCTCCTAACCAAACAAGCACTAAAAAATGCGCGAATAAAATAAAAATAAAAAAGGAGAAAAGATAATTAACTTAAAAGAAAATATAAAAGTTACCGGAACATCCTTCTTCATTAACAAATTGAGGGATAGTTCCATTTAAAATTCCCTAAACAAAAATACATACAAATCTGAGGAGTTAAGAAAGAAGAGACAATATTAAAATTTTGTAACGTTATTCCTGACAAAAATTTGTTGTCTCACAAATCCCAAAACTCCCAACTGATTGGAAAGAGGAAAAGAGTTTTTTTCTTGACGCCTAATTGAGTTAACCTACCACAATATTATCATGTTACTTAAAGAGCTCTAGATTGAAAGCCTTGTTATTAGTGTTGCCAACGAGTTTTTTTCTTTTTTTTTATCGAAATAAACAATACTCTAATTTTGAGCAATTATAGCCTTAAAATTGATGCATGTTGGTTTTTTAATAAATGAAAATATACTATGGGTAATAAAAGTGCTTGATCAGAATTCTAAATATTTTTGGGAATTTTCAAATGTATTAAAAATTGTTTAAAATTTTATTTTAAAAATGATCCATAGATTCCTTATTTCCTCTAAATTCTAACTTAACGAGCTCTTCAACTTCCTTTATTATTGGCGTAACAAACATTCCGTAAAATTTGACTATCTAGATTCTAAGCCATAACCCTTTCATTTCATTGGATTTTTTTGATCTCTGATCTAGTATGAAAAGGTATATATTTAATTAATAATTTGGCATGCACTGATTAAACTATAAGATTAGGTTAAAGGGAATAAAATTTGATGATACGACCAAAGTCGGGAAACAAAACACCTTTTGATGTAGGGTGAAGCATTATCGTGGGGTGAAATTTGTAACAATTAGGGAGAATGTTGAAAATGTACGAAAATCCCTCCAAAACTCCTATGGACAATGATGATCTTCCTCTACAGAGACAACCATCGATTCATCAACAGCCATGACAATGAAGAAGCTGAATAACTAGTCTTTTTCAACGAAAAAATAGGCGCAACAAAAGGACATCATGTCCAAGTATCATCGTCATTTAGCATCATTACTAAAAAGGAAAGCATGAATTTATCATCAACAGGACTTGAAAATAAACAGATACGAAACGCCAAAGTTCATTACAATAGCATAAAAACGCTTATAATGTACAGAAATCCAGTACTACAGCCACATACGAACGAACAAGAAACACTTAAGTGTAAAACACTAATTGGGAGACAAGAAATGCACTCGAGCAAGTTGGTATTCCTTTCCTGAAATCCAAACGCCAGTTTGTGACCAAAGGATATCTTCCCAGTCGAGATTTTCCTCCAACACCTGTCCAACAACAAAAGAGCGAAACACTTATAATTGACTTGCCAGATGCTAGTCATAAACCTACAGGATGAGCTGTTGCAATTGGTGGGACTTATACTATACTGGCGAACCCAATAACATGCTTCTCATCTCGGTGTCAAGTTGCGGATACAGGTATGAAAGGTAAAGTTTGGACTATGATTTTCTTTTTCATTATCTCTAGCCTATGCGATGCTTGTAATGCTACGGTGATCGAGAGCATAGAACCAGCTGGGAGGTTATAACCAATAGTTTGAAAATTAGGCTAGGGGCCTGGGTTAAAAGCAGCAAAACTAATCTGCCTATCAATGATGTGGATTTTATAAAGAGATGGGATGAAATTTCAAGCTGGCAGGAGATATATCTAAAGGCTAAGGATCTGGGATGGAAACGGTCCTTATATGCGTCGTACAACAGAGGTAACAATAGCGCTGGAATTGGGGGCTTGCTCACAAGAAATGAGATGGCGGTTGTATCAACTTTTCTGAAACATGTGCTGGTTACAGCAAGAAGAGAAGCTGAGTTATATGCTGTGCTGGAAGAACTTTTGACTTTGCGGCGGATGGAACGTTATCATGACTATAGCTTTCTATAGGCTTTGGTTTATATATTAATAACGATACCATGAGTTGGGTAAGTTGGCTGGAAAGTAGTAATGGCAGACCTTGAGTGTTGAGGTTCATAGTGAATAAAGTCAAGATCTTTCTGGGCATGATGGAAAACTTTATATTTAGCACTAAAAAAATAACCTGCAATGTGCAAGCAAAAAGATTGGCGGAGATGTTTGTGCTAATTTTTCAGTGGCATAACTTTCGCTCTTTAGATTGCTGGTAGGTGTCAAGACGGCTGATGCTGAGTTTATGCCCCTGTGCTTGGCGTCGAAATGATGAGTCTGCAACAGCTGGGCATTTCGGTTCAGGGGTGAATGGCACTGGTCCTGGCCTTTCTTAGTGTATGGTGTTGCTGTAATACACCGTCTTTCCGAGAACCTAATTTATTCAGGATTAGAATTTTTATATATATGAAGTATTTTATTTTGATATACAGTTGCATCCTTTTAAGAGCTATTAAACCCTAGTGATGTTTTTAGAACATTTCGTTCAAGATGTTATCCTTGCCAGCAATTTCGTTTCCGTAAGTTTTTCCAAGACAATTTGGCTATTGATCTTCATCTTATATCATTCTAGTTTAGGGATATTTGATATCCTTGCACTTTTTCTAAGTCTTCATGCTAAACAAAGTTCTGAGAAAAAAAACCGTTCGTGTTTCGGCCAGTTTTTATTCACGTTTTGCGACACGAAACATTGTTTTTAACTACTAAAAATTTACAAAACTTGGAGGATTATTCTATTTTGATGTTCTCAAGTTAAAAACGAATGAATTTTTTTTTCTATTTATTCCACCAATTTTAGACATAATTATCTTTATATATCCAAATCCTATCTATCCTCTGTGAGATTTAATCCCAACCATCCACTCTTCTAAATTTAGATCTTAAGTCTTGACCCTCCAAATTAGGCCAACCTCATCCGCATTGCATGTGCATGAATCAAATCAGCAAAATATTCCTTCATAATACAAAATATTCCCTCTTCATTGCATGTGAGAAAATCACATGCTTTTCTTCATGGTAGAAACCAAACCAGCCCAACCATGTTCTTCTACCATCAGTTCCTACCTTCCCCATAAACACATATCATGAAGTACAGAATAATACTACATCCATATCAAAAAGAAAGTCATAATATCATTAAATTTTTATATCAAAAATAAAGTCATTTTAAAAAATTTAAAGCCTACTTTTCATATTTACCCTCACTTTCTTTTTAATTATATATACACTAAATGCTTTATTATTTTTAATGAAGGGTGTAAAGTGTAATTTTAAAAATACTTTTATTGTTTCCTTAAAATGTGTGTAAATGGTTAGAATACTTCCTTTTTGATACGAAGAATGTAATATTTTCCTAATCATTAAATATCTACCATAATCATTGCAAGAATATTCCTTTCAATCATTACGATACCAATTCATTTCATCTAACTACACTAACCCACGCCACTTTCCCCTCCACACAATCATGCACTTTTCCTTCTTTCTCCTCCATCCATGTGCCACCATTAACATACTTTCATCCTCCATTAACAAAGATTCAAAGTTCATTCAAACTCAAGATCATTATGGCTCGGTAGTATTTGCAGTATGTACACAACTGGTAGTTTTGGTGCAATGGGTCCTTTATGGCACTACATTTTGTTATGACTCTTGGTTGGTTATACTATACTTGGGTGAGACGGAATTATGTCATCATGATATAGCATGTTTTATCCTTCAATGCAAGCATGGGTTGATTTTATCAAGTGCGATCATATGCTTGAGCTATACATGTTTTGGTATTATCATATGATTTATACAACATATATTATGTGAGCATGCTCCTTCTTTGGAAGAGTTGTAGTTTACTTAGAACAAGCACTACACCATTTCAAGGAACATGTACTAAACGACTCCAAGAGTCGGATAGATCAAAGGACCTAGGGCCCCTTTTTGTGATTTGTACAAGTTAAACTATAGAATAAAGTTTGGATGAGTGTAAGGGTTATTCAATGATCAACTTTTGGGTATTTTGTTCCAGATATTTTTGGACTCTTCCGTCTTTCCCATGGACTTAAACCCTCCATAGCTTTTGAGGTCTCATACAGGAGGTGAACTCTTTTGAAACTTATATTTATGTATATTATGTCCTTGGAAGTGTGGTTGTTTTAGACTTGTATTTGACATAAGCTAGGTAAAGTAAACGCCTCTCTTTATATTAATTCAGATAACTTATTTTACTTCTTCATATTTCACTGTAACAAAATTTCAATCTCGAAAAAATAGGGGTGTTACAAATGCTAATGAAAAGCAGTGGAATTTCTTAGTCTTTGATTTTTATTATGGTTTGCTTCTATTCTTATGGTGCAAACGAGTTTGTTTTTTGAATTCTTTGTAATCGTTTCCTGTAGAAGGGTATAGTTTAGTTGGATTGTTCTATATCAAGTATCTGAGGTAGGTTCAGTACACTAGGGTGGAGTGTGTTTGGCATTTTTTTGCAGTCCCTCCTTTCGGTTAGTGGTGGTGCCTTGTATGGTTTTGGGTTTTGCTTAAGCAAAGGATTGGTTGCCTTTAAAAGGTGGGAAAGTGGTCCACGGTGATGTTTGATGACAATTCCCTTTTATTTGAGTAATTATCAAAAAAAAAATCACCTTCTGCAACTGCTACTGAAACAAAATTCCAACACTCACACAAGGCATAAAAGAAACTAGGCATTTTGAAGGACAGTTCACTACCATTGTAGTACGGATGGATAGAAAATAAAATACCTCGACATGTTCCGTAGGAAGAGGGATCCCAATACTACGCATGACGTTCTGAGGAAGGGGCCTCTTACACTTAGACCAACGAAATACATCAATTACACTGTCGCATTCATTGAGACTTCGGTCACCATTCATGTGGTGCCAGCTGTGATTTTGAGATTTCTCTACATCAGATTCATGGGCAAATGATGCTGTTGGAGCTTTAACCACCTTTTCCCCAGCAAAACAGAGCTCATACCTACGGGCAATAAAAATTAATTAGATAATTGGGCTCATGAATATCATGTGTCCCAACAATACCTCTATGAATGAGACGCAATGATGTGAGGAAAAGGGTTGGCTTAGCCAAAGAATAGAAGTACAGGTAAGCAATATATAAAAAAAAAATGAGGTCATATAGTTAGGGAGGGGAAAAGGAGGAAACAAAACTGAATTCTCAGATACATTTATTTTTGCAGCGAGAAAAATACTCCATGACACTAGATTGCTTAAACACAAGAAAAATACTCCTGCTGAATGAAACAATAAAATTATGGTCCTCGAGAAAAGAATTCTGTTTAACTCAGCAACTTCCATGATATTGAGAGCTATACTCCATCCATAAACATAGGGAGTCAGCCCCTACTGTATTTACCACCAACTTATTTTCATCCCGTAAAATAAGACACAACATCAAGGCATATCCTAGACCAACACTGGAGCAAATCAATAACCAATTTGTTGTGGGCCAAAAGTACTGTAACAGATGCAGAAAAAGTTTAGCTTTCCTGGGTACCTGCAAAAGTGGGTCTCTAGGTACAGAACCTCCCCCTTCTTCAACCGCGCAGATGTATAAAGAGGCTTTTTCAGACCCTTGTCCGCAACAATGCTGATGCTATATTTGATCCTGGAAAATAGGAAAAAATATATGATGAATACAAATACCATTGCTTTAATTATGGCCAGACAAAACCAAAGAGATGGAAGACGATTATTCATGACCAGATAGGTAGGTGATGGGTAGGTATAGAGGTCATCTATAATAATTGAAAAAACAAGTCTAAGCCAAGTTGAACACCCTGGCTCAACTCGTTTATTAAAGGTTTGAGCTCAGCTCGTTAAACTAAACGAATGAGTCAACCAAACTTTTAATAAGCCAAGTCGAGTTCACGAACCTAAGCTATAAATGAGCCAGGCCAAATTTTTTTCAGGTTCAGGTTCAGGTTCAGGTTCGACTCATTTAATAAACAAGCTTAAAAGTACAGCTTGAATTCAAGCTCAGCTCATTTAACTAAATGAATTAGCTGAACCAAACTTTTAACAAATTCAACATAATTATTTCAAATGCTAACAAATCAATGAAGCATTTCTCATGCCATGCATTTAATCAAACATCAACTGGAATGACAGAAAACTCCAGCAGCATTATGTAAAGATGATACAGGCAGATGATGCAAACAAGCTGACTATAGACGATATCAATCAAGCAATGATATGCAATAAGGGCAGGCCATCAACAAAAGGAAGATTCCTACCAAGGTTCATTGCATAGGTTGTACTGTATTGTGACTTCTCGGACAAATCTTTGCTGGCGCAGTGCATTCTGAAGAACAAGACACTAAGTGTAAGTTGAGTAGCACATTTCAACATGCACAAAAGTAAAGGAATATGAATAAACAAACACGTATACACATGAATATTATATTGATTTTTAAAGTTCCAATGAGCTAGAAAGACACATTAGGAAGCCAAGACTTGCAGCATTGGAGCAGTTGATTGCTCTTTCACCAAAGAAGGTACCACAAAGACATGTTACTACCATTATTTCCTAAGGCACACCCAGGTGATAGGGTCTTAGAGCCTGACCCTTATGCCTAGACAAAATGAGGTGCCAAAATTAATTAAAAAGGTATAAATGACAAAATTACGGCAAAAAAACTAAAAAATGACTTCAAGATAAAATTAAAAAAAATAATAAAAAAAATATATAAATACCCAAAAATTAGCAGCCTATTAGTCTATACCTATTACCTACTAATGAGTAATGCTATGTACCCAAATTTTAAACCCAAACCAAAACCCAAATTTTAAAAAAATATACATATTAGAATATTAATTTTTATTTTTATTAATATTTACATGACATAAACTAATAATAATACACTATAAAAGAAAATTATGGCAAAAAAGTATAATAAATTTATTATTAGTATTATTTCTATTATAATCACCATTATTACTGTTATTATAATAGATTAAAAAAAAGATTTACGCTTTTTTGTGGCCCTATTTTCTTTTATTTTGTATTATAATTAGTTTGTATCACTTAATTATTAATAAAAAATAAAATTAATACACTAATATATATATTTTTAGTAAAATTTCGTTTTTAGTTCAGGTTTAGAATTTGGGTAGGTAGCATTATTCCCTACTAATACTAGCAAGATAAGAAAAATATCATCAAAAGTGCATCTTCATCCTTCACTCCATCTAATTTTAACTCATAGCCTTCATCCTCCTCCTTCACTTCTTCTTCCTTTATTTCTTGTGTAGATATATATACTACCTCCATTTTTTAATAGATGTCACTTCGTATTTTCAATGATAAATTTTAAGCATTGATATTTTTTAATATATCAAGATAAAAAAAATTATAAAAAAATATTATAAAAGTAATTTTTTAATATGAATATAACAGTTATAATATATTTTATATTATAATATATCATTATTTGAGATAAAATAAATGACCAAAATTAATTGTGTCAAAATACATGGTGACATCCTCTAAAGTATGTACACTGGTCTTCACCATCCTCCATTTCTTCCTTTCACTTTCCCCACAAAATTATGTTTACTAGTCTTCCAAGAGCTTTTTTCCCCTCTCCCCTTTCCTTCCCAGTCTAAGATTTATTTACCATATTGATTGTAGAAACTGTTGATGAAATTAAAGCTTAAAAATATCTAACCATAGTAAGGTGTGCACCTCTCCACCTCATCAAAGTCATCTAGCCCGAGATGAAAAAAGCCCTTGGCCCCCAGCACCTTGCATGTTGTGCCTTAATGCATCTCACATGCCTCAGGCACACCTTTGTGCCTTTTTCAAACACTAGTAACTACTTTGCAAAAGATGACTAGAAGATGAAAAGAAGCAATTAAATTGGAGGAAAATTTTCAGGCATTTCAAACATTTCCGTCGAGTATCAGGTGTTTTACTATTTTTTATATTTGTACCATCTCACCAATATTTTTTAATCTTCAATCACTAATAAAATAAATTAGTAATATTAAATATTTTTTTAAGCTGCATTGAAAAAAATCTAAATATTTTCATCATTTTCAAAAAAAAAATGAATTTTTTTCGAGTTTTGTAAGATTTTAATTGTTTATTTTCAAAAAAAAATATGGAAAATAATCAGATTTTTTCAATTCAACTTAAAAAATTATTGTGCTAATATTTTTATTCTTTTCATAATTGAAGACAAAAACATTAATAAAATAGCACTAAAGTAAAAATAAATTAAAAAGAATATAGTACTTAAATGGAATTGTTTGAAGGTACCTAAAGTGGAACTAAATGTTTCTAAGTAAATTTTGAAAGTCACCAGCCTCAAAAGGTTTCAATGCGAGGATCTCCATGAAGATGGATCAAATCATAAAACATTATGCCTAAATTATTCCCAAATCAGAAGGTTCTGATAGAAAACCAAATAACAGACATTCATCTTTTTGACATAAGACCAGCACCCCAAAGGCACAACTAGGGATGTAAATGAGCTGAGTGGAGCTATGGTAGGCTTGGGCTCGGTTCATTTAATAAACAAGCCTAAAAATGAGCTTTTAATAAGCTTATTTAATAAACGAATCGAGCTTTTAACAAACCAAGCCGAGCCCCGTAGACTTACTAGTTTTTATGGTAAACAAACCGAGTTCGGGAACTTTTGCACTGTAAACGAGGTCAAGTTCAAATTTTTCATGTTCAAGCTCCCCTCATTTATTAAGTGAGCATAAAAATAAGGCTTGACCTTAGCTCATTTAGCTAAATAAATGAGCCGCAAGCCAGCTCCGTTTGTTTACAGCCCTAGATAAGGCTGTCAGAGAGTCAAATCAAGCCAAATACCTCCCGACTCAAGCTAAGTTCAATTAATTTTTTTAGACTCGAATTCATCTCGGGTTCGAAACGAGCCAAACAAGCCCAGCTCAAGCCTAGCTCGAGCTCAACTTGATAAGGTTCGCAAACCAGCTCAACTCGACTTGTTTAACTTTTAAAAAAAATAATGAATCAAAATGGCTCGTTTATCATAATTCGATTCATGACTCGACTCGTTTAACTATTCGACTCATTTGAAAGTTAAACAAACCAAATCATCTCATTTAATTATTCGGCTTGTTTAAAGACTCATTTGACTATTTGCTTGTTTATTATGTAAATTCTATACAAACCCAGTCTATTAACGACTGAACCGAACTTATAGATAAGCTGAATTCAAGTCGGCTCGCGAACAAACGAGCTGAACCTCCCTTGACTCGAGCTCGGCTCATTTTAAAAACAAGCCTAAAAATAAGGCTCAAATTTGATTTATTTTGTTAAACAAACGAGTCGAGCCGAGTCCTTAATAAGCCGAATCGAGACGGCTTGCAAGCAAGCTCAATTTGTCAGCAGCCCTAGCCCTAGGCACAACATTCATTATTAAACCTTCAACCTTAATACCTAGAAACAAGTCTGCAAGGTTTCTACTCTCAGCAGTTAAAATCTTCTAGCTACTCGCTAAAAGACCAAGAGAAAACTTTTGAACGTTAAACTCAATTATTCCAGTAATCATCTCCATCCATCTTTCAGTATACAAGTAGACCAACTCCTAGAAGGGACACCAATCACGAAATTATTCAACCTTCAACCTTAATAGCCTAGAAATAAGAATGAAAGGATTTGACCCAGCAAGCACATACTTGATGAAATCTTGGGGCTACTTGTTAAAAAAAGGATAAAAATGTGGACAGCGCAATCTAGTTATTTAAGTAATCATCTTAAGTTACATAAGAATTTACACTACTAAGTTCTACCACCGAACAGAAATATAAAATAAGATTTGGCTGGAAGTCAGAACACAGCCAAGATGGAGGGCGATTTCTATTTTTGAACAGGAGAAATAATAGGAATGCAAAGTAAACACATGTTTGCCATTTCTTTAAGATGTATTACCGAGGCTGCAGCCCTAGTTGTCATTGTGCGCTCCACAGCAACAGGAGCCAAAGTTGGCTCGACAGTTGATGTATGTGTTAGACACGGTTCAAGATCAATGGTTCCACCTCCTTTCTACAATACATAAGGAAGAAAAATGAACAAGAAAATAGAGATAATCAGTTCCACAAGACAAGAAAATTTAACATGAAAAAATAGAACATCGCTAAAGCACCGTTTGGTGATTATCTGCCAACAAATCATTCATTTCAACTGATGTGACCCATTATTTTTTAGAAATTTTCAGAAATACCATTACCTTCATTTTATGTAAAGTTCAGGATTATCACAATTCATAAATCTTTACATAACAAAATAAGATCAAAATAACTATCTCAATATGTTATACTTCAATTCATTTAAACTTAAGTTCAGCGATTAATTTACCAAAAGGGACCTTCATTTTAACTCAAGTTCAGCCATTAATTTACCAAGCAAGACCAGCTAAGGCCACTTTTGGCATCTACTTGGGAAATAGAAAATTTTATTGCATTTAGTTTAGACAGTATGAGGTGATATCAAACGTTGCACTTCCCACCACCTCATAAATTATTAAGATATCAACTACATGGTACCTCAACAAGTAGCCCCTAGTTAAAGGAGTATTTTTTCCTCTAATGAAAAGAAGTGAGATATGAAATAAAATACTTCCTCCTTTACTGCCTTCCTGAGATATAACAAATGAGATGAACATTTTCTTCCTGAAAATTACTTCACAAGAGATACGAATTCCTAACGAGGTTGCATGTTGCATGCCAAAAAAGGCCAAAGACAACTCTCTATTCTTTGAATAAAGAAAATGTGTTTACATACAACTATGATGAAAAGAACCATTATCATTGATGTGAGTCAGTCTATATATGTGTGTGATAATTTATTACCTTGACAATGCAACAACACTCCACCCGGTAACTACAACCTATTGCAGCTCCCCAGGCACGAGATCGGACATTGTTTCTCAGCGTAGAAACATAGCCTTACAGAAAAAAGAAAAATACATTCAGCTTTCAGCATTAACTACTCCACATTCTTTGCAAAAGTTAGCAATCATAAATTTCGTAGGAAATGAAAGAAGATGAAAAGGGTGTGTTCTAATACAAGCAGAAAATGTTCAAACAAGGTTAACACATCAAACCCCAAACAAATAAAGCCGAAGGCAAAAAGTAGATCAGAACAAAGAAAACATCAAGATACCATTACCATACAAGCTAGATGAGGAATTAAACCAAGTACTAGAAATTGCTGAGCAACAAACATGCAAATAAGCTTATGAACTGCTCAGACGCCAATTTTGCTCCAATCTTTACCCCACCGCCATCATCAACACAAGTCCACTTGGTCAACAAGAAGAAAAGAAGTTTAAAATTTTAGAAAGCAAAGAGAAGGTTAAGCAATCTGCAAATTTCAAACGAAAAATTGAGCCACATTTCAGCTCTTCTCTCACCAAAACAATCAATAAAACCTTAATAAACTCGAATTAAACTCTATAAAGATGCCAGAAACCATGTCAATAAAAGGCAAATGAAGCTGGTGACATTATTTCTCATAAGATTTTTTTTTAAAATGAAAAAAAAAAAAAAAAACACTAAGGCAACAGTGTTACCCTAAGAATTTTGTATAACCTAACACACAAGTGTAACCAAACTCAATAAGAACTTCATCACCTCCAACTTTGATTCAACAGAGCCTACCTTCCCAGTAGTTTTTTTCTGGAAATGACTAAGCTCAAAACATAATATTTGTGAGAAAGGAGAAGTGAAGATTGCAGAGAGAATGACAAAAAAAGAAGGAAAGAAAGATGGAAAAATAAAAGAAATGATGATGAAGAGAAACAGTAAAAGAAGCATGAGAGAGAGAATAGTTAATGAGCTTTCATACATCAATTACATTGCTCTTTTCTATGAATTTTAATAAAATATTCAATATAATTTTTCCCCACTTTTCAAACTATTGGATTTGAGGCTCGTAGATTTGTACAACTGGATTTCAGAAATCTCATAATATATAACTCATTTACAAGGGTTAGCCCCATATACTTGATTTGGGCCTGCAAATTGAATTCTTAACGTAACTTCTAAACGCGTGCCTAACCAAGGGGAGGATAAGCACAGCCATATTTATGTAGAAGGAAAAAAAAACATAGCCAAAAGATGCAATATAAATATCATATAAGTTCAGTAGTAACAATATAGAAGACTTACTATCCTGTGGTGGTAGCACCTGTACAGTTGCACGGAGCTCTTGAATAGCAGATGGAGGGGGCATTGCAGTTGGGCGACAATAACCTGTATGCATGAGTACTAGCCAAAAAAATACTCAACATTAGTTCTGCTTGAGATACAAACAACCAAAATCCTCATCAATAGCTTCCTAAAATATTGGCATACCAGCAACGAGATCCGAATCATTAGTGTATATATCTGTCCCCCAAAGCTGCCCACATCTTACCTGGTCACAAGAAAAATGAAATCAATACTTCCAAGTTCCGAGTCTCTTTGGTTATATTTCTCATAAAGGCAGTTCAACAAATTATTGTTCAACCACATTCTTCATCATGTTTCCAAAATTTAGTTGAACAAACTAGAAGGAAATAAAAATATTTATTTCATGATAGAGTTGCGTGCGGATTTTAAGTTTAGCAAAGGAGCCAATGGACTGCATCAGCCTCCAGTTAACAACAGGCCTTATCAATCAAGAAAAAATACTAAAAAATTCAAATGATTGAACAAGCTACAAAATCATGGAAATGTGGAACCTCTATACTCATGAAACAGAGAGAAATAAGTTGAAATGGGAGCTGTAAAAATTTGTAAAAAAAAAGGCAAAAAAAAATATAAAGGGTACAGCATCTAATTAAATAGCAGTTTCGCTATAGCATAGCGGCCGCTATTCAGTGGTTTTTGGGTCAGCTGTGATGCGAAATTAACTATATGCCACGGTTTTAAAATTTCACATTTATCGGCCAATAAATCATTGGTAAATCATCGATAAATAAAAAAAAATCAATAATAAATCGAGATAAATCACCGATAAATAGGCAATTTATTGAGAATTCTTAAATCTATTAAAAAAAGCATACATGATAATTTTTTCTTATTTATTTACTGTATATATCTTGAACCAAGCTATTGTTAAACAATAGTAAAGTATTGTTATTTTTTACCTTTACATGTCCTACTAAATAGCATGCATTTTTTTTATTCCAAAGTAAATTTAGGGTTGTAAGAACAATTTAGCATATAATGACTCACTTAAATACTTCTAATATAATATAAAACACTTGTTTATTAAATATTTATATTCAAATAATCAATAAACAATAATTAAACTGTATAGTGAAATAAAAATAAAAATTCACGCCGAGACAACCGCAACACATAATTTATCGTTAGCGACACTCCGATACTATGACATAATCAACACAACTGCAAATGCGACCGCAATTTTATTGCCTGGGGGATAGATGAAATTTCGAAATGCTGGTGCCTCTCAACAAATACATGCAGGCAGTTTACCACAAAAACATATACTACAGAGAATTAAGATGAAATGGGAGTTGTCAAAATTTGCTAAAAAAATGCAAAAAAATAAAGGGGACAGATGAAATTTCAAAATGCTGGTGCCTCTCAACAAATACATGCAGGCAGTCTCCCACGAAAACATATACTGCAAAGTGAAAAATCAAGCAGGCCATTGATTCGTACACTCTCTAGTCACCAAAACTATAATTAAGGCTAAAATGCCTTCTACAAGTGAAAACCACACTACTAATCCTGATATTGATGCATTTGTCCTGATACATAGTATGGATCAAACACCATAAGATTACTGCAAAGTAATTGACCAGACAAAAAAAATGCTACAACCCTGAAAGCAAACTATGTTTTAGTCCCAAAGGTAACAAGCATTTATAGAAAAACAAATCCAACATGATAAAATACACTATAACTGCTCCTGCATTAATAAATACCCAATCAACATGCCAAGGTGGATCAATCAAATAGCCAATGACTGCCTGCTGCAGAGAAAGGAGGCTTTCTCTTAACAATATAACAGCCATCCTCTAGCAAAAAAGGTCAAAAACAATTCTCACAAGTTGTATGAAGCATCTTCCCATGGAGTAGATCAGCTCAATGAGCAAACCACTGTTAGAGTTCTTAAGTACCGTCACTTGAAAAGAGAATTCCACATCCATAATCATAAAACCACACTACAGTGCATTAATGAAAACAGTGGACATAACTGTCAAGCAGACTATTCCAGTATTTCCTTGCATTTTCCTGGGTAACTTGATTGAGAGATGATAATGAGACAGACGGAGAAAATCACTTACTTGGCGATTTGTCGCAGTAACATGTTCAGCTGGTATCTGAATCTCTAGAGTAGGCCCTTTGTAAGCACTTTCACTGTTCTTGTCTGCCTGAGATGATTCATATTCCTTCCACAACTTTATCAATTCTTGCATGCATTCACCAACTCTGTAGACCACACTTGACACTTCTGCTTTACCTGCAATAAAGAAGTTCAGCAACAGTGTCAATTACCCAAAGGAACAGTGTCACAGACTCCAAAAGAGTCCAGTAAAAATTACGTTCTCCAAGATAGAGGTTCAGGAACTACTTAATCACAATGAGGATGAATGTCACCAGATCCTTAACTCAAACTAAAATTTATTTTATGTTGTTACTTATATCTTCTCTCTTTTTTATTCAGGATTGTGATATGAATGGACGTGGAGTGGGCTGACATCTAGCGATCTCACACTAGTTGTTTGCCTAAGAGAAAAGGGATGCAATGAGAGAGAGAAGTTATGCCAGTAACTAAAACTTAATCTTAACTTATAACCACTACCATAGCTTCTAAAATTAAATGTCCAAAAAAAAGAACAAGAACACACACCAAATCTCCTGCCAAATTATCAAAGTTAAAACCACAATTTTATTGACCTAACATCTGCATTAGCAACTTTAAACAACCTGTGAACTGCACCACCAAGCAGGAAGTTCTAAGTTCTAAACATATGCAGCCATATATAACATGCTTGGAGACAGGAAACTATTCTGGGAACCATGAATGCAAGAGACAAACTGCAATTGATTCAATATGGGAATATAAAATATGTAACAGGCAGATGATACAGATTTTTAGGACACAAACCCAAAACAAAATAATGAAAATGAAAATTCATGATTAACGGCGCATGAAAATGACTGATGCAAACAAGGAAAAGACTATGGTCGTCATTTTCTAAACTAGTAATTCTTCAATGTCATTTTTTCATCTAATCACAAACTTACTGCTTCTGTGACGCCAAAATCATGAAAAATTAAAGATACATAAGGTGACATATGTCAAATGCCCATTACAGAATAAAGAGATTTTATATGTTAACCTTTTTATAGTCAATTAAATTGGCCAATAACATCAGAAACAAAAAGTTCAACAATAGCACCTATGATCCACAACGGAAATCCTTAAAAATTCAATGACAATCTAGTAATATTACAACACCAAGGCAAGCTGGCAGAAAGCATTCCCTGAACAGCTGAATCGCTTGAAACTTTTAGCATCACATGGAACTCCAACCTCAAAGTAACCACTAGGCTAAGGCTTTGTTTTCATGCATTATAGATACATATATTTGAAAACAGATTTTATGATAAATGGTAGTAATCAAGCAGCAGAAAAGCAAAGTTATAAGCCAGTGCAGCTGTGAGAACAATAGTAAGGATGATGCTCAGGAAATTAAGAAACTAAATAGATTTTATGATAAAATTGCACCTAAAAGTGAAAGATACTAGTCTAACAGCTCAGGGAGATGTCTTTCCAATTGAAATGAATAGCCACTATTCCAACATGATAAGACCACAAAGTATTGGCAGACTTGGTAAGTAAATTTTCTAAAGTACTGTATGAATATTTTGACGAGGGTGTCAACGAATCTTCTTCTACAGTCAGTTACATTATGTGAATTTCTGCCAGAATGGAGATGTCTTTAGAAGAACTTAATTGTCAATCAATATACTGAAACAGGTTTTCATCAGCGTTTTCTGATTCACATCATCACAACACAATGATTAATGCTTCACGTTTGCACCAGCGTCCCTATTAAATTTTTTTCTTGTGATGCTTATAAGGAAAGATAAGCAGGAAGACTATTCACATAACCAGCGCATAAGATACCCAATCAAAAACAGCGCACAAATCCTCATCTGCAAGATCAATAGGAAGCCTTACCTTGAGACCTGCATGAGGAAAAAAAAAAAAAAATGAGAACTGAGAACTGAGGCTATATGTCCATTTGATTACAAACAGATCAAGGCATAAAGAAGCATCTGCTCAATAAAACATCCACAAAAACTTCCTTAAAACGATACCTTTAAGAAGCATAAATTATTGGATTTCTGTTTGGTTATGACAGGATATTCTATATTTCCAGAAATTCAACTTATCTATATGGCATGATGTTCTTATTATTGGCAGATCCATTTAAATTCACAGTTCTACAATGTTAACATACTAACAATACATTTTGGCGATAATACAGATATCACAGCATCATCTAATGCAGGAAATAATGTAAATATTGAGGTCGTGAATTAATATAGAAGCCATACTCTCCCATGTAACATAGGGTATTGAATTAATTGCAAGATATAAATTAGAAAAGGGCTAAGAAAATCTTATGCCCATCACAATCGACATGCATGTATTTTTTAGATATTCGTGAGTCCTCTTTGAAGCCTAATCTCATATATGCCGGAAAAAAGGTACTGCAATAATAAAATTACCCAAATATTGGCACAAACAAAATTATGATATGAGCTAGGAGGTAATCGTAAAATTATACTCTTCCGTTCCACTTCATTCACTTG
The DNA here is from genome assembly GCA_039764185.1 of Tamarix austromongolica. Classification (NCBI taxonomy): domain Eukaryota; kingdom Viridiplantae; phylum Streptophyta; class Magnoliopsida; order Caryophyllales; family Tamaricaceae; genus Tamarix; species Tamarix austromongolica. The sequence goes on along the minus strand of CM077817.1, from coordinate 25,140,306 downwards.
CGATCCCTGTCTAGGATACCCTTCGGAAACAGTAAAACAAAATCAAAACTTGCGATGACATAGACAACAATGACGTGACAGACTAGTTCATTGATTTTCTCTTGAATAAATCATTAAATGTTGATATCTTTTTTAAGCCAGGGACAAATTGAGAAAGAATTAAATGAAATAGATGACTATATTGATTCCTTTTTCTACTTTGTCCAAGAGCATATATTGTTGACCATGCCTTTAAAATTACATATAACAAGCATCAGAAAGAACCATACCCATCCACGTCCTGGCTCCGAGACCTAAAACGGTTGGCACGTTGAGGACTATCTCTAGGGCGAAGCATTCTCTTACGCTGCTGAACTGCACAATTGAAAGCATCTCTGTCTCTCTCCGTGGCCCCCTCAACACCATCAACCCCTTCATCAGACTCCTTATCATTTAACCTGCTACGTTTCTCAGGCCTCTCCCCTTCCACATCGCCATCTCTTTCTTTCCTCCTCTCTCTAGATTCCCTCTCTGTATTTTTCCAGGCACCAGCCTCTTTTGTACTCTTCTGTTCCAGAGCTAAATTGTCCAGCATTGATGGGCGGTCGACTATCTCCTTCTCGAGATGAGATCCTTCTTTCTCCATTGCATTCCAAGTTTCTTTGTTAGAAAAGTCCTTCTCCCTTTCCTTTTCTTTCAGTATATCTTTCCTCTCCTTCTCACACCTCTCTGATTCTCTTTCTTCCCGTGCTGGTTCTTTGGAATCATTACCAGTAGTAGAGACTTGTAAGTTGGTTTTTCTATCACTTCTATCCTTTTCTCTTTCACCCCACTCGCGCTGCTTTCCTTCTTTTTTCTTCCTATCCTTGTCCTTGTATTTGTCATCACCTTTTAGATCAGGCTTATTTTCCCCTATCGTCTCTTTTACATCTACATGCCTTCTCTCCTCGCTAATCAAACCTTCCTTGCCAACATCGGGAGTACCATGTGCACTAGGACGCATATTGGCCCAAGGGTCCAAACTTCCGGCACCACTTGGAGCATCAGGATATCTTTTGCCTTTATGGTGTTCTTTCCAATTAGGTTGACTATTTGCTGTACCATAAGAATCCTTTTCTGGCTTCATAACACTCTTTGGATCATTATGAGTCTCTCTCTCGTATTTCACTTCTTTATTATCATCTCCTCTACCTTCAAGCCTCACATCCTTCTCAGTCTTAGAACTATGATGATGAGGCTCCTTCGATTCAGCCTTTGCATCCCTATTTTCTACCTTATTGTCCCTAATTTCCTTGGGGTCTCTTGATTCTAACCTATTGTCTGGACATCCCACCAGACGATTAATATGGGAATCATTCATAGATGACGATGGAACTCGATACATCAATGGCAAAGGGGACCTTCTATCCGTATCTCGTGGGTCAGCACGACTAACCTTTCCAACCCGAGAGTCTTGTCCCGTATCAAAGGCCACATTCGGGTAAGAGCTACCTTCTTCAGGCGGATGATACTTTGTTGAAGACGAGGAGTGACCACCCTCCTCATGTGATCGCTTTGGGACAGTGCTCATAGTCACAGTTCCGCGGTTCCTTTAACCTTCAACGCAGAATTAAAAATACCTAATTCACAATACTTCGAGCTTTCTTCAAGAAACTTTCATAAATATATACCTGAGAAATATTAAATTTAAATTAACTTGCATCTTTCATCATCAAGTAACTTGGGCCATATAATCCGACCAATTTACCATAAATAAAGATAAAAGAAGAGCTTCAAAAATCAATAGAGACCAATAGTACTTAAAATCGACAGCATGAATTCCCAGAGAAACAAAATAGCAAGCCAAGACAATGATCAGTGATAAGATAAAAATATTGAAAATCGATGTCAAGTCGTATTTGAAACGACAGAGATAAATTAAGCAGTCTCACCAGTAATAATAGCAATCAAATTTAAGAGCGTTGCTGCATTACAGATTCAACAACCTGAATGAGAGCTCAATTTGGGCACCGAGTATTTTAAGGAGAGAAAGAACAGATTTTGAGGTTTTAGGGCTTAAATAATGGAAGAAGTTACTTCCCCATCGACTATGCTCGAAAAGCGGGTAGCCTGGACGCTAAAGCGTCTGCATTTTACATTTTTTTATTTTTTTATGTTATTGACAACTACAACTTGAAATTAACTTTTATCTATAGTTTTTTTTATTACAACTAAGTTACTACTACTAACTTAATTTTACCTTATCTATCCTCATTATTTTTTCCAATTATAATTACTCACAAATATGCCAATTACTCACATATAATACTGTTATCATACATATATATATATGATCATTAAAGATATTATTAAAGATATACTAGTATCATATATATACATATTTTGTGTGTGTATATATATGTGATAATTAAAAATATTATGTATTACACGTTACATATTCATCAAAAAATTTACCATTTATTAAAGATATATATTATATGTTATACGTTTATTAAAGATATTATATGACATGTCGTATATTTTATATTATATACTATACGTTGGACGAAGATAATATATGTATGCTAGATATATACATTTGATGAAACTACTATATATTATACACTACACATTTGATAAAGATAATAAATGCTATATACTGACGTTCATCAAAAATAATATATATTGTATATTATACTTAATTATTTAATTGGTTAGGTCTTTATCCGTAATTTATATTGTATAAATTGTTGAATGGCCTAACGTTGTGTAACGAGTGTTATTATAGTAATTTTTCAAATTTTCTTCTAATTAATTTATTTTAAATTTGATTTATTAAAAAAATAATATCATAATGTTTCTACAATTTTACTTTACAATTAGATATCCATATTAATATATTCTTGATAAAAAATGGTGAAAAATGAGAAATTACTGGTGAAATATTAGTTTTATATAAAATAATGGTAAAAAGTTATCTCCCTAGTAGTGAGAATTTAGGGTATTAGTAGTGAGAATTCAATTTTAAGTAAAATAGTAGTAAAACATCAATTTACTGATAAAAAATAAATGCATTAGTAGTAAAATATTAGTACATTTCATGATAGAAAATCAGTTCACTAGTGTTGAAACATTGGTTTTAAGTATAATAATGGTAGAATATCAAATCACTAGTGAAAGATCGTTACATTTGTGGTAAAAGATCTGTTTTAAATAGAATTATAGTACAAGATCAATTTGCGGATAAAAAATAAATATATTAATAGTGAAAGATTAATACATTCATGATAAAAAAAATTGTACACTAATAGTAAAAGATTAGTTTTAAGTAGAATAATAGTTCAACTCGCTATTGAAATATCGTTACATTAATGGTGAAAAATCAATAAATAAATAGTAAAATATTGTTATATTAGTGGTAAAATATCAGTTTTAAACAGAATAATTGCAAGACATCAACTTGTGAAAAATAAATGCATTAATAGTGAAAGATCAATATTTTAATGGTGAAAAATTAGTACATTAATCTATTAGTTTTAAGTAGAATAATTGGAGAATATCAACTCGCTAGTAAAATATCGTTACATTAGTGGTAAAAAAAATAAGTATATTAATAGTGAAAGATTAGTTTTAAACAAAATAATGGTAACATATCAACTTGCATGTGAAAAATTAGTACATAAGTGGTGAAATATTAGTGCATTAGTGGTGAAAGGTCAACTTGTTAGTAAAAAATAAATACATTAATAGTGAAATATCAGTATATTAGTGGTGAAAAATCGGTATACTTATGGTGAAATATTTAAACGCTAATAAAAATTTATTTGAAAGGTTGGTGCATTAGTGGTGAAAGACTAACTTGTTAGTGAAAAATAAATACATTAATAGTGAAAGATTAGTACATTAGTAATGAAAAGTCAGTATACTTATGGTGAAAGATTACTTAAACATTAATAAAAATTTATTTGAAAGAGATGAATAGTAGAATACGAATAATTTCTTAGCTTTTTTTTTTGTTAAAACATTGATATAGCCCATGTCGCACAGTGTTGCACTATGTCACATGTTGTATAGTATAGGAATCGGATCAAAAAAATTTATATCGTACAACCTATTGCATGGTCTAGACCATACAGTATGTGCTACAGTAGTTTTTTTTCTTTTAAATAATTTATTTTAACTTTGGTTTATAAATAGATATCCATATTAATATACTTTTTTATAAAATAATTTATGGAAAAGAGTATGCTAGTATTGAAAGATTAGTTTTAAGTAGAATAATAATAATAAAACGTTCTCATTAGCGAAAGAACAGTGTATTAGTGGTGAAATATTATTTTTAAGTAAAAGAATAGAAAAATATCAATTTGTCGGTGAAAAACCACTATATCCATGGTGAAAGATAAATATACTAGTGGTAAAAAATTAATTTTAAATAGAATAGCAATGGTAAAAGATTAATTCATTAGTCAAAAATTAGTATATTAGTTATGAAAAATCAATATATTCATGATGAAAGATCAATATATTAGTGGTGAAAGATCAATATCATAATGATAAAAAAAAAAGATTGTCTTACAAATAGAAATCCATATTAATATATTTTTAATAAAAAATTAGTGAAAAATTAGTAAAATAACAATGAAAGATTAGTTTTAAGTAGAATAATGTAAAAAATAATCTCTCTAGTGAAAAATATTAGTTTTATGTAAACGAATAGGGAAATATCAACTCGGTGGTGAAAAAACAATACATCCATAGTGAAAGATCAATATATTAATAGTAAAAGATTAATTTTAATTAAAATAGTAATGGTAAAGATTAATTCACTGATGAAAATGTAGTATATTAATGATGAAAAAGTAGTATATTAGTGATGAAAGACTAATACAATAGTGGCGAAAGATCAATACATAAATGATGAAAATTCAGTACATTAGTAGTGAAATATCAATATATTAGTAGTAAAAAAATCAATTTTAGGTAAATGAATAGGAAAATGTTAGCTTGTAATAAAAAATTAGTACATTAGTGGTGAAACATCAATTTAAGTAGAATAACAGTAAAATATTAATTTGCTAGTGAAAAACTAGCACATCAATGATAAAAAAAAATCAGTATATTAATGGGAAAACATCAATACTTTAGTGGTCAAATATTAGTACATTAGCAATTAAATATCATTTTTAAGTAGAATAATAGTGAGATGTCAACTTGTTGGTGAAAAATCAATACACTAGTAGTGAAAGATCAATTTTTAAGTAGAATAGTAACACTAATGAAAAATTAAATTATTGTTGGAAAATCAATACATTAGTAGTAAGAATTTAGGGTATTAGTAGTGAAAAGTTAGTATATTAGTAGTGAATGATCATTTTTAAGTAGACTAATAGTAAAAAATTAACTCACTAATAAAAATTTTAATTCACTGATGGTGAAATATTAGTCTAATAGTGGTGAAAGATACTTAAATATATGATAATATATACACACACACACAAAAATTATTCTTAAATTAAAAGTATATCAATATGAGTGTTAATTTATAGAAAAAATTATTTTATGGTATATATTTTTTTCCTAATAATCCTAGTGGGAGATATTTTATTTTTTTTTTAAATGCTGAAATCATGCTAATATCAATAGGTTCCACCTATCTTTTATGTTCACGATCTTATGGTATAGGTATTGGTCATTATCCTCCCCGACATCCATTCGTTCTAGACGTTCTTTCTCTCCTAAACAATCCAACTTCTTCCTCCAACCTAGTACCCCATGCACCTATATATACAACCCTTTTAACCACCAGACACAAAATAAATCCTCAACTCTTGTCGCAAACAAATATTGCATCCAAAGTAGGTAACAATGTCTATAAAAATTCCTAATTTGTTTCATGCTTGGTTATGTAATTCTTGTAGATATGTTATTATTTTGTGTAATTAAATGTTGTTTCATCCTCAACTCTGCGTCAACCATGGCCACTTAACTCAATAAGAAGTAAGGATAACAATGGGTCGGAAATGTTTATACTATCTAAACCCACATCCGTCAGGACTCAAAAGTTCAAACTCAGATTCACCGGGTCTAGTGGATAAATAGATTATAAATAGATATTAAATGTGTCTGGTTATTTTTAATTTTTTAAATGATATATATAAATACAAATATATTTATGTTTTATATAACTTAATGTGTATTTTTTGTTAATTAAAATTTTCTATGTACAAAGATAAATATTTTAAAATAATTAATTTAACTTTTAAAATGGTGTTTTAACGCTTTTAAAATAAATTATTATACATAATATTTATAAAATAAATACACATAAATAAAAAATTTAAAAAAAGGATATCAAATAAGATTACGACAAATATGACAAATATAATATTAGTATATATTAATATATGTATATATAGGAAGCATATCTAGTGAGAATAGAGAATTACATTAGTTTTTTGAGATACTTACGGTAGTTTTTACCACCTACTGCGATTAATTTACACCGCCTAATATAGGCAGTTTTCTAATTTAAAACATGAATATCAATATTTACAAAAAATTTATCGGATTTTTTTTTTCTAATACTCAAATATCATAGTTTTCTGAGAGAATTATAGCAATTTTCTCCACCTACTAAAACTAGTTTCCACCACCTACTATAATTAGTTTCCTAACCTGAAACAAAAATACATAATATTTACGAAAATGCCACCGTTTTTTCTAACATTCAAATACTATAGTTTCCTAAGAAACTTCCATCTACTAAGAGTAGTTTCCAAAGTTGAAATATAAATATACAAAATTTATAAAATTGTCATCGTCTTTTTTTATAACACTTAAATACTATAGTTTCTTGAAACTACTTATGGTAGTTTCTTCTACCTACTAACTGTAGTTTCCACCATTTACCATGGATAGTTTCTTCAACTCAAAATACCAGTTCTCAATTCTCATAGAGAGAGATAGTTTTCATTAGATATTCCCCTTGTGTATATAACACATACATATATACTAAACATGTCTAGGTTTGAGACTACCGGAATCGTACCCATTTAGATATATATGGGCACAAACCCGTTGAGTCTAAAAATCATGAATAAAGACCCGCTAAATATTAGAAAAGTCTAGCGAGTCTTGATTAGATCTAGGACCCATTATCATCCTTAGTAGGAAGTGGCAAGTTTGCATACAATTTGTGGATGGTGAGAACCATTGTTACAGCTAAATGCTTGAATCAATAGCTCCTATCACAACTAGTCTCTAGGAATTGTGGCTCCTAGCATTTCTTTTCTCTTATTGTGGGTGTTACACCCCAATTTTTCCTAACCTTGATCTCTAGGTGATTAGTATTTTTTTATCCCTTCCTTAACCATTGTCATTATTTGAAAATCTCATTGACCTAGAATCTACCCTTTTTCAAAAATACCCTTAAAACCATCATTATTATTTGAGTCGATTGGTGGTATACCAACCATTATCCTTGAGTTTATTGGTTTATAGCCAACCAGACATGTTTGTTCACTGCACCTTACGATTGACCGCTAGCCTTCCTTGATCAATCAAAGATAGTTGATTATAACATATCTTGTTTATTTTAATTCTTATTGACTCTAAATCAATTATTATGCCCACTATTTTTATATGTTTGAGTTTTTAGACTGATTCCACACATAACATTATTTTTTTATAATTTTTGGGATTTATTTGGTTGTTTTCACAATTTTTATTTATTTATTAGACTTTTTATCTTATTTTTATTATTTTTATTTATGGTTGACTTTCATTGGTCATGTTGACCTTGAAATCTAACCTCCCTTAGCTCCCCAATTATACTTGACTTTGTACTTATTCATTCAACCAAGGTATAATCCAATCAATTTACACCCCCAACAACCTAACTACAGTCCTACACTCTTAAACCACCATTATATTTTCTCTCACACTCCACCTTTTCCATGCCTTGCAAGCAACTCAAGATTGGATCTCACACCTTCTATCCTGCCTCTTAGTAGACAATTCCTTACAATCCCCAACTTTGCTCCCTTCTCTCTCCTCTTGCTTACCCTTTTGTTCATCATTTTTTAACTGTGTTGTTCTTGGTCCCTATTTAACTAATCAATTCTCAAACCCCTTACCTTTTTCACTCTTTCACTCCTAAAATCTTAAACCTTTGCCCATTAGTGCTTGTTTTAGGGAAAAATGGGTTAAGGCTCATAGATTGTTAAGCAATCATCCTCTATATACTAACCCTCATATTTTCAATAAAGGTTCATAACTCCTCTCCTTTAATTCTTTTTTTTCTATTACAAACCCTTCTTTGTATTATTGGCATCCAACCTTGTATAATTTGCTTAGGCGATCAAGGTGTAGATAAAGGTGGTAACACTTCACCAAACCAAAGGAAGAGACAAACCATTTTTTCCTTCCTTTTTTTATTCCTTTTGCACTTGAATCATTCTTCACAGAATTATGTACATTTTATGCTCCAACCATGTATAGACATTTAGCGGTCTTTCAATCTACCCATTGATTTCCACACTAGTACCTCAAATATTTTGTTTTTTTTTTATATATTTTCTTCTCTCTCTTTTTTTTTTCATTTTTCTAGCTTTATTTTTTTTCTCGTCTCCCCCACACTTACTCTTTTGGATATTTTTTAACCCTTCTTTCATTTGTAGCCTTGAACCAAATGTATATGTCTTATAAAAAAATTCTACTAGATTTTAGAACAAAGGTAGAAAAATATTTGATATTTGGGGTTAGGAATAATGTGGATAATGAAAGGTGAATGCAAAAGGATTGGAGGGGTCAACTAGGGGGTGCACATCTTATGTACACAAAAATGGGGTTGTAGGATATATGACTGTATGGAGATAAATCATAAGGTTGCCTTTATCATTTTTAAATTAGGTTGGTTATGACTTAAAAGCTTCAGTTAACTTATGAATATGTTTTAGTAACTTATAGATTTCATTAAAATATTTATGGTAATCAATTGATCAAAGTACAACATAAATCAAGCAACATTGTGCTTTATTAAATAAAAAAGTGTGTGACTCACATTGGAAAAAAAATGAGAGTTTGCATTTGTATTAAAAAAAAACTTTATTTGTGATCTGGCACAAATGAATTGTAAATTTTTCATTTATACTTTTTGCTTCTTCTTTTTTATGATGTATGCATATTTTTTAACTCATTTTTTTTATTGAATAACTATATTTGTAAATATATGTTACTTTATTTAGTTTCATACTTCTTTTTATTTTCAGCTTTTCCTAATTATTTTTTAAATTCCTCCCAAAACAATCATCATGGGTAGTGGCATTATTCATATTCTTTTGTAGTTTGAATACATATAAGTTGAGAATCATATGATTTGGCAACAAAATAAGATGTTTACAATTCATATGCAATCACTAATGGTCGTCCATCTATATAAATATTGTAGACCTCCTCGATATCTAGGACACCATTTTTAGATCATTGATATTTGCGGTCAATAATTTGTTAGTGGAATTTGATTATAATGACATTCTATTAAATTTAAATCTATGCATAATTTTTCAAAATCGCTACTATTTCTTACGAAATATGAGTGGAAACTTAAACTTTCTTTATGTATTAGGGACAAACTATTTTTTTGTAATTAATTTGTGTGTTTTGTCATATATTTTCCATACAAACATTAGCATTGAACCACAATCCATGTTTTGATTTGAGTTATTTTTTGCTGAATTTTTCCAAAACTAGTTATTTTAGTTTCTCAATTAGATATTGGCAAGCAGTTGTAGACAAGTAGACTAACAAACTTGACCCCATGCAATTAGATTTAATTGAATTAAAAAATAACATATGTATAACAAACTATAATTTATGACGTTATATGATGGATAATTAATGAATAATATAACTAGTATACATAGATTCGATATTCAAAAAATAAAATAATGATAAGAGAATGATGGTTAGGATAATTAAGCCACTCGGTTAAAAAAGTTTTGATTTGGATGATTTATTTATACATTTCAAATTTTTTACATGACATATTAATGAAACCCTAGAAATGGAGCTTCAAGAATAACATTAAAAACACAAAAAGAATGATGGAAAACATGATAACATATGATCGGAAAACCCCAATTTGTAGCACAGCCAATGGATTTAGGCCAAGGGAAGGTTAGGAATCTCAATACCACAACTATGAATATGGCTAAGGAGAGAGATCTCAATTGGGAAAAACTTGTTTTAACATAAGAGAATGAATTCAAGAGTTGATTCAATCTTTAACTAGTTTGCAAGATGCCCCTAATAACTCTAAAATGAGACCATAGATAGAAAACCAATATGTTATGGGAGTCATGGGACGAATAACCCTAATAAGCTAGGAATGCTTCAAGACTCAATAACAAGACATATCCAAGATCAAGAAAGAATAAAGAACAAAATCTCAATACCCTAGCTAATAGTAAGTTTATTTTTTCACATCTCAACCTAAGAAATCTATGGGTCAAGCTTCTTTCCAACAATTAGTCTCAACTCTAAATACATTATAACCTCAACTAGTTACAAATATTAAGCTTACCTATGGCCATTTACAATTTTGGTAGGCACAATACATAGGCCCATTAAATTAAACATAATGGTTAAACCATTACAAAGAAGCCCAATGGGCTTAACAAGATGACTCAACATTTCCTTTGGCTGTGCATTCTCAGAATTATCACTAACTACTTGATCCAAATTGATATCCATTCATTTTTATTTTTATTTTGGTTCATGCAAGAATCACAATAACCTAAAATGAATAATAATATTATTCCTAATAGTTTAAAAGCTAAAGAAATATTATTATTTAAAATTCAAATTTAAAATAAATTAAATTAAAGTAATGGGGTTCAAGCTATCCCTCGTAGTAAAAGGTTCAAGTCTTAAAACGTATAAAGAGGTAAAAGAAGAAAATTAACAAACTAATTAACATAGATTTAAGCCAACCTCACCAATTAGATCAATTAAGTGCATAACAAAAATTAATAAACAATATTACCCAAGCCAAGCTAACACAAGCAAGACTTAATATAGATATATTAGCCATCAAAAGGATAGAATTTAAGGCTACTTTTACTCAAAGTTTACAATTATTCAACCTAAAGCCCCCCCCATAACGCACCTAGAGGAGCACCACTCACTTCTCATTGTCCCTTCACTATCATAAGCATAAAGACACCATAGCAAACACACACACAAACACATGTGAGTACTCAAATGCCACGCATCAATAAGAATGGCAACAAGTATATACAAAAAAAAACACACACACACACACAATAACAATGTAAAACATCAAGAAGCAAGTAGGACAACGATGTAACAAATCAATCCTCAACATATGCACTAAGATTATAACACAATAATAATGCAAAGAGATTCAATACACTTATCAAATAAACCCACATAACCTAGATAAATAAATCAAACATCACATAAACAAATTGAAACTTACCAAAAGTATTGTAATTAAGGATCATGTTTACACAACTCAAAGATAATACAACTGGCAAAGCACATGAGTCATATTACATATCATAAAATGCCAACTAGAGAATATAACCAAGACTTTTTTTATGAGTTAGTAGCACAATATGGACACCAACACAAGGCATTCCAATAGATGCACCAACATGGGAGTCCAACCAATAATTTTGATGCATAAGCACAAGATTATAACTCATCATACCCAGCATAGGAAAAATTAGAATAATTGCCCAAAATAATAGGTAAACCGAAAAAAGAAAGCTTATCCTTTTCTATGTATTAAGACTTCTAAAAGTTTCAATCTCTCTAAGGTGAGAGCAACCATAGATTAAAACCATAATATCAGACATACTAGTAGTTTCTAAGTGATAATAAGACAATATTTTTGTAGCAAGAATGCTATAATATCTAATAGAAACAAAATCAAGATTAATAGAAACAAGTTAAGCAACAAATTATTTAAAATTAGTTTTCCTTAGATATGATAAGAGGCATAACATCATACATGATATCTTGTACCAAAGTAGGCACAACGCAATTTATAAGAGGAGGTGTGCTAATGTATATAGCAATATCACTGAGATTTCAAGACCATAAGTAGGGAGATTATAGAGTGAGGTATAGGACCCAACAATGTTCCAGGTGGCTAATATTATCATTCTCCAAGTGATAAGATCTAGAAAGATTAATATTAACAATATTAGAAGGTAAATTTGATATGCATCCACCATTTTTTTCCAAAGACTTAATGTCAATAGCACTAGAAATGAGTACTGAGTAATACAATAGCATATGTAAATGAATGAGTGATAAGAGAATCTATGGGTGTAATAACATGCTCAATATAGAAAACATCATAAACCCCACTCTCTCCATTATCATTAATATCATATTCATCATTCAATAAATTTCCCTCGGGTAAAATCTCAGGCACAATACACTCATTAATAGGGAAAGCAATAGTTTTGACAATTATAACCTCATCAACTAGCAAACCAACATCATGCTCAGAGGTTTCTTTAGCAGGTAAAGTATTGGGTAGGTCACCATATAAGATAAGTAAATCACTGGGTAGAGCAATAGAGTGCTCTTCAACATGCGCATTAGGAAGGACACCAACAAATATATCAAACTCAACAATATTAGGACTTGTGGAAAATGTAGTTGGTTCAACATCCACAATAGGGGCAATAGTTTCAAAAGAATCAAGGGTTTCAAGACTATTGTACCACAGTGAGAAATCAAAATAGGTATATGTATAAGGTCATCACTATCTAAAGTATCAGGTTTTATACCATTTAAATCTTTTGCAACCACGATCATATTTTTAGGAGAAATAGAATTAGTATGACCATAACCCATACAAGTAAAGCACAGAATGTCTCAAGCGTGAATTCTACTATTACTACTAGGAGAAAAATTTGATAACTCATAATCCTTTTCAACAATTAGACCAGCCCTCTCAAGGCCAACCTTAGCTACAAACTTGCAATCAGGCACAACAAATTGATGACCAACCTTAAAGGCTAATTATTAATCAACACACACTTATTCGTGCTCTAAAAACATGATCTAACAAGTATATGTGCTATTTTAAGATTTATCTAAGGGTTATCCCAATTGTGATCCTTCTCCTTATCCATTTTCATAGTTGTGTTATTGAGGTCCCCCACCTTCCTTAGACTAGATCTATTGGCCATGTTACAAATCGAGGATTTTTTTATCATATGTTGTTACATTTTCCATCATTCTCTTACATTTTCAATGTAACACTTGAAGCTCCATATCTAGGGGTTCATCACATATGGTTGGTATTAAAGTTATGCAAATATGAGTAGAGGACTTTTATTTGGCACAAAACTAAGGGTCTTGCTTGGTAAAGAGCATTATAAAGAAACTTAAGTGTTTTAAGAGTGATTAAAAGTTTGGCTCCATCGATACTTTAATATTAAAGTATGTTTGTTATGACTAGATGAAAGTAAATGTTAAAAGTTAAAAAATTATTTACTTTTATTTCATGAACCATTCAAACAAACTTATAAAATAAGAGTTTTTAGCCTAAGAAAAGTTTACCATCCAAACATATCTAAAAGTTCATCAAGTAATGTTTCTTTAATGTTTTACTTAGATAATCACATTTATTTATTATTAAATAAGATAAAATTTAGTATAAATTAACAAAAAAGTTTTTGGCTGTTAGTGGTTTAGGATGAAAAAGTGATTATTTTTTAAAAAAGTTCAAGATAAGACTATATTGAATTAACTAATTTATAATTAACTCTTATGATGCCATTTTTATAGTTTCAAGGCATATTCTTTTTATGAGATTTATGATGATCTAATTTGAATTTAAAAAGTAATAAGTTATAGTTGTTATTTTACTAGTATTAATGTTATCTTTTTAAATATTTTTTAATTACCATTATTATCATTGTTGTACTATTTTATTAATGTTATATTATCTTTATCACTAGTGTTGGGCTAGTCTGATATGTTTATTAAAAAATATATTAGGTAAACAATAAAATAATCATTGCTTTTATAGCTTTTATTATTAAGTGTAGTGGAAGTTACAAATAATAACCTATCTTTTTAACTAATGGATGAGGGACATGGTTGTCTAAATAAAAATAATCAAATCATCAACATTATACAATTAATTTTATCACATATCTTAATGTTTATTTGTTACTCTCTAATTCATTCCCAAAGCAACTTATTATATAAAGGATAACCCCCCCCTTAAATAAAAATTTATACATTTTAGAAATTATAGGTTGTAATACTATTCAAAAAATTTAAGCATTTTAAATAAAAATTACAAAATTAATAGCCTTATAAAAAATAATATATATATATATATATATATATATATATATATATATTAATTTTTTAAATAAATTCAATAAATTATGTAAAAATATATTTGCAATCGATTTTGATTATAACATAATAAAAATACTTGAATAAATTTCATCATGTATAGACCATAAATAATATTACAAAAATATAAATCACCTGTGGATTTCAAACTTATAACCAACTCTAATATAACTTGAATTGTTAAAAAACATAAAATAAAGATTTTTAAGATGTACATTTTTTTCAATTTTTTTAAATACAAATGAATAAGGTCATTTTTTATTGAAGTATCTTATATTTTAAATTATAATATTAATTGTAAATTAATTTATTATTTGAATGTTATAGTGATTTTTAATATTTAAAATTTAATGAATGTAGGAATTTTTTATTAAAATATTTGATATTATATATATATTTGTGTGTGTGTGTGTATTGTTTTTCCACACTATTGTGATTTGTTAAGATATTATCAAATTTTATTACTAAATTATTTGAATGATACATTAATGTGTGTGAAGTCAATTTATAATTAATTTAGTTTGCATTCAGAATCATATGTGACACTTCTTGAGTCAAGGAAAGTGGAAATAAAAATTAATATTAGAAATTTTTGAGAAAAATGTATATGTATCTAATGATAACTATCATTTTTAATGAGAACTAAAAAACTTTTAATTTGAAGCATTAGATCAAATATGAAGGGTTGGGATTCCCCCAACTAATGTAATGAAAGAAACTACTCAAAATTGATAAGGAAACTAATTTACATTGATAAAGAAACTACTCTAAGTAACAAAGGAAACTATAGTATTTAAGCATAAAAAAATGCCAATATTTTTATAAATTTATGTATTTATGTTATAATTGTGAAACTACTTTTGGTGTATAAAGAAGCTACTCTGCGTGCATAAGGAAACCATTTCAAGTAGTTAAGAAAAATATAATATTTGAGTGTCCAAAAATATGGTATTTTTTTTAATAAATATTATGTATTTATGTTATAAGTATGTGATGAATTGACAATAATTCTCAGTTATTACCATATGTATTGATTATTGCACGCACGTTGGTGCGTGTGTGAATAGGGGGTAGATATATGGATACACAATTATAACAAATTCTAAATTATTAAAGATGTTAGAAAAAGATTTCTTTTTTTTAATATTTTAAAATTGAATAAACGCTGATTTCCCCTCAAATATTTGATATCTCAAATTATTATTTTATTGTAATTTAATATATTGTTTTCAACATTATTGTGATTATTTAAGATGTTATTTATTTTTATTGCTAAACTAATGCTCATAAAATCTCTTCTTCATATTTAATGATTTGACTCAAATTATTGTCTAGGTTGGAGTTAATTTAGTTCTCTTTGTAAGTTGTAACTGTGAATAAGTACTTGTAATTAATTTAGTTTGCATTAGGAATCTTATGTCAAGTTTCTAAAGTGAGTGCAAATGGGTGGAAAAAACTTGCTAGACATTTTGATGAAAACTAAGGATCGGGTACAGATGAAGTTTATAATAATTTATAGGAACTAAATACTATTATCGGATCCATCTAAACGAACAACTTAATTAACTTAATAGCTAAGCTACTTACCTTTGTTTTTTCTCGTTTGATATTGTTGAAGATGGTCGATTAGTATAGCACCCTAAAATTTATTACTGAAAAAATTTGTTGTATTTAAAAAATTAGCAAAAGCAAAAATAGTAAATTTTGATAATGTTACCGCCACACTTAGTACCAGACCTGTTTTCTCCTACCGTTCTAGTATCAAGTACTAAGGCTAAAAGGAACATAATACGATTTACACAAATTCAGACTTTTATTCAAATCAGAGTAGTGCATTAAATTCGTTACAAGAATAAAACACACTATTAGTGGTTACAGGAATACAATCATTTTAAATAAGGAAATGAAAAGTTAAAAGAGAAACCCTAAAAGTTTTTCGAATAATTCTTATGCTCATACCCGATACTAGCTTGAATAGTACCCGCAACTAATCTGTAAGGAAAACTGCCTATTGAATAAGTAAGGGCTCACAAACAAAACCCTTCAATATTATGATACCGAGTAACCCTTTATACTAAATTGAAAGGCAATGCCTGCATGCAACACATATTACTTAGAAGATAAAAAAATGATAACATACGCGGGCTTAGGGAAAATTACAATTGACATAACAACTATCACACAATGCAACACTGTGTACAATAAAAATTGCATAACACAAAGTTCACGTACTTAGCACTCCATCACATACCAAAACAAGGACAGACACCCAAGCTAAAATTATACCATATCAATGGATCACAATCGTGAAATCAATAGTTTTGGTCTTAAGCCATTAATTAAAAATTAATTCACATCATCTCTCAAATTATATAAATGTGAGTGCGGGAACCCTACTATTATAGTTGATGGATCGAAAACACCCAGGGCAGAACACACCTGGTCACTATTATTTTCCGGTGGATCGGTCTCTAAGGCACCCTACATCTGGCCACTATTCTTGTAGCTGGATCGGTTTGGCCCCAACTCGCATGGTGTTTAACTGTAAGTGATTAGTGTCTTCCCATAATTCATTATCATCCAAGGTTTGGTTTATTGAGCTCAGGATCCCCCACTATTGTAGCAAATGAATCAGAAACACCTAGGGCATAATGCACCTGACCACTATTATTTGTTGGTGGATTGTTCTCTAGGGCATCTTGTACCTAGCCACTATTATTCGCCAGTGGACCGGTCCGGGCCCAGCTCAATAATCTTTTACTTTATGTAATTAGTATTTTATTCGTGTCTTATTCAACGGATCTATTTATTTAACTTGATGAGGGGAGGTCACGAATCCAGAGACACAAAGATATACGGCCATAAAATCAAGTATTCTATATCAAGGATCATGGTGCACATAAAACCTTAACACGTACTTCATATATATCTAACACACATTTTTATGCATACTTACAAACCAGACACCTCTTGCATGATTATGAAATAAATAACATATCATACTCGTAATTACCCATTCAATCCTATACCATGCATTATCTTTACAATATTCACCAATTTACCAAAATACCCTTATCCTTATAATATACATGGATATACTTAAACAAGTGTTTCTAAGGTCATAAACCCTTATTCTTTTATTTAGAATCATTTATGTCTTATTATGGATGCTTATTTAATCCATTGTCATGTCATAGGCAATTTACCGATTTATCTATTCATCCTTACAAAGTTACTGAAATACCCCCTATTTGTAAAGTTATCAAATTACCCGTTTTTACTTTCCAAATTACTATATTGTCATTCATGCATGTATAATTACCAAAATATCAGTTGGATTTGTTAAATTACCAAATTACTGTAACACCCCCAAAATTTACTACTGAAATTTTTTTTTTAGTAAAAATGTTTAATAGAATCAAAACTATAAATTCTAAGGGTATTACCACCATACTCAGTACTATACCAGTTCACTCCTACCGTTCCAGTACTAAGTGCTAAGGCTAAAAATGATTAACTTCAAACACAAATCCATAATTGAAAAAAGATTTCATAAAAGAAATTATAGTGTTCACCATACAGAAATCAGAGTGCTATTAAAGAGAGTTACAACCTAAGGAGTAATTAAATAAGTTTTTCTAATACATTAAACACAGTACGACAGAATATGACTAGGGTAAAACGATACATAGTAAAAGTAAGATAGAGTCCGACCAGTCACTCTCGATCCCCAAGCCAATATTAGGCTCAACTCTAGGCCCTGCCCGATACCTCGTAGGTGTCGTAGGCATCGAAGGCCTAGTCCCCTACCTGCACAAACTCAGACGGGTCTTCTGCTCATGGGAATGAGCAGCACCCATGAAACGGGTGATCAGTATGCTACATACTGAGTAAGGTAACAGATGCACTAAGGCTAGTATACAAAACATACAACATAGCATACATGGCATAATCACAGAAGCAACATGTAGTAATACAGATGATGAAGGCCGACTATGGTTCGGATAGACTTATTCTTTAGATCTCTGGTAAATATAGTCGATTCACATCATAGTCTTTATCAATTCATATAAGTGCGGGGACCCCACTATTATAGTCGGTCGACCGGTCATGCAGGTAAAAATGCTCCTGGCCACTATTATTCGTTGGTGGACCGGTCATGTAGGGAAAACACTTTTGGCCACTATTATTCACCGGTGGACCGGTCTGGCCCCAACTCACATGGTGTTTTACTGTAATTACTTCGTGTCTTTCCCATGTCTTATCATCATTATGTTTGGTTTGTTGAGCATAAAAACCCCCACTATTATAGCCAGTGGAATGGTCATGTAGGGCAAAATACGCCTGGCCACTATTATTCGCCGGTGGACCGGTCATGCAGGGCACCCCAGCTCCTGGCCACTATTATTCGCCGGTGGACCAATCTGGGCCTGGCTCAACAATATTTCTCTTTAAATGGATAGTATCATATTTGTGTCTTATTCGATAAGCATTTCACCCCTGACATGCATGCCTCCAACATTGTACCTCTATCCTCTCAAGGGGGCTCATCCCATATCCTGATACTCCTACGCCTCTTCTCACGCCTCGACATCCTTTCCCCTTTACACTTACACATAAAGAAAACCAACTCCTAAGGGTGTAGGTTAAGGCCCAACACCTTATAACATCAAACTCTACCTACTATCACCCTCTAGGGTTTTTCCTTGAAAACCCTAATTGGACTTATGTGGCCCAACTTTCTCTCACTTACACTACCATTACATCATTTATCAACCCATACCTTATCTCATTTAGATCCAATCCTAAATCTTATCGCTTTACCCCTTGATTCCACATGTGACCGAAAAACCCTAGTTGGCTACTTCAACCCTAGTACATTTCTTCTCCCACAAGTAACCTCTCTCTTTTTCACCCAAAGTCTCTTCTCTCCCATGGAACCCATACTCACCCCTTATAAGATAAATTCACACTCTTAATCCATACTCCACTCTCCCTTATTTGTTTTTACTTCCACATTATTTTTTTCCGATTAGTGCTTCCTCTCAAAACCCTAATCGGGTCCCGTATACACCATTACACCAACCTACGTACCATTTTTCATCCCAAGTCTCCAATCACTCCACAACTCTCCCCTTAGCTTATTTACACCCTAAAACCACTTTTCTCACGTAAAGATCATCCCCATGCAAGTTTCATCCTCCCCGTGCAACTCTCGAAGTCCCCATGCAAACCCTAAAGTTCCTATGCATGGTTCCCATCTCTTTTTCATTTTGGTCATCTCTTCCTCTTTATTTTCCTTTCATGGATCATGGAGTATTTTGGTCAACCTCATACCCCCCTTAGTAAATTCACTTCCCATTTTCTTTCTTTTTATCCTTTCATTCACATATCGTATTATCAATCATCCTAGTATGCATATCCTGGAAGGTCATATCATATCACATCATAACCACCATATGTACGTATCATACTCATGCCATAAGGAGCACATAAATATACCTCAACTCTAAGCTGCACTACACATAAGACAAGTTAATGACAATCGTATAATACACGACATAACATGATGCATAACATTCAAGGCATACAAGTCACACAACACACATGGGCCTTAGCTACATCCTTACCTAAAACGACGCCGGGCTTGGAGCACGCTCCTACGCCTCCTTAGGGTTTTGGCTTGATTCACCTATAAGAGGGAAAAACTAAGGATTAGTTTCCCTCCTACCAAAAATACTATTATTTCTTATTTTAGTCTAAGATTGGGGTTACTATTATTAAAGGGGGCTTTACAAGTGGAAACTAGGGTTTTTATCCTCAAGTTAGCCTAATAGATATTACTAGTCAAAATATGTTTATGTCAATATATATAGCTATATTTACATTATTAAACCTAATAGCTTTATTTCTTCTAATAATAGTACTAATACTAGTTATAGCAAAATAGTGATAATAATAATAATAGTAATACTAACGCTCTTAGAAATAGAAGCCCTATTATTTTTAAGGCTAAGGCTAACAATAACTTTAGGGATAAAATAATAATTTAATATTAGTAATACTAACAAAGTACTAATATTACTAAAGATAATAGTAATAATAGTTATATTTGGAATAATAATAATATAAGGGTTCGAATGTTTTTGGTCACAATAATAATAACAAAATAATAACAATAATAACAGTAATAACTAATAATGATACCATAGTAATAATGTTAGTAACAAAGGCATTAGGAATAATATTAGCAATATTTGAATAGTAGTAATAATAATAATACTAAGGTTGGGTATTCTTCTTCTATAATAACAAAATGGAAACATGCCAATTTCAGTTTCAATAACATTATTAATAATAAAAATAATAGTAACAACAATAACAACAACAATAATAGTAATAATAAATAAAATAATAATGATAATAATAATGTTAAGCATAATAATAATAATAACAATAATATAGTAACTGAAATGATAATCATAATATAAGGGTCCAAATATTTATATTAATAATAAAAGGTGATAATGGATAAAGTTCGTATTAAAACTATTAGTAAGAAAATAATGATAATGATAATGGTAGTAGTAGTAGTAGTAATAATAATAATAATAATAGTAATAATGATAACAACAACAACAACAACAACAAGGATAATCATAAAAATACTAAAATTGTAAATCTCCATTAATAGTAGCACTAGTTAGAAATATTTCCAAAGTTAGGTTAAGTAATAATAATAATAATAATAATAATAATAATAATAATAATAATAATAATAATAGTAGTAGTAGTAGTAGTAGTAACAACGAGGGAAAATCCTGATCATAATAACACTAAAGTTTTAGACCATTAATAATGATGATAATAATAATAATATTACTGGTTAGGAAGATCATAAGGTAAGGTTAAGTAGCAGTAATAATAATAATTATTATTATAATTATTATAATGATAATAATATTAATAATAATGATGATAATAGTAGTAGTGGTAATAATAATATTATTATTAATAATAAGGATACTATATTAATACTAAAGTTATAGCCTTTTAAATGATAATACCATAGTTATAATATTTTTGAAGTTAGGTTAGATTGTAAGAGTAGTAACATAATAATAATAATAATAACACAACAACAACAACAACAACAATAATAATAAGGGCAATACTATTAATATTAATAAAAATTATTAACATTTATAGAAAAAGAGTTTAAGGGCTAGGGAGGCTAGAATACCACCTAGCATTAGTGGCAGAACTAGCGACGGCACGTGGCAGCGGTGCGGGAGGAAGAAAGGTGGAAAGATGGGTTTATAGGCTAGAGGAGAGGGAATGAGGGGGTGTTTGAGGTGGTGGAAGGTGTATCAGGTGGAGAGGGGTGGAATGGAGGTGGTGGTGTAGCCAGAAGTGGTGGCACACGACGACCGGAGTGGTGGCTGAATGGTGGTGGAAGGGGGAGAAGGGAGAAGGAGAGGGAGGCAGGGAAAAAGGGAGGTATGGGGAGGTTGGGTAAAGTCCCCTGGTTGTTTTGGAGGGTGGGGGAGGTGCTAGTTACATCGGAATTGGCGGCAGACGGCGGCGTGAGGGGCAGTGAGAGGTTGAAGTAGGCTGATTGGGATGGCGATTTCGCACGGCCGAGGTGGCTCGTGCGGGGAAAATCGAGGGATTAGGAAGGTCTAGTTAGGTAGAGGGTGGTGCAAGGGTCAGTTCTGAGGGTGGTTTGGCCGGCGGAGATAGGCAGTGGCGGTGGAGTGCTCGTCTGATGAGGCGACGGCGAGAAGGGGCAGATTTCTCGGTTTCAAAATCAAAACCCCAATTAAGGATGCCTATGGGGTATTTATAGGCCAATTGGGGTGGCCAATGACAAGGGGAAGAAGAAAAGAGGGTGTAGTTGCCAAGCATGCTTCCCGTGGTAGCAGTTGAGGCGGTGCTGCCATGGCATGAACGACAAGGTCGAGTGAAGAGGGAAAGGGAAGGGACAGGGTGCTCGAGAGAGGGGAAAAGGGTCGGTTGGGGCCAAATTAGTGAAAGAAAGCTACTAGAGGGGGAGGGGAGGATGGTCGGACGGTGTAGGCGGCTGCCGGTAGGTGTAGGGTTGTAGGGTCAGGGTGCAGGTGCGTGGGAAGAAAAAGAAGAGGGAAAGGGGTGGATCGGTTTTATAGGGGAAAGAAAAGAAAAGGAAAAGGAGCGGCTCAGCCAGGAGGTTTGGGCAACAGGTGAGGGTGCATTCATGTGGGCCTGGGCCACTCCGAAGGAGGAAGGGAGGGGGGAAAGGAAGTTGGGCCACGTGGGCTGGCTGGCCCAGGTCAGGGGGAGAAGGAAAAAGAAAAGGGAAGGAGAGGAAGAAAATAAAAAGGGAAAAAGAGGGAGAAAAAAGAAAAGAAAAGAAAGAAAAAAAGGGAAAATAGGTGGGTTGGGTATTTTGAAATTTTTGGGTTATTTAAAATAATAATTTTTAGAAAATAATAATTAATTCCTTCTTATATTAATTTGGGTTATTTTGGGCAAATTTTTCCTAACTTCCATGATTATTAGTAAAATATCCAAATTTTCCTAAATAATTTATTTATTATTGTATCCTTGTTTTTCCTTAATTAATTCCTCTTTATTTTAATAAAATAACTTATTTAATTAATTTTCCTAATAAATCCTTATTTAGCCATCATTTTCAGAATTTGAATTTTGGGGTATTTCAATTACCCTCCATACTTATTAAATTACCAACTTTCTTTCTTATACTTGTTAAGTTACCAAATTACCCTTCTAGTGTTAGGATTTTTATGTTAGGATTTAATCTATATAAGTGCTCTATACAGGCTTTATAATTATCTTCCATGAGAATTCTATGCCTACAAGTCAATGGGTTGATTCCTTTAATATCATCTGTGGTGTATCCTATGCTTGTGATGCTTCCTAGGTGTTTTAAGCAACTTATTAGTTTCATTTTGATTTAGACATGCATTCAAAATCATAGAATAAGTATAGTAAGGGCCAAGAAATTCATACACTAAAGAGGATGGGAGGGGTTTTATTTCTTCCTTTAGTGCTTTATTCTATTCACAAGTAGAAATTTTTTTGGCTCTAACTTCAGAATTTCAAGCTTTACATTTTGAAGTGGAGCAGTTGAAGTCGATTCCAAAGACTGAACACACGTGGCTACCTCGAGGTCTTCATCATTTATTGAGCTATCACTTACAAAACACTTATCAAGTGGATCAACTGAGTAATGGCTTGCATATTGCCTATGTGTACAATTGTCAATGATGTTGACCCTATAACAAACTTTATCTATTAGAATGAGTTTCATAACTTTCCTTAAATCAAATTCTACCTTCTCCCCTCCAATATTTAGGGAGAGCCTTTCATTTTTAAAATTGATTGTAGAAATTGTAGCAGCAAGGAAAGGTCTTCCTAATATAATTGGAATGTTAAAGTCCTCCTCTATTTCTAAAATAATGAAATCAGTTGGCATAAAAAACTCACCAACCTTGATAGGCACATCCTCAAGTATACCCACCATATATGTTACTAATCAATTTGCCAATTGGAGTGATATCGTGGTTGGATTCAAATCACCTATAACAAGCTTCTTGTAAATAGGCATTAGCATCAAGCTTACTCTTGCACCCAAATCACACAAAGCATGGTTAATAAAAAACATTACTAAGAACACAAGTAATAGAAAATGAATGGAATCCTTAATTTTAAGTGGCAACTTATTTTGAATTATAACACTACACTCCTCAATAAGGGATGCAGTCTCATATTCTTCCAAATTCCTTTTATTAGAGAGGATCTTTTTCAAGAACTTAGATCAAGAAGGTATTTGTGAAATAACCTCAGTGAATGATATATTAATGTGTAACTTTTTCAAAACCTCCAAAAATTTCCCAAATTAGCCTTGGCCAACCTTTAAGGAAAGGGTAGAGGAGACTTCTAAGGATCTAGAGACACATACTTCTCAACATTTTCTTCTTCTTGAATTTGGGTCTCATTATCACCATCTACCATCTTTTCACCTTTTTTTTTCATGATAAACATTTACCCCATCATTTTCCTTCATCTTAGGTTCCTCGTATTGTTTTCTACACCTAAGGGATATAACATTCACATGACATTTGGGATTCATCTCGGGTTGTGTAGGTTGCATACCTGAAAACCTAGAGGAAGAGATAGCATTTTGTGCTAATTGAGTGATTTGTTTAATACTCCCAAAAATATAAAACCTAGAATTTAATAAATAACCCTTATTTGGGATAAATTAACTTTTAAATTTATTTAATTTAATTATTTTGTGGATTTTTGAATATATAAAAATGGATATAAATATTTAATAAATTAAAATAAATTTTTTGTTAGTTTATCATACTTATTTTATGTAAATAATTTTCCAAACCCATATTTTACTAAAATTACCTTCTTAAACTAATATCTTAAATTTTAAATAAATTAATTTATTAAATTAAATTATCTGCCTGAATAATTAAATACCTTTATTTTAAAAAAATTATTTTAGTTTTATTTTCTCCCCCTTTTCCTTTTTCCTTTTCTTTCTCCTTTTTCTTCATTTTTTTTCCTCCTTTTCCTTTTCTTCTTCTTCTTCCGGCCAGTTAGCCTGCCTTCTTTGAGCTAGGTCGTGGCCCTTTTTCTTTATCCCTCTCCTTCCCCTTGCATCCAGCCCTAACCCATCTCCCCCTTCTTTTTCTTTTCCTTTCTAGTTTGGCCAACCCAACTCTCTCCTTCTTTACCTTCTCCCTTATGCACGTAGGCCGACTCGCTCCCTCTTCTTTCTCCCTCGCCCAGCCGACCTATGTCCCTCGTCTTCTTCTTCCTTCCTTCTCTTTTAACACTGCATGCCACGCCTCCTACACAACCTGCGACAACCACCTTTGTACCTTCTATGGCAGTCAGGCTGCCCTGCTCTCAATGTCCCTCTCTCCCCCACCCCTTTCCTTCCATTTTTAGCCACACCCAAGGCTACAAACCTCCGTTGCGTGCCTTCCCTTTCCTTCTCCTTCTCCCCATAACCTTCCACCCTACCACCTGCAACCACAACCACCTAGCCGATGCCCCTACCCCCTCTCCTTTCCCTTTTCCTTTTTCTTCTCCTTATCCCCTTCTCTTCTGCTCATTTTCGACTTGCCTTGAGCTCCCTCACCTCCATGTAGTGCCCTTTCTCTTTTCTTTCTTTCCTTATCTTTTCCTCCCCTATTTTTTCTCCCCCACCCTCAACCATTGCCTCTACCGCCTAGTTGATCATCAAAGCCACCTCCCTGACACCCCTTTCAACCTCCCTTCGCCACCACACCCCCTTGTAGCCACCTTCCTTCTCCTTTCTTTTCTTTCCCTCCTTCTCAGCCTCCACCCTGCACCACCACCGTACGCTACCCTCCTCTCTCTTCTGCTGCCTCCACAACCACTAATCCACTCCCTAGAACCTCCTGTACCACCACCTTGCCTCCCCTTAGCTGAAATTCCCTCTGCAGTCCCTCTTTTCTCCTCTTCCTTTCCTTTCCTTCTTCTCATTTGCCCAAACTTGTATCCATCTTTCTAGCCCTGCAACTGCCGCCTCCGCTGCCCTGAGCCACCAAGCTTCAACCCTCGACCACCACCCACACCCCTACTTCCTCCCTATACCCATCCACCACCCCAACTCCCCTCCACAAGCCTTCCTCCCAACTCCCAAAACCCCTACCCGATCCACCCTTTCCCTTCTTCCCACTTCTCCTCTTCGACCCCCTTCTTCCTTAATCCTCATATATGCATCCCATGCTACTCATGTAGCGTGAGCCCTCCCGTTTATTTTGATCCCAATTTTAGTTAATTTCAAGGTATAGAAATAGTTGGTATTAGTATATATTAATTAAGCTTTTTATAAAAAAATTATTCTTTGGATTTTCTACTTCTAATATGCTAATTTTTAATATATTTTTTAGGTATTAATTTTTACTAATCAAAGCTCAAACCTTTAACTAGGGTACCAATAAGACGTAATTATTACTAAAAATAAGGTAACCATTATACCCTACTATAATGTGTGGATATATGTATGCTAGCACATTAGGATTTTTGGATATGATTATGAGCATGTTGTGTAATGTTGGGTGTATTATGATTTGCAACATGTGTTGGTTGTTGAAAAGAAAAGCATATTAATTTATATATCATGTATAGAAATAATGTTTAAGGAAGAATATTTATTGTTAATGATAATGTTAAATGCATATGTATGATATGATAAGCTATTGTGGCTATTTGTTGCATAAATAATGTTAATATGAGCCTTAGGGGCATTTTTGTAATTTTTCTTGTGAAAAAGGCGTGGCCTAAATAAGTATGTGTGGTAAGTACTAATGAGTACTAATGATAAATAATAATAGTTGGTAGTGTTAGATGAGGTCTATGGACCATGGATGTTAAGGTTTGGTGTGGAAAGGGTATTTTAGTAAATTTGGTATAATGAGGGGGAACATGGTAAATTTTATAAGAATAAATGGGGTAAATGGTAAATTAAAGAATAAGAAGGACATTTTAGTAATTTTACATAAAAAGGAGACAACTTGGTAATTTTTGTGAGTAAGCGGGCATTTTGATGGATTAGTTAAATGAGAAGGGTATTTTGGTAATTTGGCATAAAGGAAGGGTATTTTGGTATTTTTATGATTAAAAGGTGTAAAGTGGCAGTTTAACAAAGAAGAAGGGTATTTTGGTAATTTAGAATAAAAGGAGGATAACTTGGTAACTTGGTGAATAAAAGGGGTAAAATGGTAAAGTAATAAGTAAGAAAAGGTATTTTGGTAATTTGGCACAATAAAGGGTAATTCGGTAATTTTAATAAGTAAGAAAGAAGGGTAATTTGGTAATTTAACCAACAAAAGGGTAATTTAGTAATTTTAATAAGTATGAAGGACAATTGATAATTTAACCAACCAAATGGGAAATCTGGTAAATGTAATAAGTATAAAGGGTGATTTGGTGATTTAATAAACCTGAGGAGTAATTTGGTAATTTAAACAAGTATAAAGGGTAGTTTGGTAATATAATCAATTATAAGGATAAATTGGTAACTTAACAAGTATGAGAGGGTAAAGTTAGGATTTAATAAGTATGGAGGATAATTTGGTAATCTAACAAATACAAGGGGTATTTTGGTAATTATACAAAAATGAAGGGTAATATAGTAATTTGGCAAGTAAAAAGGGATGACTTAGTAATTTTACAAACAAGGAATATTTTAGTAATTTTGTAAGGATGATGGGGGTAAATTGGAAACTTGCATATAACATGTCAATGGATTAAATAAGTCTTTATAGTAAGACTTAAGTAATATTGAACAATAAGATAAGGATATTTGATAAATTAGTGAGTATCACAAGAACATGACGTAACATAGGGTTGGATGGATAACTAAGGGTGTGATATGGTGTTTATCTCACATTCATGCAAGAGGAGCCTTAATCATTAATTATGCATAGTAATGTGTGTTGGATGTTATAGAAGGACATGTTAGGGCTAAGTGTTCCACGATCCTTCAATGTAGACTACCAGACTCTAAAACTATATTATGATTATGATATGATAACCCCTTATGGCATGTACATAAATGGAAACGAATTCTGAAATGGAAATGAATGATACAAGGATGACCTTAATGGTTTCTTTGAGTTAATATGGATAATTGTATGAATAAGGATTGCTTAATAATAATATAAACAAATGGAAATGAACAAGTATGTGGTTGTTGTGTTTCTCATGGTCACCTTAATTAAGACACTAATAATTAAAGTGACCTTGAGATTGGGAATGGTGGCTTTTTAGGGGTTGCTACCCTAAATACGTGGTTTAACCCATGATTATTCTGGTATTTGCTGGTGTGCCTTAGTGCCCCAACCAAGCCCTACATCTTACTCTATCTAGCTCTATGGAGGGGTATTCATACTTATGGATTAGGTGTCCTTGTCGGTAGGATATTGTGTGCCCTTGTGCACCAGTGCGATTAGGGTACATTTGCACTCTTGGGTTGATGGTTGAAGGGTATTGTGTTGCTTATATGCACCAGTATGACCGGTGTACCTTTGCATCTTTGGGTTCTTGATCTCCCCTTAAAGTTAAATAAATGGATTTGTTGTACTAATTAAATGGAAAACACTAATAATGTAAAGTGAAATATCATGTGTACCGATCCACTGGTTATAATAGTGGCCAGGAGCTCCTTGCCCTGGAAGATGTATATGTGTACTGGTCCATCGGTTATAATAGTGGCCAGGTGCGTATTTCCTTATAGTGTATTCCAGTCCACAGACCATAATAATAGGGGATCCCAAGCTCAATAAACCAAATCTTGGATGTGAATAAATCATGAAAAAATACTAATCATTTATAGTGGAACATCATATGAGTCGGGGCCAAACCAATCCACCAACGATAATAGTGATCAGCAGTCTTCTACCTTGGAGATCGGGCCACTAGAGAATAGTAGTAGTTAGGTGCGTTATGTCCTGAAGTGTATTTTTAGTCCACCGACTATAATAGTGGGGTTCCTGCACTCACATAAATATAACTCGACAAATAATGTTTAATGATGTTTCATTAATAGCTTAGGATCAAAAGTGTTACCTTCATCCTCATGATCTATTGATATGGTATAAGCATGGCCTTGGCACCTACCACTCTTGGTAAGTGATGGAGGCATTAAGTAACTAGACTTTGTATTGTACGATTCTTATTGGTTCATGTGTGTAATCGTTCTTATGTGGCCATGCTTGCATATGGCATTATCTTTACTTCTGTTTAAGTATTATGTGTTGCATGTAGGCCCTACCTTTTAGTTTGGTATAAAGAGTTACTCAGTATCATACTGCTAAAGGGTTCCATTTGTTGGCCCCTGCCTATTCAGTGGGCAGTGTCTCTTGCAAGTCTATTACAAGTGCTATTCAAGTTAATATCGGGTAAGAGCATAAGGATTATCTAGGAATGATTTCAGGGTTTCTCTTCTAACCTTTTATTTCTTATTCAAATTGATTTTACTCTCGCAACAACTAATAGTGGGTTTTATTCTTGTGATGAGTTTGATGTGCTACTCCGGTTTAAATAAAAGTCTAAATTTGTGTAAATCGTGTTATGTTCCTTTTTAGCCTTAGCACTTGGTACTAGAACGATAGGAGAAAATCGGTCTAGCACTAAGTGTGGCAGTAACATCCCCAAAATTTATAGTTTTTTCTTCCGCTAACTTTTAAATAAAATAAAATTTTTCAGTAGTAAACTTTGGGGTGTTACAATTTGTGTCTTTAACATCTTGTTGTGCGTAACTAGGGAATCCATCTTAGAAGCCAATTGTTTTACTAAATCATTTGTAATTTTCTATTGTTGCTTAAGCTCTTCATTTAATTTTGATTGAGTCATCACAAATTTTTCCATTATATTTTCCAAATTATACCTGAGGAGGGGGATTTGGTTGAGGGGCACAAAACTAGGAGAGGCAAAATTAGATGTGAGCATGGGATTTCGAGGTGGGTTTCTATAAGACAATTTTGAATGATTCATCCACCTTGGATTATAGGTGTTGGAGAATGATCTCCTTTCTAATTAACATTATTATCATAATTGACTTGTTCATTACCAAAAATATCAAGAAATGGGGGATTTCCTAATTAACATTCTATGGTAGAGTGAACCACACAACCACAAATTTTACATGCAATTGTTAAAATAGATGGCACAGAATTGATACTCAAGCTTTCAACTTTTTTAAACAAAGAATCAACTTTAGAGGATATATGATCTAAGGCATCTATGTCATACCTTCCACCTTTTGATGTCTAAACACACTTGCTTTCTGATTAATAGTGATTCTAAGCCATGTATTCAATCAGAATGTATGCTTCATCTATTGTTTTGTTCATCAATACTCTCCCTACAGCAGCATCAATATTTATCTAAGTGTTGTAAGTAAACTCGTTGTAGCAGGTGTGAACAATGAGCCATTTCTCTAATCCAATATTGCCTTACATTTTCCTACTCTGTATTGAAAAAGACTAGCCTATGCAATTATAGTGAAGGTAGTTTGTTGGAGATGGAAGCCACTTCAGATTAATTAGCTCAACTATGATTTCATTTGGGGATCATTAAAAGGATGTACCTTGTTAGGTAGCCGTAGGTTTGTAATGAAAAGAGTGTAGCTCAAGGCCTTCCCAATGAAGTTGGTATAGGTTTTTTACATGATATGGATGCACTTTGGGTCCAAGTTCTCGGGGATAAGTACCTCAAGCACATTAGCATTTTTATGTTGTAACCAAAAGTTTTAGCTTTCTCTTAGTGCAAGAACATACTAAAAGCTACAATTAGGGCTTCATTCGGTTGTTACTTGTTAGATGTGGAAACAAACCTTGTTTTGGTGGCCTAGACCACTGATAAATGTTAAACCCAATGTCATCACCTCCGATGAGTTGAATTGTTGGTATTTAACGTGATGGATGATAATATCAATTGGAAGCTGGGGTTGTTCCTTAATAAGCTATCATTGGGTCGTGTCTTGGATGTTATGGGAACCTTTGTTGATAAAAATAGAGAGGAGCCCGATGGTTTCACTTGGGTACATGCCTCAAATGGTTGTTTTCCATAAAATCAATGTATAAACTTCTTAGAGCTGAGCTCCAACATCTACTACATGAAATTTTGTTTGGAAAGAGCCCATGCATGAGCACATTTGCCTTTTCCTTTGTTTGTTGAGTTGTGATGGCTTGTTGAGCTAGGTAAATTGTCAATGCTGACACTTAACTTATGACATTGTTTGCAACCTCTGCAATAATGCTGATGAAGATATGTTGCATGCTTTGTGGGACTATCTAATGGCCAAAGAAATATGGCAACACCTTGTCCCAACTGAGTGTTAGGATCACTTCTTTTCTCTCCCTACAACTAAATGGTTGTGGATATTAGGGAGCACCTTGAACTACCTAACCCTCCATGGTTGGTTATTTTTGTTGTTGCTAGTTAGAGAATCTAGTTTGAGCAAAATAAAAGAACCCAATTAGGGGAACATATTTGGCTTGACCAAGTAGCATGGTGGATCATTTCATTTGCTAAGAATGAGATGCAGGCATGGAAATTGTTGGATGGGCATAGGAGATCGAGTAGACTAAGAGAAGTGATGACACTCAACCGGATACCACCTCTACTTCGGCAGTGCAGATTAATGTGGATGGTAGCATCATCTTCAATCCTTATTATATTAGCAAGGGATGTCTTATGAGTGACTTCGGGGTATTGGATTTTTGGTTTTCTGCCAATCTAGGATTTGGCGCCATTTTAGAAGTGTAGATTTGGGGAATTTTTTATAAACTTTAGGAGACTCAACAAAGTGGTATTGTTGGCATTTTTCAAAAAATTAGTAGAATGACATTGTAAGAACATTGTAAATAATTTAATTGTATAGTTAACATTTTTTAAAATATTAATATAATGACATGCAATAAGCCTACTAGTGGGCTCATAGGTTAATAAAAAGGGACATTAAACTATAGTTTATAAATAAAACCCAT
The DNA here is from genome assembly GCA_039764185.1 of Tamarix austromongolica. NCBI lineage: Eukaryota > Viridiplantae > Streptophyta > Magnoliopsida > Caryophyllales > Tamaricaceae > Tamarix > Tamarix austromongolica. Next base: position 25,108,384 of record CM077817.1, on the reverse strand, counting down.
CTTTTCTCCATATAATAATAAAAAAGCTATTTTGATTAGAGAAATTTTAATTTAGAGATTTTTAATAATATAGTACCTCAATTTTTTTTTCAACAATTGGAATTGTTCTAAGCATACATAATTGCCACCGGTCATGTACAGTAGAACACACTAATAGTTTTTCAAACTCGATAAATTTTCACAATCAAGTGGTAGGAGAAGAAGAAGCTAGCCACCAGCCGGCAAGCAAGCTGAGCAAGGTATGGGGCACACCATCGCCATCCTCCTACTTGTAGCTTGAAAGGTGATATTTAGAACAATGATATTTTTTTTAATTTAATTGAAGTTTATTTTTAAACATAATATGAGAGAGGATTTAAAAAAAAAAAGTACACATATGTTACTATAAATGCATATCTTTAAAGCATAAATATATGTATATCTTTTATAGTAAAATATACATTTTTCCTAAAAATATGATGGACATAGTAATATTTTATAAATTTTACTGAAATTTCTTTTAAAACAATACACATTTTATCTAACAAAATACACAATCTCGATATATAAATACACAGCTTTCATGACAAAAACGTACATCTTATCAAACAAAATACACATCTTTAAATATAAATATGCATCATTTATTGATAAAACTACAAAGGATGAATATATATATTTTAAATACATACCTTTTATTAACAAATGCACATCTTATGTTCAAAAAAATATACCCCTTATATTTGTATATACACATCTTTTTGATACAACAATACACATCTTCTAGAAATAAAAATACATGGCTTACAATTATAAATACACATCTTAGCTAACAAAATATATATCTTCAGAATATAAATACATTTCATTTACTTATAAATCAATAAGAGACAAATATACGTATTATAGATACATATCTTATTGAAAAGTGTACTCATCTTTGCATAATAAATACATTCTTATAATTATAAATGTATATCTTATAATAACAAACACACAAGTCATATTGACAATACACATCTTAAAATAAATATGTGATTGTGAATGCATATTTTCTATTGGCAAATGCACACCTTATTTTAAATGCATATTTTATTATAGTAAATACATATCTTATATTGACTAATGCACATCTTTCAGCATAAACATGCACATCCCGAGTGTTAAAACTACACAATTATTATTTATTTATATCTATCATTGGAGTATATTTTGATGGATAAATTGTAGTGGATAAAATTTATGTTCTCATTACAAAATGAATATTTATATGCAAAACATGTGTATTTCATTAAAGTAGATGTGTACTATTATATAAAAAAAATATTTTATAAATTTACAAAAATATCACAATACCCAATATACTTTTTAGGATGAATGTGTATTTAACCATAATAAACATACACAGATGTAAAAGATGTATATTAAATATTAATGCTTGATACATGTATATTTTCTAAACCCCTTTTTTATATAAAACAATTTTTAATAAAATTACTACCGTCAATACTACAACAATTGACGAATGTTAGAAGGAAAAGAAATAATAATAATAATAATAATAATAATAATAATAATAATAATAATAATAATAATAATAAAAGAAATATATCTATTTATAAGAAAATGGTAAAACTAATGTATTAATTTTAAATATACTAGTTTGCAAAATTAAATAATGGATTTCTAATAATAGAAAATTGAACATGTGATCCAAACTTCTATAATCTGCAATTACATGTTACTAAATCCTATATTTTGAGAAAACATGGGAGTGAACAAACAATGACAGGATAATAAATACAACTGAGATACCAATTATGAGTCAGCAACTCGATTAGACAGGGTGATGCCCTTGGAAACAAAGAAGAAGAAAAGTTGCTGGAACCGTCGAAAGAATATTCCGCCACCATTTCCATACCATTTTTGGGGTGGGGGGGGGGGGGGGCGATAAAAACCATGTCCATCTCTCTCGTTGAGGGAATGGTTATCCAACTTCCATACCGTTGCTTTGATCTTCTTCTGCTATTGACTACTTCGAATGTTATTCCAACTGTGATCTTCTTCTACTATTGACTACTTTGAATGTTGTGTTTTCTGGTGAGGAAACTGGCCCTTGGTCTCGCTAATTCTGGGATTCAATGCAACAACGCCAACAGGACTGAAAGGAGCATGGCGTTTAATCTTGCCAAGTGCTCTTTGTGAGTCGTATGATTCCACCTGGCAAATTCGAAGCACGTTAATTATGCAATGATTACGACAAACATAATGAAACTTGTAAATTATAATCAACATGTGAAAAAATAACTAACTATAGCCACTGATTAATAGCTCAATAGAACTGCGAAATACGATGGCAACGTAGCAGATAATCACAAATCATTAATCCGTACGGCATGGACAACAGAAAATAGAGGGGGAAAAATGCAGTACTCACAGAAGATTTAATCTTGCTCGTCATATCACCAGCCTTCACTGAAGCAATGCGTAAGCACTGCATTACAACACTCTGCATGATACCCACTCCTCCCACTTTCTGAATGGAACAAACCTCTCCGTTTGTATTGAGTGTAGCGGTCATTCTTCCCTTCATTACAGCTTCCTCGTGGTGGTTAGGATCTATTACCTATTCCGTCACAAATGAAAAAGGCTGAGCCAAAAAGACCTATCACTATGCAAATTTCTCACTACATGATGAAGCGAGCGAAATAAGACTTCAGGCATCACAAAATTAAGAGAGGCTTCTCACCACTGTGTTGTCATTACCGAATAGTGCAAATGTCACAGTAATTGGAAGATGATGTATTGTCAAAGGAAGAGGTTCTCTGACCTGCAAGGGGGAAGAAAGAAAAAGACCACAAAAATAGAGGTCAGCATGATGTTTGGGCCGTGCTAACAGTTTTCTTTTGTCCATATGACTATGAAATCATTTTTTTTTCCTCCGTTTCTTACATCCCTGAAACATTTTGAGGATGCATGATGCATCCTCAACGTTTCCACGCATCAAAGACCACTAAGCAACACATAAAATGATTAGTTTCTCTACTATAGAATGAAGCTCTTTAAAAGGTTATAGAATGCCCAAGCAGAGTAGCCATCTACTTCCTCGTGGATTCTCTCAATCATATGTGTAGTGGCAAAAAATATCATTGGCACATGTATTTCCCTCTCCATCTTCTTCGAGAAGATGAAGCATTTTAGCTTGATTACTAGGGCTCAATCTTCTAACTTTATAATTTCACTAAAAAGAAAAACAGTAGGTCCATAACTTAGCCTCAACAGAACTGCTTTTTCTATCTTAGATAAGGTTAGCATAAATTTTGAGCCTTGCTTGCAAGCTTCAATCTATTAATCTTGTTAAGCTCCAGTCTACTGATATTGTCAACAAACTCAATCATCAGCTAAAAACATCATGTGCATTCAAGCGAACAATCAAAAAGGAAAGACAGATAGGCTAAATCTTTCATTGCAAAGCTCTTTGTTTGGTTTCAAACAAAAACATAAAGTCCAACACTCATGACGCAGGTTTTAACAAGATGGTTGTCCAAAAATGAAAAAAAGGAGAAAACGCACCAAATAATCATGAGTTTACAAAATATACTGAGCATCCCTCAGTTTTTGAAAAAGAGAGCAAGTAATGAAAATTTATACCCCAACCAAAACCCGTCTGTTTGGACGTTAAACAGAGATAAAAGTTTGTTTAGACAATGTTACCTGAACTTAATATAAGACTGTCCAATTTTCAAATTGTAGTTTCTATAGGTTTTGAAGATTCTAAACTATTCAAAATAGTCTCATTCCTTTCCCAAGTTGCATATTAATTAAATATTCCAGAATTCTTTAAAAATTCAAAATTTTCGTAGAAATCATAAAATATTACAAAAAATGCCCTTAAAGTTTCCAAACAATTCTACAACTAACTTTGCAGATTAAATGCAAAAAAAATCATAGAAATCCTCAAATTTACTTAACTTGTCCTTCAAGTCTTCAAAATATTCCCATATTTTATCAAAAAGTTTAAACAAAACTACAAAAAAAAAAAAAGGATCGGGAATTTCAAAAACTTGCAATTTTTTTTAACAAAGGTTCAAAAAAGAGTTTCACTAAAAATTCAAATTATTCCAATTTTTTTATAAATTCAAAATTTTATTGGAGTTGCAGAAAATTCATAGATTTCTACCAATTTAAAACAAAAAAGTCCTTAAAATTAAATGAAATCCAACATTTTTATAATAAAAAAGTTGAAAATTAAAGATATTTGTAGATTAATTAAATATCCCAAACTTTTTAACATTCAAAATTTTCTTAATGCTGCGAAAATTCATAGAAAACCTATAAATTTACTTGAAATGTCATTTCAAAATATTCCAAAATTTGACAAAAAGATTAAAAATTACAAAAATCCAAACTTGTGCAACTTTGCAGATTAATTAAATATTCCAACTTTTTTGAAAAATATAATAATATTTTTTTTCTTAAAGTTGCATAAGATTCATTGAAATTCAAAGAACTTACTAAAGATGTCCCTAAAATTTTCAAAACATTCCCAAATATCATAAATGATTAAAAATTATTAAAAAAAATAAAGGAATTTTGCCATTCCAAAACATCTAAAAATTACTTCTAAATGCCTAAAACATGCAAATTTTATAAAAGAAAATTTTAAAAAATATTATATTTTCCACATGTCAAATATTAATGATATTATTAATTTATCATAATCCTTTGATATTCATAAATTTTTGGATGTTTTATATTATTTAAAGCTTTTAGATAATTATCAGATATTTTTATAAAGTTTTAAAAAAAAAATTAACAAGTTTTAATCCCAAAGATTTTTTATGATTTCTTAAACCTTCATTAATTTTTCTATTTTTTGAAAGCCTTATTTTTTTAAGCATAAACATTTTTTTAACTTTTACAATTGTTTAAAAATTGTAATATTTGAAAGAATCTACAATTTTTGGAAATTGTTGGACTATCCTACAACTGATTGGAAATTGTACATTGTTTTTTGGTAACTTTGAACTTTTTATACATTTTGCAAGTTTTAGAAATCTATGACAAAGTTTATAATATCCTAATAAAATTATTGATATTATTAGATTTTTTTTCAAATTTCACAAATTCTGGAATTTTTTAACACAATTCTGAAACTTTTCATAAAACTAAAGAATAAGTTTGGAATTTTGAAGATAATATTTGATTTTTTTTAGGAATTATATTATTTTTGTCATCTTTTTTTTGTGTTTTAAAAAACCTATGAAATATCTAACAAATAAAACGGGACATTTTTGTCTTTCAAGTTCCAATAAAAACACTTTGGGGTGTTTCTGGTAGTTCATGTTAAAGTAAAGAAAAAATGCAGGAATGAGTGAGGAAATGGATGTAAAAGGAATGAGTGATTTTTAAATTTTTAACTACACATCAACATTTTGATAGTCCCAACAAACTCTTTAAACTAAGGGTTATTCGGTCCTTTAACGCAAGTTCTTTGGTTTAAACTCAGGTTATCTAGTGCACTTTTCCAAAAAAAAATGGCATGAGAATTGAGCCAATAATAACACTATGCATTACTGATCATCAACTCTCAAACCACCAGTTACCTATAATAGAATTGCAGTCACAACATGGCAGTCCAATTATTTAGAAAATATTTAGTAATTGCTCTCGCTTTCAGTAGCAGGGTTTTCTAACCCTAAAAATGTTCAGAGAGATTACTCAACAAAATTACAATAACTATATTCACTCGGAAAAGTTTTGAGAAAGTTACTTATGCAAAGTCGATTGCTAGTACCATGCAAGAAGAAAACATCCAATGCAGAAACAAGAATAAGATTCCAAAGTCTGTCGTAGCGCACTGGCTGCCACTATTTATTTTGTCTGGCGTGCTCGAAACGCTGCTATTTTTGAGTCTAAGCATTTTGATGTACAAGGCCTAGTACTTCAAATTAAAATATGTGTATAGGTCCTTGTATTTTGAAGCATCTATGAAGTAGTGTTTCGTTGTACCACACATTGGATCTAGCTACCACTCTGTAAAAAGTGGTATGCTCATTTTTTTGGCCTAGGTATGCCCAGTGTATTTGTACAGTTTCTTCTAATGCAATTTACCTGTTACTTGACTAGTTGTAATTTTTTTTTTACTGTAACTTTTTAATGTTATATTTAGGATATCATTATAGGAATACTACCATAAATTTCAAAATAGGAGTGTCACATTGATATTTTGCATTATGGAAGTTTGGGATTTGAAGAAGTCTAGTTTCCTTTCATTGTATAGCATTAGTAGGACCTTTGTATTATGATCATTGTAGTAGTCTAATGGTATAATTTGGCGGATACATTGAGTCTTGGGTGTTAGTCCATGTATTCAGTACCAGGTCCCATTGTCACCTGGCGGATACATTGAGTCTAATGGTCCATGTATTCCCTTAATCAACTGGGTATTAGAGCCTAATTGTTGTCACCAATCCCATCCCCAAAACCACCAATCAAACCTCAATCCTTCCACGTACCATCAACTGAGCATATTTTCAGCTTATTAACTCTAATTTTAGGCTGAAACCCACAAATCAACTAAAGTGTGCCCCAATCTACTGGAATATTTATCAGTCAAAACAACAGAGAGCAACTTGACCTCAATTTTTTAAACCCACAAGTCGATTGAAGCAGATGACCCAGTTCATCCAGGCTAGTTCAGGGCCCCACACTGGCCCAGCAATTCATACACTCCAGTCCAATTGTACATCCCAACGAGTTTAGCTCAAGTATATTTTCTACTGTTTTGTTCGCTTGTTTTGAATACATGGTTAGGAACAAATAATTTCAAGCACTGGATGAAAAAACTGAGTATGCACTGATGTTGGGTTCAAAAAGATCAATGCATAATTAGACGGCTTTGATTGAAGGCCATTTAAATTCAAGGGAATGCAATGTAGAACTTGAAACAACACCTCATTGTAGAATGAGCAAGAGATCAAACAACATAACAATGACATATTGAAAATCCAAAAGCGATGAGACATTGAGGTAGAAAGTATTGGGTCAGTAATAAAGCAATGAACCCCACGGAATAATTTCAGCTGTTGTGATGGTTTCCAACCATTACCTTCGAAATTCATATTGTTCATAATTCATTAGCTATTCCATGTCCAGGCTTCCTGTTGTGATCGATCCTTCTGTGGTTTAAAACTCGGGGAAGGTTTTATCAACCAGTGACTACGAGGCATAAAAAGAATAAGGTGCTAAAATATTTCAAGACTAAATTAGTATGTTTTTTAGACCATTGCCATTTTATTTATTTTCCTAAAGTTTGGATTTTTTCCTCATGTATTACTATAGAATTATTGTTGTTTTTTTTTTTCGTGTAAAAGGGAAGGTAAATATCAAGCAATAAAACTGCAGTGGCGATTGCAGCTGCCGTCTTGCAGTATTGAGGTGTTGCGAGCAACATTTTATATATTGCAGTTGTCACAACATATTTTTTTTTTGGATAACAAATATCGACAAAAGTCGATAAATATTGGTAAATATCGGCTAATAAACGATAAATACATGAAATTTTGAAACAGTGGAGTCGTAAATTTTACATATTAGGTGACCCAAAATTCGATAATTATTGGCCGATATTGCATATCGGAACCAATATTTAATTGTATGGGCAAGACCCTAAAAAAATTATAGAGCTACAAGTCAATACTAAATACCACCAACTTGATCAAACAAAAACCTTTCCCTTACAGCTAAGAGTGGACAACTGCATACACGCAAGCTGAAAGGTTGTTGATGGCCCGAATGTGCCATACCATCTACAACTCCATTTGTCTCCTGATGAGAGTGAAATACTTGACAATGCGTAAAGCTTTGAATAGCCACCTTAGATGCTAGGATGATGGATGATTGTGAGTGTCGGGCATTGAATTCTCCATTAATCAATCAAGCATAATAGAACAGAGTCACAATTGACCACCACAACATCTAGCCCTTTTGTTGAGTATCCTAAAGTCTATAAAAAATTCCCCAAATCTCTACTTCCAAAATAGCGCTGAACCTAGGTTGGCAGAAAACCAAAAAGCCAATACCCCAAAGTCACTCGCAAGACATCTCTTGCTAATAGCATCAGGATTGGAGATGATGCTACCATTCACATTAATCTTCACTGCAGAAGTAGGGGTGGTATCCGATTGAGTGTCACCACTTCTCTCAGTCTACTTGATCTCCTATGCCCATCCAGCAATTTCCATGCCTGCATCTCATTCTTAGCAAATGAAAGGATCCACCACGCTACTTGCTCAGGACAAATATGATCCCCTGATTGGGTTCTTTTATTTTGCTCAAACTAGATTCTCCAACTAGCAACAACAAAAATAACCATGGAGGGTCAGGTGGTTCAAGGTGCTCCTAAATATCCACAACCATTTAGTCGTAGGGAGAGAAAAAAGTGATCCTAACACTCAGTTGGGACAGGGTGTTGTCATAATTCTTTGGCCATTGGATAGTCCCACAAAGCATGCAACGTATCTTCATCAGCATTATTGCAAAGGTTGCAAACAATGTCATAAGTTAAGTGTCATCATTGGCAATTTACCTAGCTCAACAAGCCATCATGACTCAACAATCAATAGAAAAGGCAAATGTGCTCATGCGTGGGCTCTTTCCAAACAAAATTTCATGTAGTAGTTGTTGGAGCTCAGCTCTAAGAAGTTTATACATTGATTTTATGGAAAAGAACCATTTGAAGCATGTACCCAAGTGAAAACATCGGGCTCCTCGCTATTTTTATCAACAAAGGTTCCCATAACATCCAAGACACAACCCAATGATAGCTTATTAAGGAACAACCCCCGCTTCCAATTGATATTATCATCTATCACGTCAAATACCAATAATTCAACTCATCGGAGGTGATGACATTGGGTGCAATATTTATCAATGGTCTAGGCCACCAAAACAAGGTTTGTTTCCAAATCTAACAAGTAACAACCGAACGAAGCCCCAAGTGTAGCTTTTAGTATGTTCTTCCACTAAGAGAAAGCTAAAATTTTTGGTTACAACATAAAAATGCTAATGTGCTTGAGGTACTTATCCCCGAGAACTTGGACCCAAAGTGCATCCATATCATGTAAAAAACCCTATACCAACTTCATAGGGAAGGCCTTGACCCACACTCTTTTCTTTACAAACCTGCTGACACCTAACAAGGTGCATCCTTCTAATGATCCCCAAATGAAAGCACAGTTGAGCTAATTAATCTGAAGTGGCTTCCATTTCCAACAAACTACCTTCACTCTAATTGCATGGGCTAGTCTTTTTCAATACAGGGTAGGAAAATGTAAGGCAATATTAGATCACCTCGACGAATGACCCAAGAAGGCCTAAAAGCTTTAGTGAGTTCATTTGATTGCTTGGATGGTGGGACTAGAAATACACTACATAACCAACATGATGGCTGATTCTAGAACGCCATCTAAGTATAAAGTTTCTATGATGAAAGGCCAAAAGAGGCAATCATATGCCTTCTCTAAGTTAATTTGTATTGCCGTATAACCAAACCTATTCCGCTTCCGCTGCATGGTGTGAAGCACCTTGATAGGCCTTTGATTAAGCACACATATGTGCGGAGGCCACGTAAGGAGGGGCTGGGAACAATGGGACCTGATAGTGAAACGGGGCAGGGTATCCAGTGACCTTTCTGTTATTATCTGATTATTCTGTTATTCCTTTTTTGGACTGGAGGGGGGGGTGAGTCATGAAGTTAGTTACAGGTTCAGGTAATAAAAGGGGAAGGGGGCGAGAGAGAGGGGATGATTTGTCTCTAGTATAGGGTGGGAGGTCGAGGTCCTTGAAACCTGGGAGTGGCTGCTGTAATTTCTGTTCTTCAACTATCAATATACTTTGCTAATTAATCCAAATTGTTATGTTCTTACATTTAATTACTCCTCATTTGTTTAATCCTGGTATTGGTGTGAGCCGGCTGCTGGTTCATAACACACCTCTTGTGCTATTATAATGTTATCCATAGCTTGTCTCCCATGCAAGAAGTTACACTGTCCTCTACCAATGAGGAGGCCAAGAATCAGACTGAGCCTTTTCGTCAACACCTGTGAAATAACTTTATAAGCAACAATGCAAAGAAATATGGACCTAAATTTCCAAATGGAAGAAAGAGCATCTACTTTGGGGATCAATGATAGATAAGTCTCATTCAAACTATTTGGGAACTACCATCTGTGAGCCAACATTTCTAAAAGAAAATGAGGCCTAGGCCTTTAGGTCTGAGACTTCTAAAGGGGGGCATTGCAAAGACAGCTGCCTTAACTTCCATCAAAGATACTGGAGAAATCAACTCCATTCTATAGTAATAGGCTAGGAGAAATTCGGAAGGTTAATCATCTCATTCTTTGCATTCTCCACTGAGTACAATCCCCAGAAGAAACTACTATCCATATCTTTAAGCTGAATCAAATCATCCTTCCATCCCCATCCAAATCCTTCAGCCGCAACAGCTTTTGTTTTCACTTCCTATGATTAGCCATCCTCGCATTTTGGTTGTGAAGGGTATTTGCGTCCACATTTGCTCTCTGGAACCAAAAGAGGTGTTCCTAGAGTAGGACTTCATTCAATTCACTTGAACTCCTCCTCCAATATAAGCATATTTCAAGTCTCCTTCTCAGCCAGTGCATTTTGGGTGGCCGAAAAGTGGGCTACAATACGTCTTTTACGTCGAAATATATCACCAAAACTACTGTGGTTCTAAGTAAAGTGATGCTGCGTACAATGTGATATAGACTCACAAATATTACTTGATTGAATCCAACCCTTTTTAAGTTCCTCAAGGAACCTGGGGTTGGAAAGCCATGCACATTGTCGATATTATTATACCAATATCATAGATGTCAAATTGTTCTTATACAATTTAGGATTTTAAGAAGTATAGAGTTTATATAATCGTTTCATGGTGCAATTTAATTAATGACATGCATATTATCCTGTGAGATGAGTCCCATTTAGCCCAGGTTTCAGTCCACATCAACATCCCCACAAAGGACAATTATAGTAGTACAATATCGTCTTATTCAAAATGACAATGTACAAATTAGGACCAAAATACAGGCAAAAGATCATACACAATAATAGAAAATAGTATAATTAGCGAACAAAAAACTCATATATTATCAGGTTATCAGTAACCTAGATTTTATCCACCAAAATAAACAATAGCAGAATGAGGACAGGAGGAAAGTTACAAACCTCAGGTGGATGTACTATCACTTCCTGGCCGTCTTCTCCGCCTAGTGTACATTCAGGCCTCCGGAATGTTAGAAGAGCAGACAAGGCAGCAATATTTGCAGCATCAATAAGATTTCTGTAATGAAATGGAAGAAGAAGAACAAATTGTTTCAGCCGCCCATGAGACAACAAACTAAATAAACACAGGCAGTGAGCATACCCTCCATTATTGAGAACGTGAATATCAATACGAATGGACCAGACTAATTTTCCAGCAAGAACACAAAGAGACTCAGTATCCACTGCCCTACTTTGCCTGCCAAACAGCTTCAGAATTTGAATGGACAGCATACATATAACATGTGAAAACCTCTACGACAGCCCTATGTGCAGAAAGTTTCAACTGCACAGAAATCAACAGGGCTCTAAGCAAGCAACAAGAGAAAAACATTGTGCTACACGTTCCAAATAGGTTTAGGCGTCCAAATAGTGATGTATAATAACCGTGAGAAACTACGCACAAATGCAGGAATAAAATCAGCAAATAGACCAAGACCCAATAGGACATAACAGTGGTTTGAACAGCAGAAGGCCCTAGTAGACCATTAGATAGAGAAAAACAGAGAAGTGACAATATAAGTGCTCATGGAAAGAGAGAAAACAATCACCTCAAGCCACGGTCTATGATGCGTCCTAATTCAACTGAAAACTCCCCAAGATGTGCTGCATCAAATGATGGATCGGCCATAGGAGAAAAGTCAGTATAAATTGCAAAGGTGCCTTCATTGGGCCTGTCTCGATAAGGTTGAACCAGTTGGGCAGTCACAAATACCATGACCTGGGTCTGGCCCAGATGTACCTCAGATGATCCATCTTCCCTGCAATTCAGTGAAATTTACAGCCTTCCGGATCAGTTTCAAAAACTGACCCCCCTTGCAGGATAAATAGGGAGTTAACATGCAGAAACCCATGCAATATATCCCAACTAGAGTGCTTCTCTTCAGGCAGAGCCCAGTCCCCATCCCCCCCAAAATCCATGAAGGAAACAATGACTTCATCTCATACAAGTATGAAGGACAGGGGGTGGGCCAAGATGCAATGGTATCCACAGGACCACAGAAATGAACCAAAATTATATGAACATCAACAGTTTCACAATACTATCAGCTATATTCTCATGTTGTTCTCCTTTGTTTGAATCTGTATATTCTCCAACAGACAATAAGTTAGGATGCATAAATGCAGAGGACAGAATTGGCAAAAGCACAAAGGCAACCAAAAGATTTGATGAACAAACTAGAATAATACTCACAAGATCTGAACAATCATGCTCATGTTTTTCACTTATATGGTAATAACCAACCTCAATAGAGTTTGTAGTAGAGATATGATCCATATATTACATCATTGGAGTACATAGATGTGGCTATACCTTTTAAAAGCCCAAAGACACAAAAATAAGAAAGTTTAATCCAAAAGCAAATATCACAACATGACATGACATGATATAAAGACCAAATAGAAAAGGAATATCAACCAGACAGGCATAAGCCTTGGGACTGCCTGTGGTCAAATGCAGAAGAAAAAAGGAAACTGTAATATCTGATACTCTGATAGTGATTCTTTTCTAAGATCTTTCCAGATTTTATCAATTGACAGAACAGTAAGGGTGAGGAAGACAGAAATTAACACTTTCAAAGCCTACAGTTTCTAAGGTGCTGCAACCGAACATCTCATGCCTCAGAAAAATTATTTGCCGAAATAAATATGCATCAAAGTTCTGCAACTAGTCTCCTGATTTTTTGCCATGAAAAGGTCCGTGACCAACACTATTCAGTAAATGGTACATGACTTTGCAGGTGGAAAACCTCTAATCCCAATTGAAAAGCATAGTCATTCTTTTTTGACATTTGGAACTGTGGGGTAGGGTGGTGGGTGGGGGTGTATGTAGCAACACTTACCTGCCAAACATTATGGTCAACCTGCGATAATCAAAGGGGCGCCTTCCATCAACTCTAAGATCTGAAAGTAATGCAGACTCGATGAACTTCTTCTCATTCACAGTCATATGCCAAGCATTTGCTAATCTTTGCTCCATCTTCAATCCTATAAAATAGACTTATGATAACAATTATTATGCATATTTTTTCAACAATAAATCAATGCATCCATTTTTTAAAAACATTCAGAGAGTACATATATCGTTAAATGAAGAGAAACAATAGAATCTGCATAAAATGCATGGAAACCCCACATTAATTGCCAACAAAAGTCCAGAATCAAATTTGCAACCATGATAGTATATTGTACCAACTTGCTGATAGACATAATTCAAGACTTTTGAGATAGTGAATAGAAATAGGATAATGAGAGAAAGGGGGAGCATGAAATCCTCTATCCATGGCAGAAAGACAAAGGATCAGATACAAGGATCAAATTTGAATAAGTCATCCATGTTCGAATGATTTAGATCAACCAGAAAAAAAAAGTTTGCTATTAAACTATAGGCTATCACCGCAAAGGTAGTAGAGTGCTCAAAATGGATACACATATCAAGGGTTGCATTTGGAAATCATTTTGTACATAAAATACTATTCAGACAGCTTGACAGGGGGGGGGGGAAGAAGAAGAAGAAGAAGAAGAAGAAGCAACAGAAGAAACAAGCCTTTTGGGTATAAAGCGAAAAAAAATATACACAAATTGCAAAAATAAACATTTAAAACTTTTAACTAGTATTTTTGCAATTAGTGCATGATTTTACTTTTAACAATCTATTTTCATGACTTATGTATATTCTTTTCTTTATTTTTTAATATGCCCATGTCTTATCTTGCTTATGTTGTTTCTAAGTCCCTTCACTTTTGTGAAGTCACGACATCATCACAAGAAGAACAAATTCTTTAAATGAATATATAACGAGCCAAATATATCCAAACCCAACGGCTTCGAAAACAACAAAACTACAAGTTCCTAGAGATCAGTGGCTCATAGAAACTATTCTCTGGAAGAGAAAAACAATGATAGGTACAAAAAATACAGGATCCACCTTGAGATGCAATTGTTTTCTATATATCACATGGATCGGAGAGGATTGCAATCTCAACAAATGTCCTGGTGGGTCTAAGAGAAACAAACAGGATCAAAGCATAGAAACAGGATTGAGAGAGGAAGATGTTAATGTATTGATGATAATAGAACCAGGACTTTAAGGACAAGGAGCCTCCTACACAGACTGACTAATTGTCTCCCTCCTCATAGACTATTCCCCTCTCTTTTTATCACAGCAGTGTCCAAACTAGCTATCTTTCTCTCCCATGACTCAGCACCTCCTATAATGTGAAAGGAAACATAACGGATTAACAACCATCACCAGCCTAACTTTCTCTAAATCATCAGACTGGTCCCTACTCCCAAAAACAGCATAAACAGCATAGACACCTCACCCATGTCACCTCCTCAACCTGTACACTAAAGCACCTCCCTCCTTAGCAGTCTTGCGTCCCACATAAGTGCACTTGACCAGTGGCCTAACATTTCCCTACATGGGAAGAGCTATTAACATAGTTCTTTATTTTCATTTTATAACAATCTCCCCAAGTGTTTATCACCAGGTATCGACTTAACACTGAAATTGCAATAGCAGGGAGATCTATTTTATCTTATTCACTTGGAAGCAATAAATCTATGTGATGCATGATACAGTCAACGTTGAAAAAACTGGGCAGATCACCCACCCCACTTGGTCATCAGGTCACAGCAAAATGAACTTTTCTTTTGCAAAAAACCTAACTAGCATTACAGTACTATGAACCAACTGGATAGTACTCATCCTTGAAAACTGGCTTATACTAGTTTACAAGAGTTGTGGCTGATATACATTAGAATGTTCATTTTCAAACAATGTATGACTAGGATCATTACGATCCACCAAACTCCATAACAGCCATCAACGCCATCACATCGTTGACACCGAGTTGATGACCTACTCAGATGTAGCATCCCTCCTGAGTCACCCAACCCTAGTCGTAGTTGCAAAGCATATTAGGTTTTATCCCCTCCCATACTCAGTGTGGAGGTGGCAATCGGGTCTGGGTTGGGTTGGGTCGGGTTATTTCGTGTTAGCTTGTCAGGTCAGGTTCGATTAGGTCTTAGAATGTAAACGAGACAGATTTTATCCAAAACCTAGTGGGTTTTATCCTTCGGATACTTAAACAGATATGGATAAATAGATGTGAAGGATGAAAAAAAATACCCGTTAGGTTTGAGCAGGGATACAGGTACGGGATATCCATATCCGTATTCGTCCCTGTACTCGTTTACTAAATATATAATTACTCTTTTACCCTTAATTTTAAAATAAATATAATATAAATTAAGGTTCAAATTATCATTTAGCTTAACTCTAAATGGGTATATCTGTCAGAAAATGGATTTATTTGCTGGATAATAATATAATATCTGTTAACGGGGAAATGGATTATCCATCGCATAACCGATATCCAACGGATACGGATATGGATGTGTTAGTGAATCCTGTTCGGAATACATGTATGAATTTGGGTACGGATTTTCTTATTGGATACGAATACGGGTAGTATAGGCATACCTACCCTAAAGCCGCTCCGTTTACATCCCTATTGGGTCAGGTTTTGGCGGATCAAACTCGTATTCGGGTAATTTCGTGTTCGAGTTAATTTGACAGATTAGGTTTGGGTTAACTTAACGAATTAGGCCTTTTTAGATTTTGATGGGTTGGGTTGGGTTAGGGTCGGGTCGAGTTAATCCTGGATTGAATCATTTTAAATTTGGGTCAAATCAGACATTAACCACCAAAATTAATCTAACTCATTAACCCGTAGGCAAGCATTAAGTTTAACTTCATGTAAACATGTAATTAATAATGTGTTATTAATTTCTATTTGTTTATTATTACGACTTTTTAATATTATGTTTTTATGCAAAAAAATAAGTAAAATTAGAATATCATTAGTGAATAAGTAAGTTCACAATAAAAGTAAGAAAAATAAACAAAAATTTAAATAATAATATATTTTTAAAAGCTTTAAATAAATAATAAAACATGTGTAGTTGTTTATTATCATAACAGGTTAATATCGAATTTGATTTTATCGAGTTGGGTTAATGGTAGATCAGGTTGATAACGGGTTGAGTTGATGACAGGTTATGGGTTGGAGTCCGGTCGGATCATTTATATTTGAGTCGGCGTAGGGTTGGGTCAGTTTTGGATCAGATCAGGTTGATGAAACTATCAAATTAATTCGGAGAGGATTTTATGCAGATTGGGTCGGGTCAACTTTTGCTAGCTCGTCATGCTCACCCTTGAACATTGGCTCAAACAGACTTAGGCCCTATTTTACTACCCTATATTCAGATAAGATTAATAATATTTCAATAATAAGAAAAATAATATAAAATTGGTGATTATAATTATAAAGATAATAGTAACAATAGCTATAATAGTAATTCTAACAGAAAATATATATATATAAATTATGGAAATAATAATTGTAAACTAATAATAACAATACATAAAACTTTTACAGGTTAGAATTAGACAAACCACACGAAGCAAACAGGGCCTCACGAGGGGGCTGTGCCCAATGGCAATTGGGACATACACTTATTAGGATGTAAACAATGCGGGATTTGGGATAATAATCGGGCAATTTACTGCCCGAGTGTTGAGTGTCCAAAAACACAAATTATGCCTCTTCCATAGTGGAATTTCTCTACTATGTCTGAGAAGTAGACTACAGCCCAACCCCTTTAAATCTCGTCTCTCATTTTGTCTTGTTGTTGTTGTTATTGTCATCGTGGTCGTCGTTATTGTTATTATTTCAGATATCTTAACCGCTAACCAAATATTCAAGCCAATATTTTCAGAACATGTAGGGTTCTACAACATACACAACAAAATTAAGAAGATATTAGAGTCAAATTAGCAAGTCAATGGGCAGCACATTATTTAACATTGGTACAATAATCAAAAATGAAAAATCAAACTAATCAACATGGTAAGCTGTCAAGGAAAACAAAATTAATCATCTTTTAATTTGGGATTAAGCAATGGAAAATTTAAAATGCAAAATACTTACTCAAAACAACTGGAGAATATGCCAAACAGCCTGGGATATGGCGTTGCGCTATTAATGCGCTGCTATTGGTGGCACGACTGGGTATTACAGCCTACCACGAAGTCAAGTGGCGACTCCACTGGAGATGGCGGGGTCGCAAAAGCCGCGGCAAGGCCGCAAGCGAAAGTGAATGGCCGGAGAAAAGGACAGATAAGCTAATAGCAGGCTGAGACGAAACGGCAAAACGAGTTGGGCGGCGTAAGTGTAAGTGTTGGTTTGGACTGGGGCTACCAGGAGTGAATCACCTCTGTTCATCCGTTTGGGACCTGGGTTGATTAGGATTAAATCGGTGACTCTCATTTAAATTCATCTTATTTTTGTTAGCTTCGCTTTTGTTAGGAATGAAAGTAAAGGTGGAAACTGAGTTGACTTACTCCGATATATCGGATTTATTTCAATACAGACAAAATTAAAACAAACTTCATCAAAGTAATATCTGAATTTTATTTTAAAATATTCAATTTAATATATCTTTATTTCTTATATCTTAGTAATATTTTAATATTTTTTATTTATTATCATTCAAACAAACCATAAAATTCTCTAACAATAATAAAACAATGGCAAAAGAGTCGGATATATATGGGCCTACCCAAAACCAATCAATAACATTAAAATTGAATACCGATTAGGAAGAAAAATTTCCTTCATGGACAAAATTGGACCCATTTCTTGGGTATAGATATTTTTAAAAATAGGATAATCTTTTTTCTAGATATAGTAATATTTTTGTCTAATATTTTGCCGGTACCTCATATTTTAAATAATCTTACTTAATTGCTGTCATACTTTATATTTTCATCACTTGGAGACATTTATATTTCCAAAATTAGATCAATTAAGTTTCTAGTAATTAAGGTGATTTAAGTTAATAAATACTTGACATTATAATTTTTTTTTTTGAAAATGTAGAGAAACAAAACACATTATTGAAATATCAACAAAAATATAAATTAATAATTTCAATTTTTCAATAATAATTATTTTCTAAAAAAATTGTTTAAAAAATAGATCTTTTTTATGAATAAAATTTGATTTATTTTATTAAAATATTCGTATTTGAAAGAATTCATACTTTTTTTAAGAGTAAATCATGTTTAATTTTCATATTTAGTTTAACATTTTCAAGTGTTTTTAATTTCTTACAATTTTAATATTCATTATTAAAAAAATACCTTGATACATTACACTTGATCTAATATAATTTTTGTTAGTATAAAAGGTACATTGGTGATAGTACTTTAATAGTCTATTTTGATTGGAGTGAATCAGGATGAAGGTAGAGATTAAAAAGTAACCTAGATTAAAAATACTTTAATAATTTATTTTAAAATATTTTTTGGATGATATTAATCTAACTTAGGTAAATCGGGATGAACATTTTAAAATTTATATTTTGATTGAGGTGAATGTATAAAATTTACTTATATTTTTTCATTGACTTATGTTACCTCTAAAATCGGAGGTTAACAAAAATAAGATTAATCGGAGTGCATTGAGGTAAAACTTTAACCTCGATTCACCTAGTTGATGTTAACAAAATCCGTTTACAAACGAGATGACTCAATTAATTTACCTCCATTCATCTCAAATCAAACGCAGCATAAAATATGAAGGCGGTTAGGTGAAGTTATTCAAAACATGATGTGCTCTATAATATTAGCCAATAATTGGGGCACCCTAATGAAATTTATGCTTAAAAATATTTTATTTTAGTAAATTGTTAAATATCTTTATGAGTTAGGCTAGATGGAATATGAATGGAACACAAATATGGATTAATATTTTTACCCTTTATTCGGAGATCGATATAATCGATGTGAACCAAAATTTATGGTTATTCTAACTCGAATGTTTCAACATGAACTTATTAATATACAATCATACAAATACTTTGAATCTACTTTGACTCCTGCGAATATAGATGTATGAAAACAAGATTTATGTTAGTACATTAACTTATTTAGGCACACTCCTACAAATACACATTTCAATCCATAAGCACCAAATAGATAATAAAGAATGAGGACAATACAACCATGACATGACATGCAAGGTGACTAGAACCCCTTGAGTCTAATTGCAAGCAGATCCTTGTTCTTATGTAAGAAAAATCTTGGAATGCTCCTATGTAATCAACAAGTAGTATTGTTTGGATAATAGAATAGTTTTAATAGTTTGGAAATGATAGAGTTAATATTCATATAAGCAAAGAAAATTTGTTGTGATTATAGAATAAGATGTAAGAAAGTTTAACTTACTATTACTCTAAGTAAAGATGTTAGACAATTATTATACAAAGTGCAAAATATTATTAGTTAAATCACATGCACATGCATATACATATTTGTAACACCTCAGCGTTTTGTGAACATATGTTTTTGGGTGTCTAGCCTTCTATTCGAAACTTAACCCTGAATATTGACTTAACTATCTTTGTAACCCTTAAATTGTAACCCAAACCATTTTTTAAATATTTAATCCTAATTATTTTTCTTTTTTTAACCCTCATATTTAACCAGTTATTTCTTTTGATTTAATTTTTTTAATCGAAAACTCTAACCTAATCAAATTAAATCCTAAACTAACACTCCACCCTTGCCCATTTTCTTTCTCACTCAACCCCCATCCCCCTGCCATATGCACCATCTCCCCTACTCCCTACCTTCCTCTTATATATGCACCTAGAGATGGCAATAGGGCAGGTCGGGGACGAGGACCCCATCCCCATCCCCGAACCCGACCCGATCCCCGATCTATTTTTCATCCCTGATTTATTTTCCGACTTTGAAACCCGACCCGATCCTTGAAATCTGACTTTATACCCGATCCTCGATCCTCAAGCTTTTTTTTTATATTTTACTTTTAATTTATATTCTATAAAAAATTTATATATATATATATATATATATATATATATATATAAAAAAAAAACAAATTATTTGGGGTAGGTTCGGAGATGGGAACCCCAAACCCATCCCCGCCCCGTCCCCGAAAAAATCTCCGAACCAGAACCCGATCCCCAAATTATCTCCCTGAACGCGAATCTGAATGGGGAATACCCGACGGAGCCCCGAACCCACGAGGAAAATTACCATCCCTATATGCACCCATTCCTTGACATCTCCATTTCTTTTCTCTATAACTGCTTACCTTCATGCAACCATTTCTTCTACAACCCTCATCCCTCTTCCATTTTGTTTCATTTTGTTCCAACCCCAATCGACTCCCTCCTTTCCTTCCATTATCTCTCGAAATTTAACTCCCAACCCAAATATCCCCTCCTTTTTTGGTTTTTGGTTCGCATAAACCAACACCATAAGCCTCATCGTGCAATGCCATTCCCCCAACTCCCACCATCCTCTCGTGCACCCCCACAACTTCCTTCTTAAACTTTCCTTGTTTCTTCCTAGCCTTGCACCACCTACATTGCAACCTAAACATTGCCCAACACCCTCTATTTTTTGTGCAAAACCACCACTTTCACCACCAATCTCATGTTTCCTGTCTTCTTTAGTGTGAATTTCCCACGCAACGTCCCTTAGTTATGTGAATCTCCTAAGCAATCAGCCATCATGTAGTGTGCAAACCTCAGGTTGCACATCCCATTCAATGTTTGTCTTTCTTGCCATCCAACCCCTTACAGCATAGCAACTTCACGCAACCAACTATAATCTCTAGTCATCCCTCATGACACACTGCTTTAGCTACCTAAGATCCTCATGCATCTCCCCTTTTACCACATAAATATCTCAAATATCCCCCTTTGTTGCATCAAGGTCCCATACAATTCCCTCTTTCCCGCATCAAGGTCTCATGTAGCTCCACCCTTGCTACATCAAGGTCTCATGCAACTCATATTTTGCTACATCAAGGTCTTAAGCAACTCCCAACAACTACAACTGACCTTGGTTTTTCCTTTCTATCCTTACTTATCCCTATTAGTTTTCCCAACCCTTTTTCTTTCTATATTGTTAGGTGATCAATGTATAACAAGATTAGTGGAAGCTAGGGATTGATGTTAGTTTGCTTGTATTTTTGCTTCTTTTTTTTTCTAGAATTAAGGTAATCCATTTGTCTTACTAAAATGTTAAATTTCATATGATAGTTGGTTGTGTGTAGTTACCACTATCAAATTAAACATATTCCTAACCCAAATAATAATTAAAACTATACACAGGATAAGAAAAGATTGTTCCCACGAGGATGATGTGATTCTAAACTCTAAAACACTAGGTAAAAGAAGTAAATTATTTAATTACATAAAATAAATAAATAACAAATTAAAATTAAAATAAGAAAATAAAATGGTTGTATATAATATTAACAAGGATTTGGGGGCATTTGATATGAGAAAAAAATGGAATAAAAATAATAACTAAATTAATAACCGATATACTCTAGTAAATAAACTCGTCTATAAGATAAATAATTAAAAATATAAAATTAAATTAATTCATGCATAAACTAATACATACATATCCTACCCTTCTCCACCCCAAAACCTATATCAAATTCGTATAGCCAATTTTTTAATATTAAGTGTCAGATATATAAATAATCAATTTTGATAGGCTAACCGTAAATAATTAATCTGCTAACTCTTCTTGTTTCTATTTTTGAATAATTAGAATAACTCCTATCCTTCCTAATACTAATTAACCTCACTAAATTAACTTTTGTTGTTCTTTTAATCTAGAGATAAATTAGTTACATTATGTTCTTAGAAAATTCATTAGCCTTAGACAAATTAAAAACCCCATATATTTAACACAACTAAAATAAATTATATTTTGATTTAATTCAGTTACTTGCGAAGACCTCAGATTAAATTAATTGCTACTTATTTCAATTAATTACTAACTTGCTAGAATTAAATGAATATTTATAACTCTCAATCCTAAATATAAAATTGATTAGGTTTCAAATAAATGATAATAATTTAAACATTAATCACAAATATGATTTATATATCAAAACATAATAATTCATAATCCGCAATATTCTAGTATGATAAAAATTAATACTTAATAAAATTTGGCTACTAAAAATTAATACAGATCACAAGTATAATTAGGAATATATAAAAAGTAAGTAGAGAAGTATATAAAAAGAAGAAAATTAAGAATAAGTGCACAAACTTTTCAATTTGAAGTACACTTGCGAAGGTTTCTCCATCTGTTGTTTACTCTCTAAAATATCACGAACCCGCTTGGTTGCTATGGTTATTCCTTCGATTTATATAAATCATAAACCTTAATTTAATAGGTTTCTAATTTATAGGTAGAGTGGAGTAGGGATGAAAAATAAAAATTAGACTCTCGGCTATTGGTTTATTCGGCAAAGACATCTCCAATATTTCTTCTCCTCACTTGCACCTCTATGCTATGTGATTCACTGCATTTTTTTTTTGTTTCATGCAATGGTCTTTTCTATATTATATATATATATATATATATATATATATATATATATATAGGGTGCTACCCTATTGTTGTTTTGATGATGTTCTGCTGTACTTGCTTGGCTTCTCTAGAGTAGATTGGCTTTCTTGACTTCTTTTTCTTTTTATCATTTCTTGATTCTAGATATTTACATGTGGGCTTTGATTTTGTTTTTTGAATATTTTCGTCATTTTCTAATGTGTATAGCTGCTATGAACTAGGTGTTGGTCATCTATCCATACAACAAAACAAAACAAAAGATAATAAATAAATTTCTGTTGTAACTTTACCTTAATTTTTTACCATAATATGATTTGATTTAGCAAAAATCTATAGGAAAAAATAGATATTGTTTTTATTTTTACACAGAAATTTGAATCACCTCAATCTTAGTTTGTATGTGAAATTTATGACCAAAGTAAGGTAGGTTGTCAAATAACATATGAATTTTATCATTTGCGCAAAATAAATTAAATAATTGAGATTATTAGAATTTAAGCACACAATTATAAGTAATGTAAATAACCTTGTACATTACTTAAATAAATGACCAATAACTTAAATCAAGATGGTATAAAATAGCTAAGAATATGTGTTTGTCAAATTCCTCCATGTACAAAATCATGTCGTACGCAAGCAAATAATGTCATACTGGTTCATATCTATACATTCCTAAGGTAAAAATAACCACTAATTCAAAACTCAACTAAAAATAAATAATCATTTCAAAAATAAACTTTCAAAAATAAACTGTTCACTAATCATAGAGAATTAAATAGTTAGAAATAATTTTTTTTTTCTAAAAATATTGTTAGATTAGGTTCGTCCCTTCTTTGACAAGCATACTAAGTTCTTATTATCCATTTCATATACTACTTATAACATAGACAATATGCATAATGAGATAATCACATTTTTTTGGGTCTTTTCTTCTTTTCTTCCCTTGCTTTTTTTCATACTTTTTCATTCACATGAGTCATGTTTCACCAAAGTAAGTGTGTTTTACACTCCATCATACCTGATGTAAGGATTTAGTAGATTTGTTTACCCCCTATTTTTCATATCGATACCTCAATTTTTCTTTTCTTTTTGTGATATCTCTCTTTTTTTTACACCATTTATTCTTCCTCCTCTTCCTCTTCTTCTTTTTTTTTTAGCCTACACTACAAGTAGCATAAAGGGACATCACATAAAATCTTGATTACTAGTTCAAAAGGGCGAATAAGGTTTAGATAAGTTATAATAACTTTAAAAACAAGTTAAACTCACCAAATAAACTAATAGTTTAAATGTGAAATGTCATTTATCCGAATGACGTATCAAGGAATGACTGTGTTTATCAAAATAATGCAAATCAAAGAAGTAGTTACATATCATTGAACTCATGTAAAACGCAAATTCTATATATGGAGTTTTTAATCATTCATTTCTACCTCTTCCCTTATTCTCCCTTTATTTCTGATTTTGCATTTTTTATAAGGTGAATTAAATAAATAAATAGAAACGAAATACTACGATCTAAAAAAATATTGGCTCTATAATACTGAAAGTAAATAACCTATAGAAACCCGTCAAACAAGAATCTTCTCTTGCACATTTTCTTCTTCTTCTTCTTATTCTTCTTTTATTAAAAAAAAATTAATTATCCCTCCCCCACACTTAGATCTTACATTTCCCTCGATGTAAGGCATAATTAGAACTAAGAATAAGATAGGTTTGTATTAATAGCACACACGATCTAAAAAAAATACTAAATCACTAAAAATAACTAGATAAACAAAATAAAATAAACTAAAGAGATAGAGTTTAAGAAAGAAACTCCAGTTATCCTTAGGTTGCCTCCTAAACGGCGCCTTTGGTTAATGTCATTAGCTTGGCATCCTTCTCACTTTCATGCAGTCTCCAAATCAATGTCTTCAACTACCTCCACTTGTGATAGCTCCTGAGACACCTCCAATTTGTAGCCATTCACTTTGAAAATCTTACCTATTTCAAGATTTTTAATTTCTACTGCACCATGAGGAAAAAATAGTAATAACAAAGGGGCCAAGCCATCGTGATTGTAGCTTAGAGGAAAATAATTTCAGCTATGAACTAAATAATAACACTTTTAGGCCTATATGGAATGATTTCCTAGTTATCATCTTATCATAAAAGGCCTTGGTCTTTTCCTTATATATTCTTGCATTTTGATACGCCTCTGGCCTCAATTCCTTTAGCTCTTACAATTGTAACTTTCTTTCTTTACCAACATTCATATAATTTAAGTTACATTGCCTCATTTCCCAATATGACTTATGTGTTAATATATATTTTTAGTTTTATAAAATTATTGTTATTAGTTTAGAAATAAAGTATTTTATATTTTATGTATATATTAATCCTTTATGTGGTCCATATTAAATTAGATATAAAGTTTGACCATAAAGTTTATATTAAATGGTAATGTGTTAGTAATTAAGCCTAACCTTAATCCCTTTATCTAATTATTGATGGTAGAATTAGAATTAAGTAATTATGGATGCAAGCATGTATGTGCATGTGATGAGGAAATAAAGGATATAATTAAATTAATTATCTCCTATGTTTCTAATTTTGTAATTAATAGGGAAAGTGCAAAAGGTGGGAAGTTGGTTATAATAACAAATCCTTATTTTTTCTTTGCACGCAGGGGAAAAAAAAGAAGAAGATAACACTAAAAAATGTTCAGTTTCTTTTTATAGAAAATGAGATAGTTCCATATACACACACATACAACCATTAGAAAACATATGGAGAGGCTTTTTCTTCAATTATTGATGTGATTTTCCATGTGAAATCAAATACAAAGAAGAAAAATTAAGAATGCCCCTATTCCTGCTTGTCGTAAAAAGTACACACCATTGAGTTTGAGGAAAAAGGGAGTGAAACAGCAAAAATTCAATTCCGGTGATCACATATTACATTTCTGGTTTAATCAATTTAGTCAATGACTGGTGGTAAGTATTATAAAGTTAAATACTGCATATTAAATATTTGTAATGTGCGTTAGGGTTTCACATATTTGGATATTAGATTATGCATGAATTGTATATATTAATTATTGATTATAATTCATGCCTTAAATTATGTCTTACATTATGTTCTATCTCCACTAGTAAATGAAAAACTTTCCCAAAAACCAACCTATAAGGAGACATTCCAATTAGAGTTTTAAAAATCATTCCATAAATCCAAAGAGCATCATCTAATCTAATACTCCAATCTTTCTTATTAGATTTGGCTACTTTCTCCAAAATTCGTTTGATCTCTCTATTTGATACTTCAGCTTGTCTACTAGTCCAGTAGTGATATGTAGTAGATACACAATGTGTGATATGATATTTCTCCAAAAGAGTATCAAATGTACTATTACAAAAATGAGTCCCACAGTCACTAATAATTGTCTCTGGTACACCAAATCTATTAAAAATATCTTTTCTCACAAATTTTACCATAGTTTTAGCATCATCAAATTTGGTGGTCTTGGCCTCCACCCACTTAGAGACATAATAAACTACAAGAATGATGTAAACACAACCAAAAGATGATGGAAATGAGCCCATAAAATCAATACCCCAAACGTAAAAAAATTTCACAAACTATAATATTAGTTTGAGGCATCTCAATTCTCCTAGATAAATTATTGGTCCTTTGACATCGCTCACAACTCTTTGTAAATAAATAAGCATCTTTATATAAAGTGGGACAATAAAACTACATTCAAGCACTTTATGAGTAGTTCTCTTAGGACCAAAATGTTCTTCTACATCATGATAGAAAAAAAAATCTAGATAGACCAATATTCTGATTCATTCACACATCTTCTAATTATCTGATCAAAACAAGAGTTCCAAAGATATGGAACATCTAAAAAATAATACTTGAAATCAGCTTTTATTTTATCTTTTTGAGCCTATGATACTTCGCCTGGGAAATTCCTAATCACCAAATAATTCACAATGTCTGCATACCAATGAGGTTCCATAATCATTGAATATAATTGCTCTTCAAGAAAGAACCTGAAAATCATAGGCCAATATTCTGTAGGAACTATTCCACTTTGGTGAACTACTACTAAATTCTCAACATCTTTCTTACCTCTAATTTTCAAATCAAATTCTTGTAACAAAAACACCCATCTTAAAAGTCTAGGCCTTGATTCTCTCTTTTTCAACAAGTATCTAAGGGCAACATGGTTAGAAAAGGCAATAGCTTTAGTTCCAAGCAAGTAAGAATGAAAATTTTCCAAAGCAAACACAATTTCATTCATTTCTTTTTCAATCATTATGTACTTACGTTGCACAATATCAAGTGATATAGAAGCATAATAAATCACATAAGGTTCTTTCTCTTTTCTTTGTCATAATACGACTCCTGCTACTTTATCTCTCGCATCACTCATTATTTTAAATGGCAAATTCCATTCAGGAGAGCGAATAATGGCAGTAGGCAATTTCTCTTTCAAGTAATCTAAAGCCTTTTTATACTTACCATAAAATTGAAATGGAACATCTTTTGAATGCAAATTATAGAAATGAGAAGCAATTTTAGAAAAGTCTTTAATAAAGCGCCTATAGAAGCTATCATTCCCTAAAAATGATCTAATGTCATGCATATATGTAGGGTACAGTAGTGAGATAATCACTTCTATCTTCACTTTATCAACTTCCAAACCTCTGGAACTCATCATTTGCCGTAGGACTACACCTTATTTTACCATGAAATGTCATTTCTCAAAATTCACCACAAGGTTAGTTTCAATGCATATTTTCAACACAAAAGATAAATTATGGATACATATATCAAAAAGAATCACCGAAGACAGTAAATCCATCCATAAAAACCTCCATATTATATTTTATTAGATCAGAAAATATGCTTATCATGAATCTTTGAATTGTATCAGGAGCATTGCAAAGTCTAAAATACATTCTCCTAAATGCAAATGTGTTAAAGGGGAAAAGTGAAAGTGGCATTTTCCTGATCCTCAATAGCAATGGCAACTTGAGTGCATCTAGAGTACCCATCTAAGAAGCAAAAGAAAGACTACCCTACTAGTTTTTCCAACATGTGATTGATGAAAGGTAATGGAAATTGATCTTTTTTAGTAGATTGATTTAATTTCCTATATTCTATGCACACTCTTCAACCATTAGAGACTCTAGTTGGGACATACTCTCATTTAACATTTTCTACCACGTTAATCTCAGTTTTCTTTGGTACCACATGAATAAGACCTGCCTATTTAGAATCTAATATAGGATAAATTACCCCTACTTCTAACCACTTTAGGTCCTCCTTCTTTACAACATCCATCATAGGAGGGTTCAACCTATGTTGTGCCTCTCTAATAGGTTTAACATTACCTTCTAGAAGAATTCTATACATACATAGAGTGGGGCCTATTCCCCTAATATTATTAATAGTCCATCCTATGGCCTCTTTATGTTCCCTTAACACACTTCAATTTATCCTCTTGAGTTGAAGTTAGAGAACTAGATATAATCATAGGTAAAGTCTCAAATTCCCTAAGAAAAGTATACTTAAGATTAAAAGGTAGGGGTTTAAGTTCTACTTTGGGTGTTGACTTAATAGAAGGTAGAAGTTTTGAAGAAGTGAGGGTGAAGCCAAGAAATGAGAATGGACCTCATACCCTATCAGTATATGCTTAGTTTCTAAGTTTTCACATCTAAAATCAACGTTTCAACATACTCCAACTCATGCAACAATTCATTCATATGAATCTCATCAAATTTCATAGTTAAATTACCTTCACACACATCAATCTTGGTATTATAAGTTTAAAGGATGGGTATTCCTAAAAGTAATGACACATTATCACACAAACTTTCACCTATGTTAAGAACATAAAAATCAGTAGGGAAAACCGATTCATTCACTTGTACTAAGACATCCTCAAATACTTCTAATGGGTATGCATTTGATATATCTAATAATTAAATAATAACATCAGTTCTGCTCAAAGGTCCTAGATTCAAAGAGTTATAGGTAGATTTAGGCATAACATTAATTGAAGCCCTTAAGTCTAGCATGCATCTTCCCAAACTCAAATTATCAATATTACAAGGGTTATTAAACATACCTAGGTCCTTACACTTTGGGGGCATTTTCTTTTGAATCATGGAGTAAATATTCTCCCGCATACTCACCTTACGAGTACTCTTAAATTCCTTTTGTTGGTGTAAAGTTTCTTCTAAAATTTTGCATATTTGGGCATTTGCTTAATAACATCTAAAAGAGGTATATTTACTTCCACTTTCTTGAAGGTTTATAATATTTACCAGTCGGTTACCTTTTTATTTGATTTAGCAAACCTAGAAGGAAAATGTGGGGGGTCTTTAAAAGTAGGGACACCCTTAGAGGTTAGATCATCTTTTTTATGGTTCTCTCCACCCTCCTCTTCATCACTCAATATTTCTTTCTTATCATCACCCTTTGGTTTCACCTCCAATTCTTTATCAAACTTACTTTCTTTACCCTTAGGTCCCTCTAATCCTTTTCCACTCCTCAGTGATATAGCCTTAGCATTTTCCTTAGGATTAGGGATGAGTTGAGAAGGGAGATTTCTAGATAACTAAGTTTCTATGTTACTTATACTAGTGCATATTTATCCTATTTAGGTGTCTGGTTGTTGGAGACGTGGAATATATTTTCTTTCAATACTTTTAACCTTGAGTGTGAACATGCCCAATTTGGTTAACCAATTTTTTAACTATAACCTCTAGTGTAGGAGTGAAATTTTGGTTTTGAGGTGGTTTCGGTATGCAAGAGGGATTAACATTTTTCTAATTGGCATTAAATTTTAGTGGCTTTGTTCTAGGTCCACATCTAAGATTTGGATGGTATATGCAACCCTCATTGTATGTCTTAGAAAAAAGGTCATATTTCCCAAAGGGTTGCCCAGTAAAACCACCACCAACATCTACATCCTGAAGTTGTAGAGAAGGACATGCATCCATAGTATGATTCAAATCAATACAAATACCATAAGCTCATGCTTGTGGAGCTCCACCTACAGCAATGTTATATATAAGAGTAGTTAAATGAGCAACTTATTCAGCATCCTCCTTAGTTGCTTTTGAATAACTCATATGTCAACTTCAATAACTCTATTTTTTGGCATACATCGCTCCTAGTTCTAAGTTGTTGTAAATTCTCAACCATATTATAGATTAGTTGTGTAGCTTCATCGGGAGTTTATCTGCCAATGCACCTCCACTTGTTGTATCTATCATACTCCTATTATAAGGTATTAGGCCTTCGTAAAAATATTAGATCAATAATTGGTCACTGATTTGATGTTGAGGGCAGCTTGCACATAGTCTTTTAAATCTTTTCCAATATTCATATCGTGACTCATTTGAGTGCTACCTAATTCCACATATTTCTTTTCTTATTGAGCCTATTCTACTAGCAGGAAAGATTTTTTTAAGGAAAGTTTGTTGCAATTGAGCCCACATATGAATGCATCTAGCAAGTTGATAGGATTACCAATATATAGCTAAATCACGTAAAGAGAAAGGAAAATCTCTTAGTGTAACCTATTCTTCTTCTATACATTTAGGCATCATAATAAAGCAAACTACTAAAAATTCCTTTAAATGTCTATGTGGATATTCTCCTGCACATCCATAAAATTTAGGAAGCATATTAAGTAAACCAAAATTAAGCTTAAGAGGTCCTGTCAATTCAGGAAAATTAATACAAAGAGATTGGTCTTCTACATTAGGTTATGAAAGTTGCTTGAGTGTAGTCATTTCTCCCAACTGATTTTCTTGAATGTCTAGCTCATCAAACAAGAATCGTAAGCTCTCTTCAATAATTTCTCTAATGATCTTTCCACTCTGCAATTGCATACAAGTTTATGCAAGAGAGAAAAAAATCAATATCATAAAATCTAATGCTTTAAAATTAACACATAAAAAATGATTTTTTAATTAGTAAGCTAGAGCTTAAAATAAAAATAGCATAAGTCTCTCCGGCAACAACACCAAATTTTGGTTGTGTCTTTACTACTATCAAATTCAACTTATTCTTAACCCAAATAATAATTAAAACTATAGCATATGATAAGAAAATATCATTACCACAAAGATGATATGATTTTAAACTCTAAAATATTCGGTAAAATAATTAAATTATTTAATTACATAGAATAAATAAATAAATAACAAATAAAAATTAAAATAAGAGAATAAAACTGTTATCTACAATATTAACAATGATTTGGGAGGGTTTGATGTGAGAAAAAAAATGAAATAAAACTAATAACAAAATTAATAACCGAACTACTCTAGTTAGTAGCAACTAAACTAATCTATAAGATAAATAATTAAAAGTAAAAATAAAAATATAAAATTAAACTAATTGATAACTAAACTAATATATACATATCATACCCTTCTCCACCCCAAAATCTATATCAAATTCGTATAGCCAATTTGTTTATATTATGTATCTGATATATAAATAAACAATTTTGATAGGCTAACCATAAATAATTAAACCACTGACTCTTCCACCTTCTATCTTTGAATAATTAGGATAACTCCCCCATTTTTTCTAATATTAATTAACCTTTCTAAATTAATTTTTTCTATTTAATTAATTTAGAGATAAATTAATTTTTTCTATTTAATTAATTTAGAGATAAATTAATCATATTACATTATAAAAAACTCATTATCCTTAGCCAAATAAAAAACCCATAATTTTTAACACAACTAGAATAACTTATATTTTAATTTAATTTATTTACTTGATAATGCCCCAAATTAAATTAATTGCTACTTATTTCAATCAATTACTAACCTACTATAATTAACTGAATAGTTATAACCCTCAATCCTAAATATAAAATTGATCAAATTTCATATAAAAGATAAGAATTTAATTATTAATAAAAAATATGATTTATATATTAAAATACAATAATTCATAATCTGCAAAATTCAAGTATGATAAAAATCTACACTTAATAAAATATAACTACTAAAGTTTAATACAGATCACAAGTATAAATAGGAATACTTAAAAATTGATTAGAAGATTATATTAAAAGAAGAAAATTAAGAATAATTACAAGAACTTTTTAATTTGAAGTGCACTAGCTAAGATTCCTCTACTGGTTGGTTACTCTCCATTGTATCACGAATATTTTTGCTTACTATAATTATTCCATTTATCGTATTTATATAAATCCTAAACTTTAATTTAATAGGCTCCTAATTTATATGTGGGGAGGATTAGGGATGAAAAAATAAAAATTAAACTCTTGTCTCTTGGTTTATTTGGTAGAGACGGTCTTCAATTTTTTCTTCTTCTCAGCGAAGGCTCTATACTCTTCATTTCACTACTTTATTTTTCTTTTCATGCAACATTTATATGTGTGTGTGTGTGTGTGTATAGGTTTCTACCCTATTATTGTTATGATGATGCTCCAAATTATTTTCTTGTCTTCTCATAGAATAGATTGGCTTTCTTGACTTCTTTTTCTTCTTTTATTTTTTCTTCTTATCATTTATTGAGTCTAGATATTCACCCGTGAGCCTTGCGTTTGTTTATTGTAGATTTTCATCATTTCCTAACGTGTATAACTGCTATGCATTAGGTGATGATCATTTATCTTCACAACAAAACAAAAGAAGAGATAATAAATAAAGTTTCCAAACTTTTCTAACAACTCTCACATAATTTCAGCTGTAATTTTAGCTTAATTTTTTTTACCACAATATGATTCAATTTAGTAAGACTCTATAGAAATAAAAAAAAGTTAGATCTTATTTTTATCTTCACATAAAAATTTGAATCACCTCAATATGAGTTTGTGCATGAATGTTATGACCAATACATAGTAGACTGTCAAATAACATATGAATTTTCTCATTTGCTCGAAATTAATTAAAAATTGAGATTATTAGAATTTAAGCACACAATTATAAATAATATAAATAACCTCATATATTACTTAAATCAATGACCAAAAAATAAAATTAAGATGGTATAAAATAGATAAGAATATGTGTTCATCAATAGTATGTTAAGGTTCCCATGTGTGTATTATATTAAGCATGTCTTAATGTGTTATATTTATTTTCAAAATAATGCTAGCATAAAATTACGTATAATGGAGCACGTTAAAATATTATGTGTGTATAAAGCATGCTAGAATAGGTTTAATGTTGTGGATAAATTATGTATATAATATGATAGGTTAAGCATGTCTAGGTGTATTTTTACATTGTTATTATTATTTGTATGTCCTAGGGGTAATTTGATCTTTTAAGTGTGCCATGTTTATTTTATCCCAATATATATACCTAACCTATAATTATGTGATGAAGTATGAGATTTATGATGAATTAGGGATGCATGTTAGGATTTTATGTGTTAAATTAAGTGTAGGGGCAAAATAGTTATTTCCCATGTTTAGTAATTTGCTTAAAACATTTAATCAGCATATTTTATCCTTTTATGATAAATTATTAAATGAAATAACATTGTCATTTAAATAGATAATAATGTGGTAATTATGGTCTCATAAGTATTTCAGTCACTTATGATCTAATGCACCTAAAAATGAAAAATTGGATCCAGGATGATCTTAGTATATTGTTAGATTAACCTTAGTATTTACTTTGACTTTGGTTTGAACGATGGCTTTAGGGTTGACTTAAATGATTTGAAATGATGAAAAGTGGCTAAGTAAGGAAATTTAAACTATATATGTATTATGTGATATCAATGATCACTAAATAAAATATTAATATTTAAAGTAAAAGACTTTGAGATTGAAAATTGTGATTCTTTAGGGGCATTATCCTTAAGATGTGGTTTAACCCACGGTTTGGTTTGGATTTTACTAGTGTGCCTTAATGCCCTGACTAGACTCCATATTTTACTCTACTTAGCTCTTCAAACTTCTTAATGGGTATGCATACTTATGGATTATATGTCATCGTTGGAAGGATATTGTGCTTCCTTTGCATGCCAATGCGACCAGGAGACCTTAGTGTCATTGGGTTAATAGCTGGTAAGATATTGTATTACTTTTGTATGCCGGTATGATTAAAGTGTCTTGGTGTCTCCAGGTTGATATGATATCCCCTCAAGTAAATAAAATAAAATAAAACAGTAATCAGTTTTGATTTGTGGTTTGGTAGTTATCTTTGTGCATTACCCTTGATTATATTATGTTGCGTATGACGCTTAATAAAATATTAATTTTTAAAGTGAAAGATTATATCATTCAAGACCGGTTTTACCTATCTATTCCACTAAACCAGAATAGTGGTCAGGAGCATTATACTCTAGGGTTATATTTGTTATCGTTCCACTACATAGAATAGTATCTAGTATTGTAATACCGAGTCATGAAATCCTTCAAAATGTGTTTAAAATTATGTTGATATAAAATAAATTAGTTTTAATTTTGAAAAGGGCTTGAAATTATAATAAAAATATGAATTTTAGGCATACAGTTCAACTAGTATGCTTAGAGATTGAAAATTTTATTCTCAACGAACCAACCGGCTTGTTTGCTCAAATTGATCGACTAGTTATCATGCAATTTCATATCCTTTTCTGATTTTGATTCAAATCTCTTTCTAATGTTTATGAAAAGTTTTAATTGGAATCTATTTGTATTAATAAGCATATTTTGGTGCTTTGGGATTATTTTTACATTATTTAGATCTTTCTATGATGTTATTTTATTAAATTTTGCCAAAAAAGAGTTTTTGAGGCATGTCTCACATTCTCTCTTCTCCCTCACTTTCCTCTATCTCTTCTGGTAGTTATGCTACTTGTTTGAATTCTTACCTATCCTTCCCTGACTCACCAACCTTCTATCATGTCTCTTCCTAACTACACTAAAGCTCCATCACACCATCATATTTGCTCTTACCCCTTGGTTGCCCACACTTAACCATACCAATCTTGTCTCTCTCCCTCCTATGGATTTCAATTGGCCCTCACTTCTATACCATCTATTCCTGATTCATTTTCATTGGTTACCTATTGTTCTTCCTCTCTTCTTCCATTCCCTTAGTGAAAATTTCCAAGTGCTGAGTATTCCCCATTCTTCTCCCTTTTTCCCATCTATTGAGAAAAATCTGAGACTTGCTTTTTATGTTAATCCCTTCCTTAGTTGAATTCTTGTCCCTTCTTTCTTCTTCTAATATTGGCTTTACTTTTCACTTATTTCTATTAAGAAAGGGTTAAGGTTTGAGAAGGGATGATGATTCTAGTTTCTTTTTCCTCATAAGTCTATTTTTGAGAAAAAATTGTGTTGTGTTTTTATTATTATTCTTCTTCTAATTTTCTTTGATTTTAATGGAGTTTTAAAGAGAAGGTTTAATGGTGTTAACTTTTGATTCACTTAGAAATCGTTGTCCTACTAGATCACCATAAAGTTAGAGTTTTGTTCTAGAAGAATTGCTTCAAGGTAATGCATTTTTATCTTTATTATGAATGAGGTTTTTGTTGCTTATTGTGGTTCCATGTTATTGGTGTGTTTTGTGTTGAACATGGGGTAATTTTATCCTATAATTTGAGAATGTGGTAGAATCTCTTTATGAAATTAATTATTATTGGTTTTTGTGATTTTATGAATGATTTAGCAGTTTGAGTATGATTTTGTTTAAATGCCTAAATTACCATGTATCTATGCGATTCTATGTGTACAACATGTATCTTTATAAGTTTTATGACATAGTAGCATGTTAAGATTAATATGGTAAAGTTTGGTGAAATTTTGTGTGTGTATCACAAGTATAGGTGTTGTTTTGCCCAGACCAGTCAATTGGTTTGTTGAACCCATCGAATGGTTATATGAACAGTCACATGGTTTGAAAATTTTGGTCAATTGGTTGTGAGATTAGTCGATTGGCTTCGATGAATTGGTTGACTAGTTTCTATGAATAGTCAATCGGTTCGCCAAATCCATTGACTGGTGACCCTGTGGTCAAAGTGGTATGGTCTCTGCTTAGACCTATCGATTGGTTGGACCAAATTGGTCAATTGGTTTCTTATGAATATTCAATCGATGAGGCCAACTAGTCGATTAGTTTACTGGTGCTATCTTTATTTCTAATCTGGTATGACTAGACTAGTTGATTGGTCCTAGGGACCGACTGATTTGTCTAGTTGTATTCCTCCTAGTTCATTTGTTATCTTTTAGGTCTTTTATGTTTATACCTCCATGTAATTACAACATTTAAATTATAATTTCAACCATTCTTGCCCTAGAATTAATAAGAATGATAATGATGATATTTAGGATTTGAATTGGTTAAGTTTGGTGTCATCTCTAAACACCTAATTGGTGGCTTTTATGCCTTGTGATGTGTTTAGTATTATCACTTGGAAACACCCTATTGGTCATTTGTGGAACTAATCCATGATTTGTGATATCACTTGGTAATTAATAATAACGGAATAAGATTTTCTTCAAACCTTTTTCTCTGACTCTCTGGGTAACTGACTAGGAGTTAGTGGGCGGTCACCCTATGGTTTATATTTTCACTTAGTATCTATTTTCTTCTCTACAAAGTTGTGGTCGGTAGGGGGTATGTGCTTATCTTTGAGTTATAAGATTATACTGTGGTAGGCTGGCATAGAATTGATGTCTAGTTTGGGTAGGTAAGGTATCTTAGTACAAGCCTCCTAGCACTTTGTATTGTCCAACTTAGTCTAGTGTGGTACCCCAACTTTTTAGTCCTCGCGTTAGAGGCATTCAAAGTATGATGGGTGAGGTATCTCATTACAAGCTTCCATATGTAATGGGTGTGGTATCCTGGTTTGTGTTAGCCCTAGTGGAAGGTGTACTTGATGTATAGGGAAGGCAATTGGATGGATTTTATCTGAAATCTGACGAATAATATCCATCGGGTATATAAACAGATTTTGACAAATGGATTCGATATGGATACGGAGGAGAGTTAAAAAAATTTGTCGAGTTTGGATACAGATATGGGCATGGGGTATCCAAATATGTACCTACTTATATACCCGTATCTGTACCTATATCCGTTTACCTATAATAAAAATACTATTTTACCCTTCACTTAAATAAAATAAAAATACATATAAAAAGGTTAAAAATGTAAATTAAACAAAAACCCTAAAATTCTAACATATTTGAGCAGCCTGTTCCCTGTTTGGACGATTGGACCACTACGGTCGGCCATCCCCATACCTTATTCCACTATTCAACTATTCCCTATTGCCCTGTGCCTTGTTTGTTAGTTGTTATGACTCTTCTCTTCGACTCTTCTTTTCTGTGTTCTGTCTTCAGTCTTCTCTTCGTCTGTCGAGCGAATCGAGCCGTTGAGGGTTTCGTCTTCGTCTTTGCCCCGTCAAGTCTCTTTTGTTTTCAACTGTTCATTTCCTTCTTCCTGTCACCCAATCCACTCCATCTCACCGGCCTTATATCGTCGCGCGGCGCTGAAGTCTAAAGACATTAGATGAGGTCTGAGGTCTCCCAGTCTCCCTCTACCCTCTGCCCTCTTCATTCCGAGTTCAATCTATCGATTGTCGAGGGTATTTTTTTTTCTTAATCACCATTATTTTTCTTCTCAAGTGCCAGTGAATAAATCGAGCTAACGAGGACTGCAACCTTCGAGCCAAATCTGCCAGAGAAAGCCTTAGCCGCCGACAACAAGTGGATTCATCATCCACGTATTGGGTTGTTGAGAAATTTTTATCATGATTCATTGGAAATTTGGAACTTCG
Source organism: Tamarix austromongolica (assembly GCA_039764185.1). NCBI lineage: Eukaryota > Viridiplantae > Streptophyta > Magnoliopsida > Caryophyllales > Tamaricaceae > Tamarix > Tamarix austromongolica. The sequence goes on along the minus strand of CM077817.1, from coordinate 25,070,799 downwards.
GTTGTTTGGAGTTTTGTATAACTTATCTTTACTGGGTTTCCATGGTTGTGGAGTTAAGTGGCTAATTCATATGTTTATGAGGGGGAGATGGATCCATTGTTTTCATCTTCATAAGGGGTATTGACTTTTCACGGTTGAATTTGATGTGGAGTTCTGTGAATGAGAATATCATAACTTCATTTAGTAAACCGAAAAGGGTTTCTGGGTTGAATTCAATTGCTTTTGAATTCATGTCTAACAATTCTAATCAAGGTTGAGCTCTCTTGTTGCTATATCGATTGCCAAATTATTGATCTATGTTTTGTTACATAATATGAACTCATAATTTTACATTTAGATTATTGCTGATTTCTTTAATATTAATTAAGGTTAGGCATATTTTTTAAACTAGTTAGATTATTTATAAAGTTGATTTTACTAGTATACATTGAGTTATGACATACCAAAATTTACTATGATTAGTTAATTATCATTAGTGGCGGCGGTGGCTGCATGTATCATAATATTGTGTCAATTTCTTTTGAACTCATGTCTAACAATACTAATCAAGGTTGAGCTCTCTTGTTGCTATATCGATTGCCAAATTCTTGATCTATATTTTGTTGCATAATATGAACTCACAATTTTACATTTAAGTTATTGCTGATTTTTTTAATATTAATTAAGGTTAGGCATATTTTTTAAACTAGTTAGATAATTTATAAAGTTGATTTTACTAGTATATATTGAGTTATGACATGCCAAAATTTACTATGATTAGTTAATTATAACAACTCTATGTTATGTTTGTAGTTTCAAAACTGTTTGAAAATAAAAATATTTAGGCATGTTACAACTTTACATTCTATTAAAAAAAATCCCTAACATCTAAAGAATATATCAATGTATAGATTTGTATTAATAATGCTATATAATGATAATATGAATTTAAAGTTACATAATTAGAATACCTAATATACTATCGATGTTAAACAATAATAGTATAGTGTATCAAAGATACTAAATGTAAAAAAAATATTTCTTAAATAACGATACTAAAGGTGCATAATTACTAAATTTGGATAAATAATATACTACCATTAGACATCAACCTTATAACAGTAATATTATTACTAATAGACATCAACCTTGTAACAATACTATCATTATTAATAGCTATCAACCTTATAAATATATAGACTTTTTGTGATAAATGATAGCATGTAGTTGTACAATAACTAATATATTATGATGTTAAATAATGATACTATTGTGGTGTATCATAAACAAATGTTAAAATACTATGCAGCTAAATGTGTAGAATTAGGATTTTTTTTTACATTGTTATATTATTAATGTAAAATAACAAACATTGTAACTTATTAAATGTATTGACTTTATAAATGCCAATAATCATATTATGTATAATGATGAGATGATCTCAAACTTAAAATCTAATGTTTATTTCTTTAATAATTATGATACTCTATATAATCTTAGCATTTTAAGATTTATTATATAATTCAATTAATCTAACATAGTATATAATTTTCTCTTTAGGTTTAGAGATAGCAACTAGAGCTAGTACTATCGATTCACCAAGTCAAATACCTCCATATTCATCCACTGCATCTAGTAACCCCAATACTGCTAAGCCATCTACAAATGAGGAAGAGGAAGATGTAGAAGTGCAACAAATTATTCTAGGAAAAAAAAAGAAAGAAAACTTCTATTGTATGGGAAAATTTTAATGCGGTGGAAACTAATGGGAAGAAGAAGGTCATTTGTAGAGGTTGTAATAAATGTCTAAGTGGGTATCCAAAAAATGGCACTTCTCATTTGTATGAGCATAAAAAGAAGTGTGTAGGTTTTAAGGTTATATGAGGAGTAGGCCAAAACAAGTTGCAATTCACTCGAAAAAGGGAAGGAAAGGGAAAGATAATGATCATTGAATTCAATCAAGAAGTTTCAAGGCAAGACCTGTGTAATATGGTGGGCATGCATGAGTATCCACTTTCTATAGTGGAACACGAAGGATTTAAAAAGTTCATGTCTGGTCTTCAACCATCTTTTAAGTTGATTTCGAGGAATACATTAAAGAGTGATATCCTTAAGATGTTTGAGTTTGAGAAAAACAAAACAATGTCCCTATTACATTGTAATAAGAGTCAAATTTCAATCACTACCGACATGTGGACCGCTCAAAATCAAAAGAAGGGTTTTATGGCTATAACAACTCATTTGATTGATACTCAATGGAACTTACAAAGCTAGATACTCAGGTACTTTTAATATTTTATCCATATCAAGTTCTAAGTTTCGATGTTAATACTATATGATAATGTGTTGTTCTCATTTTTATTTGTTGTTTTGTTTCCTTTTATCTTTGTTAAGGTTCATATATGTTCCTACTCCCCACACAGCTGAAGTTCTTTGTGATGTTTTGTTAACTATTTTGGTGGATTGGAATATTGATACAAAGATCACAACACTAATTGTTGACAATTGTACTACCAATGATGCTATAATTAATGAGATGAAAAGGAGATTACAAGCGAAGTGTTTTTTGTTCCATGGAAAATATTTTCACATGCATTGTGCTGCACATATTCTTAATTTGATTGTTAGGGATGGAATGGATGTAATCCAAAAGACAATTGAAAATATTTGTGAGAGTGTGGAGTTTTGGAGGGCAACACCAAAAAGAATAGAAAGGTTTGTAGAGGTTTGTCAACAAAAAGAAGTTCCATATACTAAGACCTTAGTACAAGATTTTAAGACAAGATGGAACTCTACTTTCTTAATGCTTGGTGTTGTATTATTATATGAAGATGTGTTTGAGCGGTTATCATGGTTGGAGCCTAGCTTTAAATGTTATCCTAGTTTTGAGGGGTAGAAAATAGCTCGGATTATTTATTTAAAATCATCGTTGTTTTATGATTTGTTTTCAGGAAATAAGTATCATACTTCTTGATACGGACCGCACCTCATCAACTACTCCTCTCCTTTTACTTTTTGATAATCGAACCCTGTGGTCTCCTAACTCATGTAATTCCACGTTTTCCATCTTCAGGGTATGTTGGGATCCGAAGCCAGATTGAGGAGAGGAGGCAACAAGCGGGGGCGGAAGCACTTTTGAACTATGTTTTTGTAATTAATTAAGCTTGAATGTGTAACATGTGTAATCATGGTTGAAACATTATTATTTTTGTAGGGTGTGTGTGTTTAGTGGCCGATGATGATTTTACCCTATTTTTTGGAAATCCCATTGATAGTCTCGGGTTAGGCAGAGTTGGTTATCAATGGCCGCCCTCGAGCCTAAATGAGTATGGGTAAACTTAGTCTTGTTTCCCTATTTGCATTGGATTCAGGATCGGGATTATCCCGTTATAATCGCCTCTTGAATCTAATGAAAATAGGAGAATAGCGTTAACCCTTTTTTTAAACTAAGTTTGGGTTGAACCAAAACTTGAGCCCAAGCCCAAGTTTTGGCCCAACCGGCGGGCGACCCGTCGTGCCCTAGTTACCCACCTATTTAATCTTCTTCCTCCTTCGGGGAGCGCCGATCGCCTTTCTTTTGCTCCCCTCTTGCTGGCTCGACCCCGTTTCTCTTTTTCCCTGTTGATGACCGTTGCAGGTCACCATCGACGCACGTCCACCTTTACCTGCCCCGGATCTTGTCCCCGACACCGAATCTGAGGCCCTAGGTCAACTGTTTTCTCACCTTGCCCTCTCCCCCTCCCTTTTGGTGCTCGATTCCCGTCATATATATCGGGCGGGGTTGCTTGTAAAAGTCGAAGGTTTTTGGAATGAAATTTCTCGGGTTTTCCCGTTAGTTTGCACACAAATCCGTTGAAGTATCAACGTCTGATTCGGAGATTACTCCGGTTCAGCGGGAAACGAGTACGTTCCCGACCCCCGTTTAACGGATCGAGTACGATCCGGCTAGTCGGGTTTGTATTATCTGGTATCAAAGCTCAAGTTGCTCGATCGGCGTCGCAAATGGTGTACTTCAGTCTGAATTTTTTTCGATAATTTTTGTTTCTCTCTTCCGTTCTTCTATCTACACTTACCCTTGGGTTTTCTCTATGGTAGGGACACTGGTGCGCCTTGATCGAAGCCGGAACGACTCCGAGTTGGTGGCCCAACGGCGGATTTAGGCGGCGCTACGACGCTACCACCGCACGAAACCGCAGCCAGTCTCGGTTACTTCCCCCCCATCTGGATCGACTACTCGGGTAAACTCGTTTCAGAACTCGTATATCTAAGCTGATAAGTTATGTTGACTTGGTTTAACTCTGAGGACGGAGTCGAAATCCGTTCGATGATGTATCCTCACTGCTGTGATCTATGTGTGCTTTTTGGATGCCTTCCCCGGTTGCTTTCCTTGTCGTGAATGTTATTTTCTCGCCTTGTCCCGTTTTGTCTTGTTTGTGTGGGAATTTTGCTGTCGAAAACGAACCTTGTGGTTCGTTTCGTGTGGAGTTACCTTGGGCCGCGTGAATCGGAGCCAACTCGGCCGGACCCGCGTCGGAATCGGTTCAACCCGCCCGGACTCACTGGGCCGTGCTAACTCGGCTGGGAACTCGTTCAACCCAGCGAGCTGACTCAACGCCCGAGCCAGGGCGCGTTTGGCGGGGGCCTCGCTGTAATTTTTTTTTTCTTTTCTTCTTTCTTCCTCTCTCTGTCTTCAATTTTAGTATGGTTGTATTTAATTAGGGAAGCCTTGTAAATTTTAAGTCCTGGTCTGTAAGCCCTAATCCCTTCCCCGTTTCGGTCATATCTTGCTTGGGTGCTTTCTGCTTTCCTCCGTCCTGCTTGGTCTCGTATCTGCCTTGCTGTTTCTTGTGCTTTATTCCTGTTCGTACTCGTTGAAAGCATGACCTGACGTTTTTCTTTTTTTTTTATTTTATTTTATTTTTTTCTTTCTTGCTGCCTGCCTGAAAAAAAAATGACTTAAAATCGGACAAATCTTTTGGCCTCCACCTAGACTATAGGGTACAATGGATGAGGGTGGATCTATTGCTGAAATGGTTAGAACCATGCTAGAACGACTTAATACCATGGATGCTACGGTCCGTGGACTTAGGGCTGAAATGGCTAATAATCAGAACAACGAGAGGACCATCAACCAACCCGGAAATAATAATCAGCAAATAGAAAACGATCTTGAGTCCGTAGGATATGTACACTCTCCCCGCCTTGATCGCACCTATAGGCCAAATTATTATGGGCATGATCGGGGCCTAGGAAGTATCAAATTAAAAATTCCACATTTCAATGGTAAAAATGACCCTGACGCCTACCTTGATTGGGAAAGAAAAATTGAGTTAGTTTTCAATTGCCATGAGTATCCTGACGATAAAAAAATTAAGCTGGCCATTGTTGAATTCACGGACTATGCTAGTTCTTGGTGGGGTAGGCTTACTAGGGAAAGAGAACGTTACGGTGAACCCCCTATTTCCTCATGGCTTGAGTTTAAATCCCTCATGCGCCGACGCTTCATCCCTTCCCACTACCATCGGGATTTGCATCAACGCCTACAATTCCTTAGACAAGGAACAAAAACGGTCGATGAATACTATAAGGAAATGGAAATGTGTCTAGCCAAATTGAACATTGATGAGGACCGAGAAGCCACAATGGCAAGGTTTCTTAGAGGTTTGAATCCCGAGATTGCCGACCTTGTAGAACTCTATCCCTATGTAGAAATGGATGAACTTTTGAACCTAGCTGAAAAACTTGAGAAGCAAATAAAGAACCCTAGGGCTAAACCCCGAACTCAAGCTCAACCTAGATCCTTCTCTAGGAATCCCGAATCGTCCCATTGGAAATCTCCCCCGAATCTGAGATCTGACCATAAAGCTCCAATTTCTTCCCTCCCTTTACCGAGTGAGAAAGGAAAAGCCGTAGTCAACCCAAGTAGACCAAACTCCTCTAGAAGTGTCCAATGCTTCAAATGCCTGGGCCATGGGCATATCGCCTCACAATGCCCTAACCGAAGGGTCATGATGATGAGGGACGGAGAACTAGTCTCTGATTCTGAGGAAGAAAAAGAGAATACGCTTGGGGAACTTGGAAATGAGAGCGATGAGGACCTGGAACTACCCCTTTCTGAGTCTCTAGTCATTCGTAGGTCCCTTGCCTCCAATGTTAGGGCCGATCCCTCCTACGATCAGCGAGAGAACTTATTCCACACCCGTTGTTATATCAATGGGACTAAAGGTAGCCTGATCATCGATAGTGGGAGTTGCGTTAATGTGGCCAGTACCGAGTTGGTCCACAAACTTGGCCTCCCAATCATTAAACATCCTTGTCCTTATAAACTACAGTGGCTAAGTGAGCTTGGGGAAGTTAAGGTTAACAAACAAGTCCTCTTAAGTATCCGAATTGGAAGATATGAGGATGAGGTCTTGTGTGATGTTGTACATATGCATGCTAGCCATGCCCTCCTAGGACGTCCTTGGCAATTTGACAGAAAAGTCATACACGATGGATTCAAAAATCGATACACTGTCTATAAGGAGGATAGGAAGTACACCCTAGCTCCTCTCTCACCTTCTCAGGTTAAGGAAGACCAGCTCAAATTGAAGGATGAATTTGACCGTAGAAAAACGCCTTCCACCACTAGTGTTGATAACCTCCTAGGGTCAGACAATGGACCGCATACTAACCTTTTTGCTCAAAAAAGGGATGTGGGGCAGGCCTTCTCGCTAAACATGCCTGTCTACATCTTAATCTACAAACATTGCCTTGAGTCTTCCGTTGACCCTTCCTGTTCTCTCCCTCTTGAAATCCAAAACCTCCTCTCTGAGTTCTCAGACTTATTTCCGGAAGAAGTTCCGAAAGGCCTCCCTCCTCTTAGAGGCATAGAACATCAAATCGATTTCATTCCGGGAGTCAGCATCCCCAACCGCCCCGCTTATAGGGCCAACCTAGAAGAGGTTAAAGAACTAAAAAAAAAGGTCACTGAACTACTTGAAAAGGGTCATGTTCGGGAAAGCATGAGCCCTTGTGCGGTACCTGTTTTGTTAGTCCCCAAAAAGGACGGGAGTTTGCGCATGTGTGTGGATTCACGTGCGGTCAACAAAATCACTGTCAAATACCGTTATCCCATCCCTCGCTTAGATGAAATGCTTGACCAATTAAATGGGAGTATCGTTTTTTCTAAAATCGATCTCAAAAGTGGATACCACCAGATTCGAATGAAACCCGGCGATGAATGGAAAACCGCCTTCAAAACTAACTTTGGGTTATATGAGTGGCTTGTTATGCCATTCGGACTATCCAACGCCCCCAGCACCTTCATGCGGTTAATGAACCATGTGTTGCGCAATTTCATCGGTAAGTTTGTTGTCGTCTACTTCGATGACATCCTCGTTTATAGCAAGAACTATCATGAGCATATATCACACTTGAGGAGTGTGTTATGTGTGCTCCGAGAAGAGTATCTGTTTGCTAATCCTTCCAAGAGCAATTTTTGCCTTGAGGAGGTTATATTCTTGGGCTTTGTGGTTAGCAAGGATGGTGTTAGGGTAGATGAGGAAAAGATTAGTGCCATTCAAGGTTGGCCCACACCACAAAATGTGTCGCAAGTCCGGAGCTTTCATGGGTTGTGCGGGTTTTATCGTAGGTTTGTTCCCCACTTCAGTACCATTGCTGCCCCTCTCAACGATCTTGTCAAAAAATCCGTAGAATTTAAGTGGGGCATAGCCCAGCAAAAGGCGTTTGATCAATTAAAAGAAAAACTAGTTAAGGCACCACTTCTAGCTCTACCTGACTTTGAGAAAGTTTTCGAGGTCGATTGTGACGCTTCGGGAGTAGGCATCGGTGCTGTCCTATCTCAGGAAAAGCGACCCATTGCCTACTTTAGTGAAAAATTGAAAGATGCCTGTCTCAACTACTCTACCTATGAGAAGGAGCTGTACGCCCTTGTCAGATCTCTAGAGACTTGGCAACATTATTTATGGCCAAAGGAGTTTGTTATTCACACTGACCATCAAGCTTTAGGATATCTCAAGACCCAAAACAAGCTGAATCGTCGCCAGGCCAAATGGAGTGAGTTTATTGAGTCTTTCCCCTACATTGTCAAATATAAGAAGGGGGGAGATAATAAGGTAGCCGATGCTTTAAGTCGAAGGCACACCCTTGTGGCCACTGTGGACGCTAGGCTCTTAGGATTCTCCCATTTAAAGCTGCTCTACTCCGATGACGAGGATTTTGGAGATTTATTCTCTAAATGTCAAAATACTGCCCTTGATAAATTTTATGTCCATGATGGCTACCTCTTTCGAGAAAGTCGCCTATGTGTCCCTAGATGTTCCTTCCGAGAACTCCTCGTATCTGAATCTCATGGTGGCGGCTTAATGGGACATTTTGGGTACGCCAAAACCCTAGATGTCCTAAAGGAACACTTTTATTGGCCACACATGAAAAGAGATGTGCAACGTTTTTGCTCTAATTGTGTGACATGCAAACGAGCCAAATCAACAACACGTCCATATGGCCTTTATACACCCCTCCCCGTGCCTAGCCAACCTTGGGTAGATGTGTCAATGGACTTTGTTCTTGGCCTTCCTCGATCTAACAAAAACAAAGATTCAGTTATGGTAGTTGTCGATAGGTTTTCAAAAATGGCCCACTTCGTTCCATGTAACAAAACGAACGATGCCACCCTCATTGCTGACTACTTCTTCTCAAATATTGTCAGACTACATGGAGTTCCCAGGACCATTGTTTCAGATCGTGATGTCAAATTTGTATCCCACTTTTGGCGTGTCCTTTGGGGGAAACTAGGCACCAAACTCCTTTTCTCGACCTCATGCCATCCTCAAACTGATGGGCAAACAGAAGTTGTTAACCGCACACTTGGCAATATGCTTCGAGCCTTTCTTAATAATAACTCACGACAGTGGGAGTCAGCGTTGCCACATATTGAATTTGCTTATAACCGGACTTCTCACTCCACCACTGGTAAATCTCCTTTTGAAGTTGTTTACGGAATCAACCCTTTAACTCCCCTCGATCTCTCTCCCGTTCCCCCATCTCAATATGTGTCCTTGGGCGCTGACAAACGAGCCAAGATGATTAAAGAACTACATGAATCCGTGGCTAAACAGATTAGCATACGAAATGAGGCCGCGGCGTCCCGAGTTAACCACCATAGAAAAAGGGTTGTCTTCCAGCCTGGGGATTTAGTTTGGATACACTTACGAAAGGATCGTTTCCCCACCCATCGCAAGAGTAAGCTGGATGCAAGGGGGGATGGCCCGTTTACTGTCTTGGAAAAGATCAATGATAATGCCTATAAAATAGACCTTCCTGATAAGTATGGCGCTATTAGCCCAACTTTTAATGTCTCTGACCTCTCTCCTTTTGATCACTTAGCGCAGGTTTCAGGGACGAAACCCTCTAAAGAAGGGGGGGATGATACGGACCGCACCTCATCAACTACTCCTCTCCTTTTACTTTTTGATAATCGAACCCTGTGGTCTCCTAACTCATGTAATTCCACGTTTTCCATCTTCAGGGTATGTTGGGATCCGAAGCCAGATTGAGGAGAGGAGGCAACAAGCGGGGGCGGAAGCACTTTTGAACTATGTTTTTGTAATTAATTAAGCTTGAATGTGTAACATGTGTAATCATGGTTGAAACATTATTATTTTTGTAGGGTGTGTGTGTTTAGTGGCCGATGATGATTTTACCCTATTTTTTGGAAATCCCATTGATAGTCTCGGGTTAGGCGGAGTTGGTTATCAATGGCCGCCCTCGAGCCTAAATGAGTATGGGTAAACTTAGTCTTGTTTCCCTATTTGCATTGGATTCAGGATCGGGATTATCCCGTTATAATCGCCTCTTGAATCTAATGAAAATAGGAGAATAGCGTTAACCCTTTTTTTAAACTAAGTTTGGGTTGAACCAAAACTTGAGCCCAAGCCCAAGTTTTGGCCCAACCGGCGGGCGACCCGTCGTGCCCTAGTTACCCACCTATTTAATCTTCTTCCTCCTTCGGGGAGCGCCGATCGCCTTTCTTTTGCTCCCCTCTTGCTGGCTCGACCCCGTTTCTCTTTTTCCCTGTTGATGACCGTTGCAGGTCACCATCGACGCACGTCCACCTTTACCTGCCCCGGATCTTATCCCCGACACCGAATCTGAGGCCCTAGGTCAACTGTTTTCTCACCTTGCCCTCTCCCCCTCCCTTTTGGTGCTCGATTCCCGTCATATATATCGGGCGGGGTTGCTTGTAAAAGTCGAAGGTTTTTGGAATGAAATTTCTCGGGTTTTCCCGTTAGTTTGCACACAAATCCGTTGAAGTATCAACGTCTGATTCGGAGATTACTCCGGTTCAGCGGGAAACGAGTACGTTCCCGACCCCCGTTTAACGGATCGAGTACGATCCGGCTAGTCGGGTTTGTATTACTTCTAACTTGTATTTCCCTAAGGTATGTCATATTAGATTGGCTTTGACTGAATGGGCATTTGAGGAAGATGAAGATATTAAGAATATGGCTAAAAAAATGTTAGAGAAAGTTGATAAATATTGGAGTGTTATTCATGGGATTATGGCAGTAGCAACCATTTTCGATCCCTGATTTGAAATGAAGTTGGTGGAATGTTATTATTCCTTGATTTATCTGGACTCCACTTATGATGAGGTAGAGAAAGTTCGTAGAACATATTACGAATTATTTCATGGGTATGGGGAGAAACTAAAGCATATAGAGAGAAATAAAAGTACATCTTGTGGATTAACTATTTCTAGTCATACTTCCTATGGTGGTAGTGCTAGTTTGGGTTCTATAGGAGCAAACATATATGAAAATTTGTTAGCTAACCATGGCATCTCTAATTCATCACAAAAGAACGAGTTAGACTATTACTTGGAAGACAAACACTAAGTTTCCAATTTTGTAAAATATGGCTAAAGATATTCTTGCTATTCTTATTTCTACAGTTTCTTCATAATCTACTTTTAGCATTGGCGGTCGGTTTATCACTCTTCATTGCAATCGGTTACATCCAAAGACTTTAGAAGCATTGATGTATGGTCAAGATTGGCTTTGGGCAGCAATGATGAGTGACAATGGTGATATTTTGTTTCTATTATTAAACTTTAGTTTAATTATGAAATATGTATTCTTTTATCTATTAATTTTATTATTTCAATTCTTTTCTAAATAATAATGATTATGAAGTATCATATTATCGTGGCGCTTTTCGTACTTCTTTTGAGGATGAGGAGTCTAAAGTTAGATGTTTATAAATTATATAATGTTATTAGTAAATGTAATGTATATATTCTATATTCTATATTCTATAATATATATATATATATATATATATATATATATATATATATATATATATATATATATATATATATATATATATATATATATTAACTATTTATTTTTACTGTTTTTATGTACCAGGTAGTTGCATGATGATCAAAGTCTGAAGATTGAAGAATGTAGATTGAAAAGTTCATCCTATCATAATTTATGAATGTCATTTGTGTTCTACTAGTTTTTTTTGGACATTATCTACTATTTTTAAACAATATTGTTGTTGGCATATATTACTATAAATTTCTATTATGCTACAGAGACATTATCAACTTTAGTTATTAAGTTGATGAATTATTGGCTTTTTTCTACTTTTTATATACATTTTAATGTCAAAAAATAATCCTGTAGGTAAATTCTGTATAATTAAAAATTTTGACAGGTAAACGGGTAATGAAAACGAATAAACGAGTAATGGTAATGGATAAATGGGTAATTTTAATATGCCGGGTAACAGGTTTGATGGAAAACAAGATTATCCGTTAGGCGACGGATTATCCGTCGGGTATTAGGTATCCGTCGAATACGGATATGGGTGAATTAACGGATGCCTATGTGGGTACAGGTAGGGCTGTGCAAAAAACCAGGGATCTGATATTTAAAAATCTGATCCGACATTTCGGATATCCGAACCGATTTTATTCTAAAAGGATATTCGACATTCGGATATCCAGTTTTTTTTAGATTATCCGATCCGAAAATATATCCGATATTTTATTGATTATTTCAATAATACATCATATTATTGTGTTTTTATAATTTTAAGTTTTAAAATTTTATTTATTTTTATATTTTAAATATTTGTAATAATATTTTAATACTTCTTTTAGATAAAATAAGATATTTATATGAATATAGATATGAATATTAATTGATATACGATCTTTATTTTAAAAAATATTCTAGCAAAAGTTATTAAAATTGATAAAATAGTATTTTCATACAGATATTGGATACATCCGAATCCGGTCCATATCCGGTCTGTATGTTTTGGATATCCGCATCTTGAATATCCGGTCTAAAAAATGTGGAGCGGATATCCGAAAAAAATATCCGAATAGATACAGATATCAGGTTTTGCACACCCCTAGGTACAGGTACAAATATGGTTAAAAATTTTCTTATCGAGTTTGGGTACGGATAAAGGGTACCCGATCCGTACCCGCCCCGTTGCCATTCCTATTGATGTATGGTGGGATGTATCATCAGAGAAAATCCCCTTCCATGTATCCTAACCCTGTATGATGGGTGTGGTATCCCATTATGTTTATTTGCTCCCATAACTTTTGTTCGTGATGGAGAACTGAGTATGGTCAAACAAAATATCTTAATAACTGGAATTTATGTGATCACTAAAGGAAGATCTATAATATGGTTTATAATGTATGGATTGTAATGCATTTACCATATTGTTATTCTTCCATAAATTCCATGCAAGTATGTCTGATTGTATTACTTCCATGAGCCTAAGTGTTAATTTATATTGGTATGCTTATCACCATGCTATTATGGAACTGCAATGTGATGCATGATATTTACCATGTTTGAGGTAATCTATTTTACTAATACTTCACCGTACTGATACCACACTTGTGTGGTCATTATAATGATCCGACTTTTGGTCCAAGGCGTGGAGAATGATTTGCGGGGGTATGATTCTCATTTAGAGTATGCTGAGGGTGATGATGTGGGTCTGTGGCTGGCCATATCTTGGGGCTAGAGATTTATATTTATGTATAAGAGTTAGGCTAACCAACTAGAGGTGTTTTACCCGCTGTGTTGGAAAGTTTTTGTTCTTCTAGTTACTTAAAATCTTGGCTTTGATTTTTTGCATTTGGATTTTTTCCTATCTATATTGCCATTATCGTCTTTGTTATCATTAGAATTGTTGTATTATTATTATGAGCATGTATATTTTCATTTGTTGTTCCATTTAGCCTTGAATCAAGAATGGGTTAAGTGATAATCACACCTCTCTCATGGTTGATGTGGCAGTAATACCTCCTGGTTTTGCTTTTCAAACGCTTTTTCATTATCTTCAAAATGAAATATTTTAGTTTGTAAATCGGGGGTGTTACAAGGAGTGTTGTGCTCTAGGGTTGTATAAATTATCGTTCTGCCAGTTAGAAAAGTGGTTAAAAGCGTTATGCTCTGGGGTTGTACTAGTCCATTCTACTGGATGAGAATAATGACCAATAAAACTATTCACTAGGGTTGTTTATTATTGATATTATTCCAAGTGCTATGAATAGTGGGGCCCTGAACCAATGTAACTAAGTAATTAGAATTGTTGTGATCACATACTAAAATTATGTGCTGTCAAGAATAATGGTACGTTCAGTATGTAGTTTTGGTGATGGTTATAATATGGCATGTATTATCATTCTCATTATTGCATGTGTTATTTAATGTATTTATGCCATGTTCCTCTTATGATACCTTCTATGTGATCCATGAGACATTTGCATTTTAGTTTTATATAGTGGTTTACTCAATACTATAGTATTAATCGGTTATGATTCTATGTCTATTCAATGGACATTTGCGACTCTATGGCAATGTTTGATGGTACTCGCTCATTCAATACTTATGCTGTGTTGCTTGCGATGAGTGTTATTAGATTTGTTTAAAAGTATTTTTATGTTAAATCTCTCTATCTCATTGGACTTTTATGTCCTTTATTTTTATTATACTTGTTACCCTCTCTATATTTTGAATCCTGTATCATGGTGGGATTAAATGTTTATCACACTTGATTCTTAGGTATGAGGCTATGTTTTCCTTGCACCTGACATAAATTAAGTATAAAGAGTACATCTTCTATGTTGGATGTATCATAACACTTCCGCATTTATTATTTTAGTTTCTACAAAATTGTTTGAAAGAAAATTTTAGTAAAATTTTGGGAGTGTTGCAATATTCATGTAACTTAGCAAGAATGATGTGCTACACTTGTGTGATATTTTTTTTAAGGCTTCACACCATTACTTAATTGGTAGCTATTTAAAAGAATCATTACTTGTTTATAATAGTAAAGTTGTCTTTATAATAATATGTTTAATAATTAAACACATATGACTTGAGTACGATAGTAATACTTGTTTATGAATTTTTTAATTTTTGGAAATTAAATAAATTATCCATATCCAATAATTGACATTTTGTTAGTAATATAAAATATTATTTATTATGATTGAGCACATGCATACCATGACTAATGCTATATTTTCCTTTACTTATTTTTGTTGATATATCTAAAATAGTTTATATGTTATTATTATTATTTTACTATTTTTAAGGTAATAACTAGTATTTATTTAATTTTAATAATATTACTATTATAGTCATTAATTATTTTTATTATTATTAAAATATTTTTTATTTAACCTTATAATTTAAGAAGTTTTTTTTGCACGTTCATAATGGTTTTTAGCAAAAAAAAATGTCAATCTATTTGTGCCCTAATGACCAAGTAGACTAGAGAATAGTGTTAATGAGCCACTAATCCTTGGAAACTTGTAGTTTTGTTGTTTTTGAGGTTGTTCCATTTGGAGATCTTTGGCTTGTTATCAATTCATTCAAAAAATTTGTTCTTCTTATGATGATGTTTTAACTTCACAAAATTGAAGGGATTTAGAAACAAAATAAGGAAAAGAAGGCACGTATATTAAAAATAAATAAAATAATATACACATGTCCCAAAAATAGCTTCATAAAAGTAAAAGAATACACTAATTGCAAAAATAATAGTTAAAACTTTTAAATGTCTATTTGTTGTGATTTGTGGGTGTATGTTTTTTTTTCTTTATACCCAAAATGATTCCATCTTTTGTTGCACACATTTGTTTCCTAGTAAAGTATCCACTCATCAAATTGCTTGAATAGTAGTTTATGTACAAAAGCATTCCCAAGCCTCGGTTCTTGATACATGTATCCATTTTGAGCATTTTACTATCATTGTTGTGATTGCCTATTTTTATGGTTGGTTTAAATCACTAGAACATTGGTGACTTATTTAAATTTGATTACTAGTCATTTTGTGCCATATAGAGGATTTTATGCTCCCCAAACTCTATTTTTCTTACTATCCTATATGTATTCACTATCTCTAAAGTTCTTAATTATGTCTATCAATAACTTGGTACAATACAATATCATGGTAGCACATTTGATAATGGACTTTGCTTGGTAATCAATGTGAGGTTCATATGCATTTTATGCATATTCTAATGTTTTTCTTCATTTGACTATATATATTAATGATAATTTACATTATTTTATACTTTTATTCCTCTTGCATTTTAAAGGCTCTCATTCTAGCTTTGTCCAACATCTTTGCATGAAAAACTTTTTTTTTAATTATCGGGGAACCTTTAAGAAAAGTTGCATAAGGATGTAGAAAAAGGGATGGGAAAAAAATAAAAATAACAATTTATTAAAAAAAATAGAAAATAAGGATATAAGAAGAATACAATATATATATATATATATATATATATATATAAATTTTATACTTTTATTTACATATATAATAATATTTTTATAAAAAAAAATAATCTATTTATAAAATATGATCCAATTATCTAAAAATATTTTAATGAAATGCATATTTAAATTGTGAGACAAAAAACCAAACTAACAAGACATAATAAAAGGACGAAGTTTGGGTCCAAATTTAAAAAAATTCTAATTGCCTTACTTGCCCTAAACCCAATTATCTAACCAGTAATATATGCTATTGTAATACCCCAAAATTTATTATTTTTTTAAAGCGGACGAATTTTAAATTAAAACTCGTGAATTTTTGGGATGTTACCACCACACTTAGTACCATACCGGTTCTCTCCGACTGTTTCAGTACCAAGTGCTAAGGCTAAAGAAAAGATTGACATTAAATTCAAACCAAGAGTTCATAAAAGAACTAAAAAGAATCATACATCAAAATCAGAGTACGCATAAAAGATTTATAATTCATAATTAAAAAGAGATATAATTGTACAACTATTAAACGGTCCATCTCAAATACTGAACACAAAGTAATAAATCAAAAAGGATAACTCCGATACAAAGAGAATTAACATAAGGGGAATAAAATAACAAGAAGAGTGAAAATGGCCATGGCACTCTCGAACTTTGAGCCAACCACAAGCTCAACACACATCCCCGACTGATGTCTCGCCCACCTACACAAAGTCAGAAGGGTATACTACTCGTAGGAATGAGCAACACCCATAAAAAGGGTGATCAGTACGTTACGTACTGAGCAAGGTAACCGAACACTAAGACCAACACATAAAATCACATAAACCATGCATATGAATAAAAGAACATAAAGGCCATCATGACATCATAATATTGATCAATCATTCGGGTACATACATAAAGGCCCATTTATAATCCGGATTAATTATTTAATTAATCTCTTATCAGAAATCGATTCACACCATACTTTTTATCAAATCTATGCGAGTATGGAAGCCACCACTATTATAGCCGGTGGATCGAAGACAAGCAGGGAACAATGCTCCTACCCACTATTATTAGTCGGTGGATCGGTCACACATAGGGTATCATACCCTAACCACTATTCCTTTTCGGTGGATCGGTTGGCTCCGACACGCATGGTGTTCCATTGTAAGTAATTAGTGTCTTTCCCAAGTCTTAGCAAACTGTTAGATTTATTGAGCTCGGAATCCGCCACTATTATAGCCGGTAAATCGGAGGCACATAGGGTAACATACCCTAACCACTATTATAGCCGGTGGATCGGAGACACATAGGACTACGCGTCCTAACCACTATTTCTAACTGGTGGATCGGTGGGACCCGGCTCAATATTCTTTCACTTTAAGTGATTAATGTCTTAAGTATCTTATTCAAAAGCTTTAGCCCTGGACATGCATGAATCATCACACATCACAAATCATAAATTCTACCATCATAATTACACTTTTATCACCAATTACACATGATACAACAAAAACCCTAAGCAGCCACACCAAACCCTAATTAACCACAACAAACCATAGTTAACCACTCCAAACCCTATTTAACCATAACAACCATAATTAGCCATTCCAAACCTTAGTTAACCACAACAAACCACAATTAGCCACTCCAAACCCTAGCTCAGTCTCCTACGTACCCAGATAATGCTTCACGTACTATTTTCCATCCAAAGTGTTTAACCACCCAAACAATGCTTACATTACCATCCTCACATCCCAAATCAACTTTTCATATGTAAATTTCACTCCCATACAGACTTTACACACCCCATGCAACCTTTCAAAATTTTCATGCAGAACCCTAAGTCCATCCATACGAAACCCTAACTTCTTTCATACAAAACCCAATATTCCGTCATACAAAACCCTAAATTCAATCCATACAAAACCAAAGATTCATCCATACTAAACCCTAGATTCAAACTATATAAAACTAAAGATTCATCCATATAAAACCAAAGATTCATCCATACCAACCCTAAATTCAATCCATACCGAACCAAAGATTCATCCATATAAAACCTTACATTAGATCCTCCTATACAAAACCATAAATTAGATTCTCCCATATAACATTATAAATTAGATTCTCCCATACAACATCATAAATTAGATTCTCCCATATAACATCATAAATTAAATTCCCCCACATAACACCATAAATTAGATTCACCCATACAAACCATAAATTAGATTATCCCACATGAAACCATAAATTATATCCTCTCACACGAAACCCTAAATTTCCCATTTTATTCTTCCACTCAGGAATCATTAAAATACTTAGGTCAACTGACATCCCTTAGTCAACTTCTTTTTCCATCATCCTTTTTCATCATTTCTCCCACACAAATTACATCAACATCCTCACATACATGTCTTTTAGGGTCACATATCATCATATATACATAATACATATGCCATGCAAATACACAAAAACATACTTCAACTCCACATCATACCACATACAATATAATTAATAATGATAAACATAGGATACATAGCATGCGAAGCACATAATGCATATAAACACACAAAAGGCCTTAGTAACACCCTTACCTAAAACGACACCGGTCTTGGAGCATGTTCCTACTCCTCCTTAGGGCTTTGACAAAATAATAACATATTAATAAAAATAATATTAATAAATTTCTAACTTTACTAAAGATATAAGAAATAATAGAAATATTATAAAAGTTGATAATATAGGGTTAAAGACTTTACCCTAATAATAATAATAATGATACTAAAATAATGATAGTAAAGATACTAATAATGATATCAATGAGAATATAAATAAGAATAATAATAATAGTAACAATAATAATAATAAAAAGGACATTATTCAAAAACAAAGTGAAATAAGGGCTTCGACCCCTTTACCAAAATAATAATACTACTACTAATAATGATAATTATATTAATACTAATTGCATAATAACAACAACAACAACAACAACAACAACAACAACAATAATAATAGCAAAACTAATAGTAAAGTAGTTGTAATATTAATAATGAAATAATAATAATAGCAATTTGAAATAATAATAATAAAAATAATAATTATAATAATAAACACATATTATTAAACACATATTATTAATAATAATAGTAATAATAGAAACAATGAGAATAATAATAATAAAATTGAAATAAAAATACAATAGGGCTTCAACCCTCAATAGATATAATAATCAAAACATTAATACTAATAATAATAATACATATTAAAAAAATAATAATAGTAGTATTTATATTCAAATAAATGAAATAAAATAATTTAAGGCTTATAAAAATAGGGAAAAGGGTTGAGTGGGTCTAGGGTTCAACCTTAGGCTGGTGGGGATAGGCGGCACCAGTGGTGGTGCACGGCGGCGGCGGTAGCCGAAAAAAGGGAAGAAAAGGGAAAAAGTTAAATGCTGGGACAAGGAGAGGCAGAATGGAGGTGGGAGTTGGGGTGTTTAGGGTTTCCCAGGAGGAGAGGGACAGAATAAGGGTGGCGGCGCACGGCGGCGGCGGCGACGACCGCATGAAGGAGAAGAAGCGAAAGAGAGGAGGAGAGGGAGGGAGAGGAAAAGAAAGGTGGGAGAAGGTAGAGAGGGTATGCAGAATAGAATGGGAGGTGAAAGGAGTGGCGGTAACAGTAGAATAGGTGGCTAAGGGCGGCATAGAGGGTGGCGGAGGTGGAAGGAAGGGCTGTTTGGAAAGGCTACTTTGCACAGCGGGGGTGGCTTGCGCAGGAAGAATTGAGGGATATGGGACGGTTGGTTAGATAGAGGGCAGTGCAAGGAAGAATTTGGTAGGCGCAGTAGGTGGCGGCGTTGGCCGAAGGCAGCAGAGATGGCGTCTAAAGGGGCGGCAGAGAAAAGGAAGGATTCCCTGGGTTCGAAAAACAAAAATCAACTATAGGGTTGATAAGGGGTATTTATAGGGTTTAAATGAAAGGTTAGGGTCTATGGGACGAAGAGGGAATAGGGCAAGTAGTGTTAGGGTCACCGGCAGCGATGGTTGGCCGATGGCAGCAAATTTTGGGCAGAGATTATGTGTAGGAAAGAGAGGGAAACTGCACAAGAAATGGGATTCAAAATGGCCGGCGAGTCAGGGGGAAGAGAGAGGAAGAAAAATGCCCGGTCAAAGGGGTGAGATCGGCGACGGGAATTTCGGCTAGTGGCCGCACAAGTGCAGGTTGACGAGGCTGGTGCGAAGGAAGAAGAAGAAGAAGAAAGGTGGGGGGGGGGAGTTGGACCCTGCGGTTTGGCGTAGAAAAGAAGGAAAGAAAAGAAGAGGAGACCAGGTGGTCCGAGATGCGCGAAGGAAAGGAAGAAGAGGGGGGACTGGGCCGCTGGGCTGACCCAATTCAGGGAGGAGAAAAAGAAAAAGAAAAGAAGAAGAAAGAAAAAGAAAGAAAAAAGGAAGAAAGAAAAGGAAAAAAGGAAAAAGGAAAAAGGAAAAGAGAAAAATAGTGGATTAGGTTAATTAAATTAATTGGGATATTTAAAAATAATAATATTTAAATAAAATAATATTTAAATTCCTTTTTAGGCTAATTGAGGATTTTTGAAAGATTTTTCATAAATTCCATTTTAATTAGCAAAACACCCAAATTTTCTCCAATTAAATTATTTATAAAATTATTATTAATTTGAAAATATTTTTATCCTTCTTACTTTAAATAAGATAATTTATTTAATAAATTTCTAAAATAAAATATTTAATTAGCTAAAATACCCAAATTTCTCCTAATTAAAATACTTAAAAATTTCTTCTTAATTTTCCCTACTGAATTTCCTTTTATTTTAATAAAAATAATTTATTTAATTTATTTTTCATAATAAAATGTCATTTAAATATAATTTTTAAAATTAAAAATTTTTTAGGCATTTCAGCTATAGTTTTAAAAATTAGGCTAGATTGATCGATAAACAAGTGAGGTCACGAACCAAATTTTATGTACTAGTTACTAGACTTCTAGAATTGATTGGACTAGTGAGAACCATGAGATGGTCAAAAAATGAGCCACGAATTGTTAGATTTATGTTTAATTTTTTTTATATATTTAAAATTGTTTGATTTAATATTCACCATTAGTCCTACTAGTCTAAACTACCAAGCCAACCACTAAACCAATAATGATACAAGTTTGATGATCAATCTGATTTCTAAAACTATGGTATACTCTCTTTCTTCTCTATTGTCGATGGTCACTTTTGCTCTCAACCATTTCTAGCACAAGAAAGAGTTGTGCACATTGACCTCCACTCTATAAAGTCATCTTCCACCTTCTCTTTATTCACCCAGCCAACAATGGCCGGTGGTGGTTGCTCAAGTTGACAAAGGGTGTGGTGAAAACAATAAATCAAAATCAAAGATAACCAACTTATACAATAGTAGTGGGGCACAACAACGAGTGCAACGATTA
The DNA here is from genome assembly GCA_039764185.1 of Tamarix austromongolica. NCBI lineage: Eukaryota > Viridiplantae > Streptophyta > Magnoliopsida > Caryophyllales > Tamaricaceae > Tamarix > Tamarix austromongolica. Next base: position 25,049,545 of record CM077817.1, on the reverse strand, counting down.
ACAATAAGATTTTAATAATAAAAACTCATCAATTTAAGTTAGAGTCACCATAGGCTAAATTTTTTTAAAACTCAGTTCTTTCCTTTTTCACTCACCATTTCCACCCAAGTGCCTGTCCTTGGGATACAAATGAGTCATCCCCGTGTATTAGTGCCTCTAAGGTTAGTTCATATATGTAACATCCCTAATTTTTCACAACAAAAAAAAATTATTTTTCAAATACTGAGAAAGCTGAAATATAAAAATACTCCTATAAAAAAATAGATACCTAACATAAGATAGACGTCCTATCATCTGTCTCATATTAGATATAAAGCTTAGTATCCAACTCGCTAAAACACGATAAAAAAAGTGAACCAAAATAGATGACATAAAGATATTAAGAGTTAGAGTTTACAAAATATGACCATGAAATATTCAAAATGAACTAAAATACATAAAGGGGGCAAATAAGGAAATAGGGATAAAATTAACGGTTAGGTCTCTCAGATACTAACAAAAGATCAACCATCGGAACTCCATGCTTGATTGTTCCATGCCCAAACACATAATAAGTTGACTAGACCACCCTCAAATACCCTCACAGGGTCTTCTGCTCGTGGGATTGAGTTGGTGACCGAACAAATGGGCATGTTAATACACTACATACTGAGTAAGATAAATTATCTACTCATGGGAGTTAATGAGACAAGTATGGTTAGGGAAAGACATATAGGTCATATCGACACTCATTTTCAAGCTCATGTAGTAACCTATCAACTTACAGACTATACTATTATAGGATTCTCAGCATAGTAAACTAATCATGCACATGGAAGAATTTAGTATTGTATTGGACATTAAATCTAAGATTCATGGAGCATCAAACTTTACACCATGTATGGGAGGTTCATAGTTCATTATACTTATCACAATATTCATGAGTCATGGATAGCAACATATGATCATGTGAAATAATAATAAAGGGTGTGAGATACTAGAAAACCCTAAGGTCCATTACACTTATCCAATTATGAGGTTTGAATCACAACGTTATTGTAACACCTCATAATTTATTACTAAAAAATTTCATTTTAGTTAAAGCTTAATAAAAATAATAATGAGTGTTACTACTATACTCGACATAAGTCTATCTTATGATGACATCCTTATCTCAAATACAAGGCTAAATAGTTAAAACTTAAAGCTTGATAAAAACTAAGAATGAGATAGATTTATAAATGTAATAATGTGTTTGGAGGTTAATTTCGAGTACAATAATCAAAATACATAAAAGAAGATACATTGGTACTAAAAGTCCTGAAAGGTATCTAGGCCAAAACTAAGAACCAGTTAACGTGACTCTATATCCCAAAACCCTAAGCATAGTATAAGATCACACTCCTCCCCAAGAATGATGTCATAAGCAACAAAGTCATCTAGTGGGTCCTTGATGACCTAAACAAACTCAATTGGGCCTTTTGCTGGTAGGAATAAGTATGTTACATATTGAGTAAGTTAACAATACAATCATAACAAGGTTACACAATGTTATGAGGTCACATTGAAGAGTAAGTGTGCCCAGTGATTAACATAATATGATAAAAGATAATGTTTATTTTGTAAGCCCATTATTAGATACAATAAAAATTCATATTATTATTTATATTGAATTTAGGGCTCCCACTATTCTTAATCCGATAGATTGAACTAAATCAATACTCAGGGCAGAATACTACTGGGCCACTATTATCGTCCAATGAAATGAAACCAATATATACTAAGGAAACACACTCTTGGCCAATATTATTAAACTAATGGAATGGTATAAAGAATATCTTAGGGAAAAATGCTCTTGAGCCACTAATTTCATATGATAGAACATACACAATACCTTGATCCTAAAATTCACCTAAAGTAATTAATATCTTATTTATTATTATTTATCTCAAGATCATATTCTTATTTACGTTGAGATTAGGAACCCCACTAGTCTTAATTCTTTGGAATAGACTAAAGAACCTCTTAGAGAAAAATGCTCCTGAGCTACTATTATCGTACGGTGGAACGAACGCACAATACGTCGATTGTGGCTCACACGATCTTTCATTTTAAGTGTTTAGTGTCTTATTCATGATGTTATATCTCAAGATCATCATATAGATACACATGAAGGTATTAAATTCATATCACCCATCTTAACATAATTATTTGAAACACATAAAACACAACTATATGAATACCGATACATCTCCCAAAGAAAAAATGACATATTCCCCCTAAGAAACCCTAATTTCATAAGTTAAGCATGACTTCTTCTCTAGTACTCATTTTACCACCAAATTTAATACTAATACTTAAAATATTATTATTGACAATATATCCAAAAATCAAGGTCTAACTTTAATGTCCTACACATGCAATAACAACCTATCTATAGAGTTATTATTTACACATCCCTATAAAACCCTAATTTCACAAGTTAAGCATAACTTTTTTCATAAGACTCATATGGCCACAAAATTTATTATACATTCTTAAAATTTTAATAATAACAACATATCTAAAAATAATATCTAACTCCAACATTTTACACATACGATAGTAACCCCGCCTCTAGGGTATTATTCTCAATTTAAGTAATTTTCTTATTTTATCGGATTTAGACCATTCATAATCACTCAAAATATTTCATATAATATATTTATCATATTTTGAACCAATTAACATATTAAAACACAAAGGATTTCATGTTTAACTCACATTAACCAAAATACCCCTAAGAGAGCCAAAAACACCCATTATATATATATATATATATAAACCCTACAATGAATGGTTTCTAAATTCCAATATATATCATCATGACACTACTTCATCACATTAATCAACCAATTTCAATACCTATTCAAGCCACATTAAAATTAAATAGGTCACACTACACACTTAGGGTATTAAAACGAGATTTATCACATCAATAACATATAAGTTCATTCTCTTTACATATTCTCATTTTCTATAGATTTGATATCATGTCATCATATAAAAAAAGTATCAACATGAAATTATCAGCATATTAATATGAACTACGAGCTTTCATACACATTTACATATTTTATACAAAAATCCTAACTATGACATGTATCCTTACTAAAAGTGTCTCCAGTTTCTAAGCATGTATAACATAAGGCTTCTCCTTTGAGACCAACCTAAAAAATATAAGGATCATTAATAACACGACATTAGAACTCATGAAAACCACCAAAGAAAATATAAGGAAAATGAGGGTGGAAAATGGAGAAACATTGAGGCAAAACCAAGTCACACAAGGCTCAAGTTGGCTATGACAAAAGTTGGTGCAACAAAGGGGGGTGCAACATCAACTCTTAATGCCGCTAGAGGCAACAACAATTATTGATGTAGAGAGGGGGTCCCTAGATTGGGTTTTTTTTTATGATGGAGGTGGTATTTTGATGAGGGTGTGACACTACTTAGAGTGGATTAGCATGAAGTCATGGTGCATGTGAGGGTGGTGAAAATAGTGGTGGCTTGCGTGAGTTTTACGTTGCAAAGCTTAGAAACATTATGTGCTCTTGATGTGGATAATTTGTAGCATGATGAGGCAAGGATTTGCAAAGTTTTTAAGGAATGAAAATGGCAAATGGGTAACCGATGAAATATAGGGAAGCTGAGAGAAGGGATAGTGAGTTTGGGGAGTGTATGTGGGAGATGTAAAGGACGAAGTAAGAAGGGGAGAGGGGATATGTATATGTGTGTGAGGTAAGGTGAAGGTGTGAGATGAGGAAGGTCATGTAACACCACCAAATTTTAGGACTTAAAATTTTTATTTAGATAGTTGATTACCGAAGCAAAAACACAGAGTACAAGGGTGTCACGCCGCATCTAACATAGAAGAGACACTTCCTATACCTACTCTATTTCAGGTGCAAGGAAAAAGTAACATTGTACCAAGGATTCAAGTGTGGGAAGCACTCGATTCCACCATGACATAGGATATGAAATAGAGAAAAGGAAAATGTATAATAAAAACAAAGGACTAAGAGTCCATAGAGAGATAGAGATATCCAGATAACCATACCCTATAGTATTTCTATTATTTACTCATGGAAGGCAAGTATATAAAAGTTAGTCATAAAAAATCCCACAAAATAAGGTTGATATTCTCGTGGGAATGATCAAAACCCACAATAAGGATGATTAGCACACTATGTACGGAGTAAGATGACAATACAGTTAAATAAAAGTCACACAAAGTTATAAGATCACACAAGAGATAAATGTGCATATAGAAGAACATAATGGCACTCACTTATTTATTGATTTCCAAGACTTACAATAATAATGTTATAATCCATATCCATAATTTTATTCATGTTAAGCTTAGGGATCCCACTAATATCAATTGGTGGAATAGTATCATAAATATACAACCCCAGGACATATAGCTCTTGGCCGCTATTCTCAACCGGTGGAACGATAACATAATTATACAACCTTAGGACATAAAGCTTTCGACTACTATTCTCGTCTGATAGAACAGATAAGTACAACTGGTCCTGACTCATGTAATATTTCACTTTAAGTGATTAATATTTTATTAATGATTTCAATCATTCAAATGACTTATTTAATTTGAGTTCAAGGATTCCACTATTCTCAATCGGTGGAATGATATCATAAATATACACCCCTATGGCATAAAGGTCCCAACCACACTTTTTGTCCAGTGGAATAGACAAGTATAATCCGTACTGACATATATGATCTTCCACCATAAATGGTTAATATCCTATTTCTGGTCATCATTTCAAGGTCATCTTACAAATACACACATAGACATGCAAGCACATATCCCAAAAGATTTTCTTAAGGACAAGCCATATTGCCTCTAATAAATCCTAATTCCATAAGTTAGGCATAACTTCCCTTGGTGCTTATTTTATCATTGAATTCAACACTCATTCTTAAAATATTATTATTGACAACATACCTAAAGATTAAGGTTTATCTCCAACTTCTTACACATACGATAATAAACTACCTTTAGGATTACTATTTATTTTCCACAAAATCCTAATTTTATAATTTAATCATAACTCTTACCATGTAATATAATTAACCTATTTCAAACTATTTATCACATTAAAATACCACATATTCCATTTTTAACTCATAATGACCACAATGCCCCTAATAAAACTACAATACCTATTTTTCCACAAAAATCTTATAAGTCCCAATATGAATGATTTTTCAACCTCTAATATCCTCCTAAAAATACATAACCACAATTATTTTTAGATACTACAAATCTTGTTTCATACCAACCAAGAATATACACAAACTCTTGCCTTCCCAACTTTCTTACTTTTTCATCATATAATGCCACATATCATGTAACATCATAATCATAACAATATTTTCTATATAAACCATTTCAAGCATGATATCATAAACAAATATACTCATATTGCACATAAAAGCCCTAACTATAACATGTATCCTTATAGAAATGTCTCATGTCTCTAAGCATATAAGATCTATAATTCCTCATTCGATACCATCTGAATATCATGTAGAATTTAAAATACATAATATTAGACTTAGGTGAAATTAATCTAGGGGAAAATAAGGCAAAGGAGAGGGAGGAAAAAAAAGAGATAACTAAAAAATGGAAGGTTTAGGCAAGGTGGTGCACAACAATGGTGTGGTGGATAAGGTGGCGGTTCGGATGGTGGTGAAAGTTGGCAACACGCGTGGTGGTGTTGGTGGTACTTGGATAGACAGAGGTTGGCAGTAGGGAGTGACAGTGGCGATGGTGACTAGCGGTAGGGATAGAAAAGAAGGTAAGTGAAGGTAGGGATTAGGTTTTTGTTTGTGGCAAGAACAAGGTAGGAGGAGAAGGGAAAGAGGAGAGGAAGAAAAGGAATAAGACAATAGTGGTGGTGATGCTAGTGGTGACGGGCAGAAACAAGCTAAAGAGGTGTTGATTGGGGTTGTGGGACACGAGTGATGAGAAAAAGGGACAAGGGTGGCGGTGGTGGTGCTAAGACAAGTAGGAAGGAGAAAAAAAATAGAGTAGTGGATGAGTTCTTGGTGATGGGTCAAACTGGATGAGGAAAAAAAAAGAAAGGAAAGAAGATGGAAGGAGGGAGGGTGTACTGCATATATCTATCTATCTACACACACGCACACACACACATGCATGCATGACTATAGGAAATCAAAGGGAAAGGAAGGGAAGAGGGAGAAGGCAATGGGCAGAGGGTTGGGTTTGGCGTGAAAAGGATAGGCAAAGGAAATGGTAGAGGTGTAGAGTTGGGTGCCAGGGTAGGGAGTTGGTGATGCAAGGGCAGGTGCATAAAAAGAGTAGTGGCAGGGATGGTAAGATGCATAGTTAGGAAGGGAAGGAAGAAGGATGGCAGAGCGTAGGGGAGATGACCATGCTTGGCCTAAATAGGGAAAGGGGAAAGGGAAAGGAAGAAGGGGGATATTGATTAATAAAAAAAAAGAAAAGGAAAAAGAAAGAAGGATGACAGGCTGGGTTGGAGGGGCCTTCTGGGGAGAAATGAAAAGAAGGAAGAAGGTGGGTTAGGCTAGTAGGCCGGAGAGAAAATAAAGAGGAAAGTAAAAGAAGGGAGAAAAAAATGAAAAGCAAGGAGATGAAATAAAACAAAAAAAAATGAAAGTTTTTAGGTTTAGGATTAGGATTAGGATTAGGTTTAGATTTAGTGAATTAACATAAAATTTTATTTATCAATTATCTGGGGTTAGTGTTAGGCTAAAAAAATATAATGACCTAGAAGTTAGAATTAGAATTCGATTTAGGGTCGAGGAATTTAGGTAAAAATAAAATTATTGATTATCTGAGATTTAACTTATGTTAAAAATAAAAATTAATTAGGATTAGGATTAGATAAAATTTTGGGGTATTACATGTTGAACGGTGTAGGGTCAAGGAAGTTTGGCATGGGTTTGGTTTTGCGTCACATATTAGGGGTGAAAGGGATGAACACACCTTCTAGTGGTTGTACATGTTGTGTTATAGGGCATAGGATAGGTGGGCTGGTGCAAGGGAAGTGCATTGTTGAGAAAGGAAATAAGAGGCCATGAGGGGGAGTTGTTGGCATGGCTTGAAGAGGAAGGAGGAAAGGAAGTTGATCAGAATAGGAAAGTAGGGAAGGAAAAGAAAAGATAAAAGGAGAAGGAGAAGGGAAAAAGGGAAGAGAAAAGAAAATATTTTAGGGTTATGATTAGGATTATAATTAGAATTAGATTAAATTTTGATTAAGGAGTTGGGGTAAAATTTATTTATCAAACATATGGGGTTAAGGTTAGATTAGATATATAAATTACTTAAAATTAGGATTAGAACCAGATAAAATTCAGGGTATTATGGTTATATTATAGTCAACTCATTTAATTATAATTATCTTCCTCTTTTTGAGCAATGGGTTGGATTATTTCCCATATTCTCTTAAAACCAATGGAAGTCAAACTAATAACCAAAGGACATAAAGTACAACCGAAGCCAAAAGAACCACAAATAAACATAAAGTCCAAACGAAGCAAAATAAGCCACCTAAGTGACTAGTTTCTTTAGTATCAATACCCCCTATTACATCATCAATGTCTAGAGTAGCAAAGACACCAAGATTAATTAGGAATTTTCTTGAAGGTAGCTAAAGGAAAAATAAATGCCTAATGGCGGACTAACCCCTCGTAGCTAATCGAGGATTGGATAATCTAGACCCATATAGTGCTCCATGATCTTCTACTTTAAGTTATTAGTGTTTTATTCACCAATTCATGTACCAAACAAGACCCACAAAACATTCCTAATTAACTATATCCATATAATCATTTCATATTATCCATTATAACCCTTCAATGGCGCTCAATGGAGATTTTATCAATACTTAACTAAATTTGATCCATCAATTGAGTTAGCTAATTCATGTCAAGAAGTGGATTTTCATCATTCAAAAATCATGTTATAGTATAATATCAAGTCTCAAATCATCCCAAGGTTAAAAGGAAACAAATAACACATTTTGGTTGAACTGGTTGATCGGTTGTATGGACCAACCAATCAATTTGGTACAGTTAAATTCTAGAGTTTCCCACCAAACCCAGTAGATGGGTTTATCAAACTAGTTGACTGTTCTAAGATAATTTGATCTATTTGGCCAAATCGCTCAAAGGGTTCCAACCAAGACCAATCCAAAACTCACCATAAGCAAACCAATTGATTGGTTTGGCTAATCCATCAATTGTTTTATGACCATTCTATCAGTTGGGATGAAACTAGTTGATAGGTTCTAAATGAGACCAAGCCAAAGGCACCCTAGATAAACCAGTTAATTGGTTTAGCTAGTTAGTCGAGTGTTCTAAGGACTAATCGATTAATTTGGACAAACTGGTTGATTAGTATGCACATAGACATCATATTAGGCATTTTTAAATATGATTTACACTCCAACCACCAACTGCACCGCACCCATGCCATTAAACATTATATAAAGTAATATTAATATTCTTAACTACTAAATGATGATGCATGTTCAAATAATCGTCAAAACATTCACATAAGTTCATTTTTTCCCTCAAAGTTGCACAACTCAAGACATAATTCACCATAAGCCTATTACTATCGTGAAATCATGTAGAAATCATAATTTCATATCTTTACCAATTGGTGTGAATTCTTCCTCAAAGTTTGGAAGATTTGAATATAAGAAGAAAGGAAGGAGTCGAATGCTTGAAGGTGAAAGGTAGATATGAATCTTCAAGCAAGATTTAAGGAAGATTTAAAGAATGATATGAATCTTCAAGCAAGATTCTCAAGAAGTTTAACTTTAAATGTTTCTCTAAGAAGACTAATATGAGTGGAATTGAGCTGATTAAAAAACCTTGTAAGTATCATTATGTCTATGATTTTACCACATGAAGGAGTCATAGTGTGTGTTTCTTCATAATTTTTCCATCTTTTGAGATCCCGCATGACTCGCTTGAGTTTAATTTAAAAGTGCTCTTTTATCCTATGAACTGTAACATTCATATTTTTACTACTAAAAAATTTTGTTTTGTAGCTGAAGTAATTAAGTAAAATATTGGGGGTTACTACAGTGATTGACATAATTTTAGTTTATGCAACCATCCTTACATCAATCACGAGGCTAAAATATTTAAAGTAATAGAAGGAAATTAGAAACAAGATAACATTTATAGTACAATAATGAGTTTGGAGCCTAACTTTGAGTTAACAATATAAAATACAAAAGAAGGGATATCATGGATCAAGAGTCCAAAAAGGGTATCCAGTTAAATACATCGACCGGATAACAATTACTCTTCATCCAATCCCTAACATAGATGAAGTTACTCATCCCCACATAGGGCATCATAGGCAACAAAATCATAAAGCTAATCTTTTGAGACCTACATATAAGACTCAGGGCCTCCTACTCATAGGAATGATCAGCACCCATAAAATGGATGTTCAGTACGCTACGTACTAAGTAAGGGAATAATACTATTAAAATAGAGATACAAATAGCACATGCTTTCACATTAGATAATAAGTGAATAACCAAATCATTAGTATCCTTTCTATAGGTTATAATGTTACATTTTCATTTCACGATGAGTAGGGGTCCCACTATTCTTAATCCGGTGGAACAAACTAATGCACCTTCTCGGGGCAAAATGCTCCTGAGCCACTATTCTTTTCAGTAAAATGGAGATTAAAAACATCTTCTTGGGATAAAACGATCCCCAACCACTATTATCCCTGGTGGAATGGGAATACATATGTATATACATAGAAAAATAGATCACCTTCGCCCAACTCACGTGCTCTTTCACTTTAAGTGATTAGTATCTTATTCAAGATTGATTCTTAGATATAGAACATATTAAAATAGATATACATATAGCATAGGTCCAAGTCCTTAAGTCCTTTTAAACCCTAATTACACACCCCTTTAGTATTCATTCTTCTATATTGATTATTCCACACAACTATTATTATATCATCTCCAAATTCCATCATTATTATCATATCCAAAATGCACGACCTAATTCCCATACACATACATTAATAATTTCATCCCAATATATTACTCATAGAAATATCCAAGACCCAAATTCTATAGATTTGTCATAACACCTCCTATGAAATTTACATAATTACCAATCCTGATAGATAACCTCATAAGGTCAAACATTAACAACGTATTTAGAAATCCGTATAACCTCTAGATCTTATACATGGAATAATGATATTGTCATTATAAGATAGTTTCCCTAAATTAGCCATTCAATCATTTAAGGACCCCAAATAATGATAATACTTCCAAGAATTCCTCATGTTATTATTATCATATTTCAATCTACCCAACACATGAAATACCAAAATTTTCTTATTACCCCATAGTGACTAAATTACCCTTAAGCACAGATAAAAATCTTTATTTTATAAAATATTGCACCTTCCACACATATTTGTTTTCAAGTCCACAATTTATCATCATACCTCATGGGAATTATTAAGTCCATTTATCAAAACTCATTTAATCCATATTTCATACCATAAGATATATTTCCACTTATATGACATTATCACAACAAAATAATAATGATATCTCTTACCCATTCTTACTTTCTTTCAATAGCATATATCCTTAAGCCCATATTTTATCACATAAGATATAATTCCACAAATATGACATCACAACAAAATCATAATATAATGGTACCTCTCACCTATTCTTACTTTCTTTCAATAACATAATATCTTTATACCCATATTTCATACCATAAAATATAATTCCATAAATAAGACATTATTACAACAAAATCATAACATAATGGTGCCTCTCACTTATTCTTATTCCCTTTCAACATAATATTCATATCACCACAAAATATCATGATCAACACATGTTACATCATATATCAATAATATCATGAAAAACACATATAACCATATAAGCAAATAACACCAAAAACCCTAAACATCATAGAGTATCCTTACCAACTAGGACATTAGTTCTAAACATGAAAACCCTAGACTTCCTCCTCCGAAGCTACTAAAATACCACCTACAAAAAATAATAAAATTCATGGTTAGGCTCGAAGAGTTAAATCGAAGGAGAAATCAAGATAAAGAGCATAAAAATAGAAATAATCGTAGTCAAATAGGAGCTTGAGATGTGTGGATGTGTAGAGGAATATGTGGTGGAGCTATGGTAAAATTTTGGTGGTGTTTGGACAATGTTTGGGGGTGAAAATAGGGATGCATGGTCAAAAATGGGATGTTGTATGGTTGTGCTGCAGGCGGTGTAGCCCTTGGTCAAGAGAAAAGATCGCGCACGGCCGGGCGGTGCTGAGTTGGATGACTGTGTTGTAGGTGGTGTAGCCTCGAGAGAAAAGATCACGCACGGCCAGGCGGTGCAATAGAAATTTTTTAGTGTTACACAACCATGTTGAGGCCATACATAGGCCTTGCGCTCTGCAAAAATGCAACGGATGAGAGAAACAAGAAAGGAAAAGAGACGGTGGTTGGTGGCGATGGTCGGCGAAGGTGTTGGGAAAGGTTGGGGTGACCTTGGTGGTCGGTCTATCGGCTAATGGGCAGCAAGTGGTGACCGAGGTGGTGCAAGGTAGTGGAATGGGTGGTGCGTAGGCCAAAAATAGGGGGAAGGAGGAGGAAGAATGGAGAAGGAAGAGGGAGTGCTCGGGCAGTGTTTTGGACATGAAGATGGGCGGAATGGAGGCAAACCAAAGAGAAGGGAAGAAAAGTGCATAATGTATATATATATACATATGTGCGCGTGTGGTGTGAATTGGGGAAGAAAGAAAGAGAACAGGGGAGGCATTAATACAAATTAGGGCATTAATAAGTGAGATTAGGTTAAGCAATTTTTTGGGATATTACATGAATTGACAACACTTTCCACTCTTATGAAACCTCATAGTATTAATGATTTTTCTCAGTTACTTTCAAGCTATGCACAGGGGCAGCGGCAACCTAGTGTCTCAAAGCATATCTGCACCCTACCAAGATTACAGGAGCCACCCCTCAGGTTGCCATCATAGATCTACACATAGACAAAAGAAGAACACACTATTTTCCTAAAGTTGGTAACATTCACCAAGGGACCACTATAGGGTACTATCACCTGACGCAAGGTACAGTTGTCTGACACCTGGGTACAACCAACCATTATAGCATAGAAGGATATTTTTCCTATCTTCATGATTGCACATTATAAATACTCCATGAAGATATCAAGCCAAAGGGGGGATCATTGATGAATCATCATCATCAATAGAGAGAGATAAAAATGTCAATGGAAGAGTAGTAGAGAAGGGAAAAAAAGAAGAAGAAGAGCCCTAGCAAAGCTCAACCGAGATAGGAAAAAGAAGAAGGAGTGATTAGGCTAGATAAGGGTTGGATTACCATGATCTACCCTATCCCTTTCCTTCTTTCTCTTCTTTATTTTATGTTTGGCTAGAAGGAGTTTAGCGTTGGCTAAACTTCTTAGTGAAAGGAAAGTTTGGAAACCTTTGTTGCAATAATTGTTGACATTTTAGTTGTAACACCCCAAAATTTACTATTGAAAAATTTTGTTTGAAGAGTTAAGTGCAAAAGCTAAGACAATTAAAATGAAGGGTGTTACTGCTACACTTGGTATAAGTCTGATTTCCTCTACCATTCTCATACCAAATGCTAAGGCTGAAATTATTACTCCACTTAAATTAATAACATGATTATATAAATCAAAATAGAGAGAACGTTAGATAAGTACTATGCTAATTAAAAAAACAACATTTGCAGTTTTACAAAACTCAAGGGAGAAATTATAGGAGGACATAAGGGTCCAAATACAACCGAAAATAAGACAGCAACAGAGACACCGGATAGCCCTACACTCTCAAATCTGAACTACCAGCATTTAACTGAATTCGGAGGCTGGCCTACAAAGTCCACTGCCTATTGAATAGGCAGGGGCCCACAAGAATGAACTCTTCAGTACTACGGTATCGAGCAATTCTTTATACTAAACTAAAGCATGGAACACATGCAAGGCATACAACTAACATGGTATAAGACATATACATACATATATAAGGATTGAGATACAATCATTTAGATAATCAAATTCCATTAAGGTCACGTACTACTCATATTCATTCATCTGAAACAACTGAACTTAATAAAGAACATCTTAGGGATACTCTCTAAAGCAATAATTAAAACCTAACTCTACACCACAATTTTAACCTTCATAGCATAATTCATGTCTCAACATGAATCCCAACCAATTACATACATCACAAGTACGTTCATAGGTATAATATAATAAAAGCCATGACATCACAGATATACTTACAGGTATATCATAATAAAATCCATGATATCACATATATACTTATAGGTACAACATAATAAAATCCATGACATCACAGGTATGCTCATAGACATAATACCAACTCATGTAGGCATAAAGGTTGTTACCGAAACCATAGGTAGGCACAAAGGCTGCTACCAAAACCATAGAAAACCACAGGTAGGCATGAATGCAGCTACCAAAACCACATAAAACCGCAGGTAAGCATGTAGGCTGCTACCAAAACCACAGGTAGGCACGAAGGCTGCTACCGAACAATCCAGTAATCTGATAATCATTACTTCAGTCAAATCATATCATTTTCATTTTTATTTACTTTCTCGAGGGGAGGTCAATCAACCTGAAGACACAAAGATACTCCAGTCATACTAGTGTAACAAGGCAACATGGTATCCTACCGACTATCAACCCAAGGATGCAAATGTACCCTGGTCGCACTGGTACACGAAGGTAACACAGTACCTTACTGACAATGACACCTAATCCATAAGTATACATACCCCCTATTAGTCCGCATAACATAATAAAGTAAGATGTAGGGCCTGACTGGGGCACTAAAGCACATCAGTAAAAATCTGTAATATCAACCATGGGCTAAACCACGTCCTTAGGGTAACGACCTCTAAGGAGCCACCATTCCCGATCTCGAGGCCTTTCATTTTAAGTATTAGTATTTTTATTAAGGTAACCACGAAATTACATACAATATAGATAAATCTAATTTCCATACTTAACCGTTTTTGTTTATTTCCAATCATCCGAGACAACCGTAATCAAGGTCAATATCGAGGCTAACATTAAAATATACTTAGGTCATCCTAAGCTCAATCATTCATATCTGGACACTTTAGGCCAAAAAAGACCAAAATTTCCAGATTATCATTTATTTAAATGCTAATTCCATTTTATTTGTTCATTTTTCATGAAAAGGCTAAAACACTATAAATAAATTATTCCTTACGCGATAATGACTATTTTGCCCTTATACATAAATTTGCACATAAAATTCCTTTTCACACCTTTAATCCATCTAAAACACATACTCACATACTCAACAACAGCTAATACATATTAGACATGCTTTTTAGGAAAAAAATATCATAATACACAAAATGACTAAATTTTCCCTAGGGCACACATCCATTATAATTATTCCATAATTATATCTAAGCATGCTCAACCTATTATTTTATACATAGTTATCATACAAAATATTTTTCTGTCATTAGAATCATTTTAATCATACTTTCGTACCTGACATAATTTACAGTAGATAACATGCTCGTTTTACTTGTTTTTATGATAATAATAATTATAACATAACAAATCATATTTAACATATTTCATACACTGAAACCCTAACGTGCTATCACGCAGTATTTATAATTTTAGTAGGATATAACGGTTACCTGAATTTCAGTAAAAATATAAAAATAGCGGTATCCTACTAAAGTTATTGGATTCCGCTAATCAACCTTTCGTACCTAAAAATAATACTGCAATTATCGAATTAATATCTATCAAGTAAAATAATAATTATAATATAAAAATATTTTTTTAAAAATTACCAAAATACCCTTACATTTAATATATATATACATATACCAAAATATTATAAGATACACAATTCACTCACGTTGCACATGCGGCATGAGGATTGCTTGCACCGAGGGAGGGCTGCTACTGGTTGGTGGAGGGCTACAAGGGTGAGGTAGGGGGATGGGTGTAGCGTGGCAGCTAGTGGTAGCTGGTGGCGATGGTGTGGGCTAGTTGGTTACGAGTGGTACTGTGGTGGAGGGTTGGGGCTGCGGGGATGGTGATTGGTTGCTGTGATAGGCTGCTCGGTGGTGGTTGGTGCGTGGCGTTGGATGACTGTATGGGTTGGTGGCTGCTGGGTACTGTTGGGTCAAGGGTGATGGTGTAGAGGTTGAGCGATGCAAGAGGAGGAGAATGGTGGTGGGCTGGAGCTATTGGGGTGGTGGTCGTGGTCAGTAGATGGAAAGTTGAGAGGCTGGGAAGCTGGATGGTGTTGTGGGTGGTGGAGTTGGTGTGTTGGCTCGGGGGCTGAAGGAAGGGGCTGCGAAGGGCTGAGGAGAAAGGTGCACGGGAGAAGGCAGCGGGGAGGTGCGGTGATGGTGAAAGTTGGTGGCTGTGGGGTGAAGAAAATGCAAAGGGTTGCTGGACGCCCCAGGTTGTGGTGGAGCTAAGACCGAGAGAAGAGAGGGAGTAGGAGGCATTTGGTTAGGTAGATGGCTGCGCAAAGGGTCGGGGGAGCTGTGGGTTGGTGCACCGAAAGGAATGGGGGTTGTTTGGGTTGATCAAGGCTGGGGTTGCACGAAAAGGTTGGGGGAGGCTGGGAGCATATTTGTGTATGTATATAATGCAAGTGTTGTTTGGTTGGAGGAATGGTGATGAAAAGGAACAGAGGCGGAAGGGGATGGGTAGAGTGTTATGGGAATGTGTGTAGCGTGTATATGTGTGTATAAATGCAGAAATTATAGCATGAGGTAAGGAGCTGAGGGAGATAGGGAGAGTGATTGGGGTAAGCAACGGGTAAAAATGGTAGGTAAAGTAGGTAGATTTTATTTTTATTTTTAGGCTTAGTTTGGATAGATTAGGGTATCGGATAGAAAAATAATCCGGAAAAAGTTATCTGGATTAGTATAGGTTTATAAAGGGTCGAAAAGAGTAAAATAATCGGGAATAAATTTTAGGAAATTATTTTTGGGTTACGAATCAAAAGATTATTAGTAAAGTAATTTGGGGTAAGATTTATGAGTATAACTAAGATTAAATTAAATAACCTAATTTCTATCAAAATTTTAATCTAATTAAATTTATACTTAAATAGCTAAAATTAATACAAAAAATAATAACACTTTTAATATTAAACCTCCTAAAATAATGATTATAACTAATCATATGATTATTAATTTATAATTAAGGTTTTTCAAAAAAATGGGGTATTACATTAGTCATGTTGGGTTAAATGATATTTCATATTGTTGAGTTACATTTGTCGAAGTGTTAAATGTTGGCCACATTAGGCACTCGTCCAAATTATGTATCGATTATGATATTATAAAAAAATTATGATGACAAATGGTGATAGGGTTCACACTGAAAGGTGAATAAACCTTGTTATTAACCCTCCAAACCTCACTACGTGACATTACCGAGGCCTATGCACCGTGATGGAGATGACCTGAGAGTATGTTTAACCACATAGTGGAACTTAGTGAGTCTAAAAGGATTAATATCCATTAATCCAGACATGTTATGAATTGTCATAGGGTACACTCACTTGGTGTTAACAATTCTCCTCTCACGAATCTATCTTCTAATTTCATTCCCATCTATCTTACATTAATATTAGTAACTTCTTGACCATTTATTTACTTCGTTATATTTTCATCATAACCCTACTAAGTTTTAGTTACATAAGTAGATTCATAGAACACTTGACTTTGGTGAGCATATTTCATTCATTTTTTCCCTGTGGGATCGACATCCTCTCATCACTTTATTACTTGGATTAACCATGTATACTTATATGATTATGTTGTATTCTATTATTACGATAGCCCTACCAAACATTGTTGAACTAATCACACACCAAAGACATTTAAAATATCCTATCTAAGATTACTTTAAGTAGTCTTAGTAAGAAAAATTCATTCACAAAAGAGAGAAAATAACCAAGTGAATTACTTGTATTAAATTCAATAATAGACGTCTAATGTGTTACAAGGTGTCAAATCATGTGGTTATATAGGTAGCTACACATTTCTAGGTAGCACTCTAAGGTAGGCAAAGTAATATAAACATAGATAACGAGCACACTAACTAGTAAAACAACATAACACTAACCTATATAATACAAGAATCAAACAAAAATTATTACAAATACAGTAGCTAATTATTACATGGAAATAACTAACAAGAGTCCTACTTTACATAAAAAATTATAACTAGGTCCCTTTAACTTGGTATTTTGACTTCCATGGATAATAGTTTTCCTTGAATTGTCATAACTTGCAACACACAAAATCTTAGATATGTAGACATCTTGAAGTGCATTAATTTTCTCCTTACAAATATGTTACATACATGCAAGAATTATTTAAAGTACATTAGTTATGGTTTGTCGCATTCACACTATTAATATTATCATCAAATATAAATATTGTAATAGGCTCCATAACTATGTATGTCAATTCTTCATTATCTTGATAATCCATACATGCTCTTACATCGTACATACTTATTCACTCCATATTGAATGCTAGAATGACTTACTTAGAGGTGCTTAGTAAAACCACACCACGTAGGAGAAACTTCAATTGGAAAGGTCTAGATCTTGCATACTTTAAAATAGAAGATTAAAGCTTAGAAAAATATATTTAAAATCATATAATACAAAAACAAAATTATGAAAATTGGAATATACCACATCCAAAGTGGAAAATAAGAAATATCAACCAAATCCTCCATATCTTTCTAAATCTAACCCTATCTTGCTTCAGAGTAAAAAAATAAAGATTTAGAGGACATATTGGAATAAGTAAGGATGATTAGAAATGAAGAAATCAAAGGAGGAAAGAATGGAGACTCAAGAGATGGAAAAATAGGGTAATTTAGTGGTTGAGAGAACTTGAGGGAAATTTTGAGTTGAGGCTATTAATATTCATACAATCTGTTAGGCAAAGAATGGGAGAGGTGTATCCAATTAAAATCCAAAGTATCCCGCTCAAATTTATGCAATGTAGGATGAATTTATCAAGGAATGGAATGGATTCTCCCATGGCTCAAATGATGCTAGATGAAACCATTCAAGTTAATATACCTTAGAAAAATTAGAACACAAGAAAAGAAAATAGACAAAATGTCAAGGGAAACAATCTCTAGAAGTTGTAGTGACTTATGGGAAGGGAAATTAACTGTCCGAATATGCATAGAAGAGAGAGGAAGAATGATATAAAGGTGTGAGATCATATTTCTAAATTTTTCTCGTCAGAATCAATTTTTTCAAAATCTCACATATTGGTAAACTGGTTGATTGGTTTACTGTACCTATTAACTGGTCCCAACCAGTCAATTCATTTCATATACCAATTGACTGGTTACCCTAAACCAAAAATCCCTAGCTGAAAATGATAAACCAATCAATTGGTTTGTAGCACTAATCGCTTGGTGCACCTAAAAAATCATGTCCTCCCTCATTTACCAATCATTTTTCAATTCCTTTTCAAATCAAATCCAAAATACATTTCTAAAACAAGATCAAACATGATCCAATCATCATTAAACACATGAATGTTCACACACTATACATTTTCTTTATTGGGGTATTACAAAGCATATGCAAGCTAATAATTCATATGAACTAATATTTATAAATATAAGGAGGATTCAAAATTAAGATCTAAGTGCACACCAAATAAGCTACAATGTTTTTTCAAAAAAGGAGAAAACAAATGATATGCGTATATCCCATGTTAGAAAGGGAAGTTATAATCCATCCCCTATCACCTTCTATCTCTTTTATTTTTTTTTATGGTTACAACATAAGTTTTATATCAATCCTTTTTCTCCATTATTGAAAAACTATCTACATTATCTATTTTCTAAAATCTAAAAATGATGTAGCCATATGTTATTTCTCAAACTAAATATAATATGAGGAAAAAAAGCTAAAAATCTTAATATTTGAATGAGAACATCCCTATTGGAGGCTAGCAAAACAAAAAAAACCCTAAATTGCTAGATATTAAGATGTTATTTTCTAAATAGGATGGGGAATTTAGGAATGAGGGTGGAAGTGGAAATAGGAAAATAAATAATTGGGAATTGATATGTCTATTCTCATTCCCACATTTTGTATAGAATATTTAGTATATAATGAAAATAACTTGGAATAAAAAATATTTGTGTTTGGAATATTTAAATGGAAATAGGAATGAAATAAAAAATTACCAAAATACCTTTTCTATTATTTACTCAACTTCAGAATAATAAAGTTTTTAAAAATTATAAATAGTTAATCAGGAATATTTTAGTCTTTTAGCTTGTAATTATCATTCTCCCTTCTCAATTACCACCCTTAGGTAATGGATCCATAGTATTAGAGGCATTTTATTCCCTTGCGCATTGCCATCTAATTACCATTCCCCCAGACAAAGGTTTGATATTATTAATTCCACCTTCTTATTTTCACTAAACAAACACCCTTTAAATATCTTATCAAGCAAATAAGTTAAAACAAATTAGCCCTAAAAAAAATATATATTAAGAGCAATTAAAACTAATTTAGAAAATAACTCTAGAAGAAAGAATATATTGCTTATTGAATGAAAAGAAAGAAAGAAAGAAAACAAAGATGAACAAATGGAAACTCATATGAGAAATGAAGGTTGGAGAGAGTTGGAGATAGATTCTTATGGAAACAAATGACAATGATGAAAATGGAGTTAAGAACAAAAGAACACGACGAGCAATGAAGATTAGAGGAGTGGGATAGAGATGGAGTGTAGAAGAAGAAGGAATAGGAGACAATTGGAGCGAAAGAGGAATAAACAAAATAAACGCATGTACAAAATTAAAGATGAAATAATAGGTGTGTTGGATTTGTCATTTTTTCATGCTCCAACATATATAAATTATTCATATGTCCATAATCTAAATAAATTTTGTATTGACTTTATATATATGGTATCCAAGGGTATAGGTTAAGAAAAATAAAATTTAGTGTCTACTACTTCTAAAGATAAATAATGTAGCAATTTATTATTTTAAACTTTTTATTTCTCTAAAAAATTAACATAGGCGAATTGATTGAGTTTTTTATATATGGATGGAATGTACATTTTTTTCCATGACCACCATCATTTACTCAAATGAGCTATATTAGTTATTATCATATCTTAACCAATTGGATACTCAACTTCCAACACATGGTTTGGTCCTTTTTTTCAATGTTGTTTTAAAATAAACTATCCACTTTATGCACCCCAATTATTTTTTTGGGTTTTCTAACCTTTTATGTCCCAATTATTAAAGTTTGTAGGAACCATAGTTACTATACAAAACCAAGAGAATATTATCCATTAAAGAAGAGGCTTGCTATGCATTGAATTTCCATCCCCATATTTTTCCTATCTAAATTTGTTTCTCTATTCACAAAGACAAAATTGAGAAGGTAATTAAAATACATCTTCCTATTTAATTATTTATATATTTGGTTAGTTTTGATTTATATTTTAAATTTTTATGTGTAATATATGGATGAAGCTTCAATGGAAAGCGGTTTTAATAGAGGTATTGTAACAAAGTTTTTGATTTGAATGAATTGCTAAAGAATGGTGATTTGAGCTACAATAGGGTGAGCAAATTGATTTAGAATATGAAAGCAAAGAAATATCATGAATATTTTCATTGAGCTTTTGTTGGTTGATATTTTTTAAGTGAATATAATACTTTTGTTTACTAAAAGGGATATGCAAAAGCTTGAGGCTTTTCAATTTGAAAATCTAGATTTGATAAGAATAAAGATAGAGACATAACCACACTTTATTTCTTTTGTTCATGTGTAGGAAAACCCCCCATTGAAAATAATATGCCCATTAAAGCAACAACGAGATAGAAATTCCACAAAATGTTAATATAAGGCTCACATGTGTATTACTCTAAAAAGGCTTTTTGATATTTTTCCAAAAGAATGTCATGTGATGAAGTTTGTTGCTAACCATAGTTGAAAGTTATTATCATAAGGGGAAGTGCACTTTCTCCCATATTATTGCACCATCACCAAAATAATATAAGAAGATAATAATTTTACTAAGAGAATGAGGACTACCGATCAAAAAAATTATGATATGTGCTAGCACTTGATTAAAATATTAAACATAGGTATCTTTCATTTCTTTCTAAAGACATTCATAACTTTTAAAGTAAGGTCACGTGAAATAATGTTCGGAATGATGTAACTGATCTTTTACATTATTGTTACATGACAAAAGAAGAGAATCTTATTTTTTGATACAGATACACACTTGATGGGGACCAAAAATTGGAGTATACTTTTTGGTCATTGACACATTATTTTGATTGGTATCAAAGAATTGGAGATGTTTTGGCATTTTTATGGGTACCAACAATCATAATATCACTCTTCTATTTGGTTGTGCTCTGCTCTTCTTTGGAATGAGATGATGAATGTCTTTTCATAGTCGATAAAGGTAAATTCATGCATTATTTTATATTGTTAAGTCATTTTATCTTTTTAGCAAAGTATATTTTACTACCAGTTTATATATATATATATATATATATATATATATATATATATATATATATTTCAGACTTTAATATCACTAATGTAAATAACTCCTAAGATAATTTTGGTTGAGTAAGACCCATGGGTGGCCAAAGTTATTTTAATTGAGTTTCCATTAACCAAGCATGTCTTTTGCATACAACACATTCCCTCCAAATTTGGTGGTTGGTTTATTGGACTTTGTGGAATCGATAGCTAAGTTGGTGTGCTAATTTTTATAAATTATATAAGTTGGAGATTGATATTAAGTTTGAGAAACAATGATATCAAGTGATGGAGAAGTATGGAATCCTTATGAATAAACATGTGCAAGACTTATAAGAGATGATATGCTTTTAGGCATGCACTTATTTTTGTGATTATTTTTTTGGTAGAATGATAACAACTGAAAGATGAAAAAGTATCAATGTTTTTTATCAAGTAGTTCATAGGTC
Source organism: Tamarix austromongolica (assembly GCA_039764185.1). NCBI lineage: Eukaryota > Viridiplantae > Streptophyta > Magnoliopsida > Caryophyllales > Tamaricaceae > Tamarix > Tamarix austromongolica. Next base: position 25,027,358 of record CM077817.1, on the reverse strand, counting down.
CGCCATCCACAAACATGTTTGATTCAATTTGTAAAATATTTAATTATTGCATGTTCATTGTTTATAAATTATTTGGTTTGCATACCTATATACTTCATTATTTAGTTTGCATATATATATGATTTGATATGAAATTGATACACTTTTTCTTGTTTTATAACTTACTGAATAACTTATTATATTATATTTATTTATTGCCTTTTATTTTGGTATTATTATATCCTTGGTTTTTCATATTTATTTATTTAATTATTTTATAATTTGACCACAAGTTGATTTTTCTATTGAAGATATTACGCAAAAGCAAACACATAGCACTATGTTGAACATGCATAAAATATCTTGTTTGAAAAGTTTATCCCGAGGGATGACAACGAGGCGGGTCTGGGATAGTGACCTCATCCCCATCCCCAAGCTCGATAAGTAAAATAATTCTAAAATTTGTCCCTCATTTTTTTTCTTACAAAGAATCTTCGATCTGATCCTTGATCAATTCCCCATCCTTAATTCATTCTACGACCTTGAAACCTGACTCCATGATTGATCCCCTATCACATCCCTAATATTCAATCCTATTTTTTGATAATATACTATTAATTTATATTTTATATAAATAAAGATATAACATATATGAATTATTTAGTGTACGTTTAGGGATGGGGACCCCCAAACCCATACCTGCCCAATCGTAAAAAAAAATCTCCGATGAGAATCCCCAAACCTGAATCGATCCCTGAATTCACTCCCCAAATCCAAATGGGGAATGCCTAAAAGGGTTTCGAATCCTATAGGAGAATTTTCATCCCTATTGAAAGATCATGGTAAAATATTATAGTAAGTCACAAAGCCATAAAACAAAAGGTATATTAGGATGGAGAAAATATTCAATGTAGTTGTAGGAATTATGAGTTATAGGGTATACTTTGTCCTCATACCTTGCGTGTTTTTCTTAAAGTATGTTTTCAAATTTCTCAAGCATATTTTACCTTAATATGGTGTTATGAAACATAAAAGAGTTTGGGAGTTTAAGGAGTACTAAATGTTGTTAATAGTAGCTATGATAATATGGATGTGGTTCTTGTTGGCTTTCCTTTGCTATAAAAAATAAAAGGACGTCCCAAACAGAAGCACATGAAAAGTAGAAAGGCGTTGAGAAAACAAGTGAATACTTATAGATTGTGTGGAAATACTAGTCATAATTATGCTACTTTTTTGCAAAAGGAAAATGTGTAAGATGCTGAATTATCAACCAACAAGCAAATAGGAAAATGCACATCAAATTTGAATCTAATTTTATTTAGCAAAAAAATTAATCAACCTAAGTAGAAGATTTTTGAACTAGTAAGTGCATTTTAACTGTCTTTTGATTTTTTTTGTAGTGCTAATTTATTTATTTTTATTTATAATATGCTATAAGTAAAGCTGTAATTAAATTGACAAGATTTTGGTATTGATTGATCCTATATGAAGACGAAAATATTTACCATGATGGTGGTGGTTTAGAACATTATGTTTCTTTTGTGTGATTGCTATGACATTTTATTTTTCATAAATTAAGTGTATTATTATGCCTATTTATATATGCATTTATTTGATCCATTTTCTAAGCTTCATATTATATATGAAATCACTTAAGTCATTTTTTGATATATGTATTCTCTAGTTCAAATCATATATTGCTGAGAGTTTACTCTTTATCAATAAAGATAAAAAGAAAGCATGCCGGTATAGAACTACCACATGTTTATAGCTATGGTGGGTAGTATCATTTGTAACTTTTAACAACATGGAAGCAAGAGGTTTGAAAACTTGGGAAAATATTTGCAATATATTAATTAGTGGGGAGTTATTTGACATGATAATAACTATGGTGGGAAGTATCACCCTGCTGGTGAATTTGACATACCCAAATACTAAAGAATTACATAACCCAAATCAATATTGATATTGATTCCTCAATGCCCAAAACATCTTATGGTATTAACTCTCTCTACAGAATTTAGGAAATTGGGTTAACTTGAAACATCATACTATGCTTAATATATACTAAAGTAAAAGGAAAAACTATGTAACATGTACAATCTAGGCACATTAGGAAGAGGTCAACTAAAAGTATACCATACGCATACGTAACATATCAATAACACATACATAATAAGAAATAAGACTAGCTCCAAAGCCCAAATTGAACACTCACTCATCACATGAGAAAATGATTTAAGGCATTTCAAAATCACAAAATTTCAAAGTTTGAGATACTCTCAATATTGAAACTAAAAACACCCTAATGTCAATTAGTGCTATCAACCCAAAGCATTAAAAAAATCAAGTAGCTTTGAAATTGAGAATCCTAAAATTAACTTTTAATATCGGTAGAATTAAAAAAATCAAGGAACTAAAAGCAAAATTTGGATATTGACAAAACATAAGTGAAGCAAATCATTTTTAAAACAAAGTTATGTTATTGACTTGTGATATCAATCAGAAATACTAGATAAATTAATGAGCTTTAAAACAAAGCTTTGATACCAATTTGTAAAATTTCCATTTTTACCAATCAAACTTTTTTGTTTCAAATATACTTGGAAGCAAAACAAGAAACTGGGATAAAACCAACGTGCTAACCATGAAGAGAAGTGTAGTCATCTACCTAATTCAAGCTCAACATAAGGCTAAAATTTAATGAGAATTTAAAACCTTTTATAAGAATGTAAATTTCAAATGAGAGGCTAGAAATGAATATAAAGTTATGCTAACTATGACGTTACAATTTAAAATCACAAAATTGATATGGGAAGAAGTAAAACAAAGAAGTAGAAGTTTAAGATAAATATGATCACACTTTGTAACAACTAAAATTTACTGTTAAAAAATTTTGTATTATAGAAATAATAATAATAAACTAATAGGTGTTATGCCACATCACACATAGGAAAGGTACTCCTTATACTCAATCTATATTGGATGTAAGACTAAAAAGTAATTTATATCAAGAGATCAGGTGCAGGGAACACTTGATTAAGTAATGATGTAAGATTACAAAATAGAGAGAAGAGAACAAAGATATTAGAAAATAAAGGACTAAAAGTGCAATGGAGAGTGATATCCAGATAACCACTTTAGTACCAACCCAAATAAATGCTTACCAAAAGTAATCACATCAATTCATTAACTACCTACAAAATAAGGCAAGCATCTACTTGTTGGATTGAGCAACATCCATAAAAAAGATGATCATTATACTACGTACTAAATAAGATAACAATACATATTAGTACAATAAGACATAAATATCGCATAGGAAATATATGGCAAGATAGATACTATATATGCGTACATGCTCATGATACTAGATAACTTAAGAAGAAACAATATTAGAATGGTGATTATAATATTCCATTTACTTAGTCACATTAAGATCAATGACTCCACTATTCATAACCAATGGGACGATATCATAATATAATGACCCATTTAGAGCAAAATGTACCTAGGAACTACTATTAATATCTAGTGATTTAGAATATGTCCTTTCTAGGGAAAATGCACTTGAAAACAGCCAAACTAGATACCTAATCTTTAAGTATACATATCCCATGTAAGTGGATGAAATGATCAATATAGAATAGATCTAGGGTCACTCTAACTATCGCAACAACTAGGAATCACAGGTACCACAATAACCCAAAAAATAATAATATAATTGGTACAATGATCCTGACTGACATAATTTTTCACTTTAATTATTAATTTATAAATCAATAGTTAGCATATAACAATGCATCACTTGGATTACTCATCATCATATCACTCTTACTTGTATTAAAGTTATCTTATCACATAGGATATTTTCCGTCATTGCTGCATGAAATACCAAGTATTGCTAAGTTCATAGTAATTGTTGTTATCATTTAAAAAACTCATAATTATACCATGTTTAATTAAATCAACCACGTTATAACAATATAGCACATTAATAAAGTGTAAGGAATAAAGCAATCACAAATGGAGATATTACACTAGTGAAATGATTATAATGCCCTTATAGTAAAAAATAGTACAAATCTCCTAAAATTCAACCATCATCAAACCTCACCAAGATCATCCATAATCTTCTATACATTAGTAAACCCCCAAAGATGCAATACTTTAAATTAAAAAACTCCATCATCCTAACAAAACTAAAGGGTCGAGACCCTCAAAAGCCCAAAAGCCCAACATGACACTATTCTAAAAAAAATACTTAAATTCATGATAAATAACACTTATCAACAAGCTTGTATGAAAAAAAAGAGTACATGTATATAGTACGCTCGATAATTTAATATAAAGCCTAAGATAGCTTCAACTTAGTAGTTTCTCATAAAATTATAAAATTACATAACAAACACCGAATTATGTATAACACATAAATACAAGCTATAAAAATCTAAAATTATGGATCAAAAAAATAAATCATGCTAACATGGAATTTACATAAAAAAACATGTATCATAAAAAAATCCTAATTTAGAGTCATGTATCCTTACCTAAAAGCATAATTTTCTAGCAAAATTACTGATCATTTCACCACTTCTTTCATCAAAGGAAACAAGGTAAAGGCTCCATATTTTTCTAAACCGTAACTCCCTACACTTAAATTAAGTGTTTAGAAGTTAAGTTAAGTAAAATTAGGAGGGATATAGGCAATAACAAGGAGGGGAAAGGAAAAGACAAAGACTCGATAACTAGGGGAAAATGAAAAGAACAAAGCACAACTCAACAAAAGATAGTGTAATAGAAGAGAGGAATGAACAAAGTTGAGGTTGTAGGAAAAGTGCTAAGTGTGGAATGAAGGTTAAAGAACTTAACCACTTTATATAAGAAGATCAAACAGAGAGATATGAGAGGGACATATAGTTTTTAAGCTTGCTTTCAAGGTATGAAATATGGCAGAATGTGAGAGAAAGAAATATGGTGATGTAAGAATGGGTGAAATAGTAAGATAATTGGATCATTACAAGAATTGTGATTATATGATAAATGATAATGTCAAATATGATATAGGAGGTATGGAAGATTATTTTTCATCAAGAAAGTCAATATTTGATCAAAAATAATTTTCATATAATTTATTTGAGTATAAAGTCAATTAATAACGATTTAATAGAAAAAATATCAAATAACACCCAAAATTTTTATAAAAAAAAGTATAGAAATGTGTGGAGTAATATACTGAATCTAAATCTATATAAAAAAATCATCTAGAAATTTATTTGGAGTAAAAAGAAATCAAAACAATCAAATTAGGGCAAAATTCCCAACTCCAGTCGACCATTGGATCCCCTAGGCCGATACTCTCTTTACTTGTAGGTCGATCAACTATAGGGCAATTCCCGATCGACGTCCTATTAAGGAAAAACTAGGGTTATGTTTAAAAGGATAAACAGCTAAAAAAGAGTGGTTTAGGGGTTTAGATAATGTGTTTAAGCAATGATTAATAGTTAAGGAGGGATCAGGTGACTAATCACCTAGGAGTAGCCTATAAAATAAGACTAACTGCTCCTTGATGTGCCGAGAATGACATAATGCTATATAGGACTTTAGTATGGTTAAGTACTTAGTAAAATCTAGCTCATATAAACACTTAAAATACAATTCAAACAATCACATGATAATGCATATTCCACTTACACATGCTGACCATTTTAAGCATCCTAGTGAAGATAACATGCAATACCCTATGGGAGTACACAAGGATATTGTTACACTTATTCATAATACAATTTTATGAAAAAATTTCCAAACAGAGGATTACACATTCACTAACCATGGTCTTAGAAAAAGCAACTAAAACATTTGAAACACTTGAATAATACTAAGGGGTTGTTCAGTGCCATGCCCAAAATGTTGAGCAATCTCTTAGGAGAACGCTCAGCCTTGAATAGTGATACAATTAATAATCAACCCCAAATAGTGTTAAAGGCATATTCAACCCCATTATTGTGTCATGTATAGTGACACAATTATAAATTATATCTAGTCCTTAGGTGTATACACCATATAGTTAATATAGAGTAAACAAGATACTGAACCACTATAGCAACCCCATCAGTTTATAGATTTCCACAACAACATAGTCAATGAATCTTTGGTTTTTAATGATTTCCCTAGGAATTTTGTTTGTAGACCAATGTTTAAATGTGCTTACTCTCTAATGTTTGAAAGTGTTTCATAATATTACATATAATGATATAGTTTTTTAAAATCAATTTTTGTGCCTAAATACATCACAAAACTTTGATCACCAAACACATGTCATGTGAAGGCTTTAGATTAATAAAACTTAATTTAAAACTATTTTGGTTAATTTATTGAAGAAAACTACTTTTATCTTGAAAGTCCATTTAAGGGATAATAATTAAAAATAACAAATATAAATAAGCATACCACTTTAAAATAAAGTTAATGACCACTTTAAAAAAAATTGAAAACATCATCTTATACCAAAAAATTTAAAATAAAAAATTCTAAAAGCTCATCACCAGAACAATATTTACCAAGAAAAAGATGAAAAAGTCAAAATTCAAGTCAAAATCAAAGTTAATGGTCAAGTTCTTGTTAGCGGTCAAAGTTTGACTTTCATTATTCATATATTCAATTTTTTAATATTTTAAGGATAATTTGTTCATTTTATATCTCATGATGATTAAGCCATAATTGATGTAATACCCAAAATTTTAAACAACCTTAATACCGAATGATTAATATTTTAACCTAATTCTAATACTCAAAAAATTTATATTTTACCTAACCCTAATCTCTATTCTAAGTTATTAATACTTTTTAAAACCTAAATCTAACTCCAAATGGTTGATAATTAAATTATCATAAATACCAAAATCTAAATTATTTATTCTAATTCTAATTCTAATTCCACCTTATTTTTCCCTCTTGTTTTTCCTTTTCCTTTTCCCCTCTCCTTTATTTTCTTTCCCCCTGCTTGGTGGACTTTTTTTTTTCTTTTCCATTCTCCCCTTCTTCCTATGTGAAACCTTTTCCTCTGTCATGCTATCACCTACCCCATCAACACATCAACTCCTACTTCTTGTGTGGTGTATTTTGTTAATAAATGCATTCCTTGATTGCGTGTGCACCATCTTCATCCTTCCTTGTGATATCCTAAAATTTTATAACCCTAGTTAAGAATTTTTAGCTTTTTATCTAAAACTTTAATCTTTAAATATTGATTTAATTAATTTTTTAACCTTTGACCCATAAATCTAAATAAATTATTTAATAAATTATCATAATTATTTTATCCTACCCTTTTTTATTTAAATAAATCCTAAACCCATAATTTTACCAGATTTATTTTTCTTAATTTGATACCCTAAATATTGGATAAATTAATATAATATTATCCTAAAAACCTAAATTTAATCTAATTTTAATTCTAACCCTAAATCTATTTTCTTTTTCTTTTTTCCCTTTTCTTTTTTTCCTTCTCCTTTCTTTTTCTCTTCTTCCCTGGCCAATCCACTTTCCCTTCCCTTCTTTTCCTTCTTTCTATATCGGCCTAGTGCCCCCTTATTTTCTTTCTTTCTTTCTTTCTTCTTCTTCCTACTCTGGCCCAACTCTCCTCTCCCCTTATTTTCTTTTCCCACACCCAATAGCCCAACCCATCTCCCCTTTCTTATTTTCCCTCGCTCGATCTACCTAGCTGCCCCAAACATGCCCCTAAAGAGAGTGCCTTTACCATGCACACCTACGCCCTGACTTCCCTCCCTTTCCTTTCCTAAACCAAGAATCATGTCCTTTCTCCCTCGCTTGTCATTTACCCCTTCCATTTATAGTCCCTATAATGCCTTCCCCATCCTACATCCTACCCTATAATGCCCCCTACTAGCCATCAACCCTACACTCTAGACCCCTTGCTCTGCCTGCACCTTTTCCCCCTGCAGACTTCCACCCACCGTCGCACACCTAACCCTAAACAACTTCCTTCATTCCTCTATTTTGCTGTCAAAATTAGCACCACTAATCAAAATCCACACCAATCATAAGCTATTTCTCCTCCTCATTATCAACAAACACACCATAAAACCTCCACTGTCATCCTTTTTCATGCTCCCACATTAAAATTAGCCACTTCCACTAAAACCACCCCACAACCACCAAACAAACTCACCGAATACCTCCCCTTTACACCGACCGAACTCATCTAAACCCATCTAAGATTTGGAAAGCTCCACCAAAACCCCCTATTTTCCTTCCTCCCTTGAACACTGGTGATCCACACTGAAACCATACCCCAACCACCGGCCAAAAATATTATTCCCCATCCCTACCATTGGCTAAAATCATCACAACAACTCCCCAACCTTTAGCAAAAACCACCACAGCACCCCACCTCCATTTGGCCAAAACCAACGTAGACAACCACCCATATTCGGCCACTTCCACCAAATCTAACCACCCTATTCGGTCTCCTCTACCATTGCAAACCACTTATCAATGTCACAAAATACTATTTCTCCTCCTACTTCCTCAGCACATCCCACTGGTCCCCTTCTTTTGTTTCGTTACTTTCCTTAATTATTTCACTCGTCCGTACCATAAATATTTCTTAATTATATCATTAAGTTTTAATAGTTTTGTTTTTCTTAGGTGATTTTTCTGAGATTTTGGAGGAGTCGGGATAAGATATAAGCTTAGAGACTAGTGCCTTTTTCTATAAGGATACTAGTTGTATTTAGGGTTTTGTGTTAAATTTTTAATATGATTTTGTATATTACTGTGTTTTTGTGTTATGTTATCAATATTTTGATGTGGCAATATGATATTATGTCATCAGAAGTGAGTAAGTTGAGAAGCATTGGTATGATATATGGTATTGCATTATGGGTTGAATAAGTATGATAAGTGGGTGATGAGTATTTAAGCCGTATGGTGATAATTGGAGGATTTGGAAATAATGATACCAAACATATAAGATTTTTGTGAAATAAGAACATTTGGTTATCCTTCAGGGCATTTTGGTCAATACGGGTATAGTATGGAACTTATGGGATTTTAATGTGTTATATGGGTTAAAATATGCTAATATTATCATTTGAAACATTTGGAGTAAATAAAAATGACATAGGTTCCACAAAATGAGAAAATTGCTTAATTTGGAAATAGTAACCTTAAAATAGTGATGTTATTATTGCATGTGTGAAATGTTAGAATTGATCCATGATTTTTGGATATGTTTTTAATTAAATAATTTTAGGAAGGGATATTAAATTTGGTAATCACATTATTCTTATGGGAAAAGTTATGATGTACCTATAAAATTAGAATTTTGTAAGCCTCATAAATAGTAACTCCTGGGATAGGGTTGTTCGCATGTGTAAGTAATTAGATTTAGGCCTTTATTTTTTTTAAATTGATAATTATAATAATATTTTAGGTATAGATACTAAATTTGGTGGATAAAAGAGCAATAGGGAAGAAGTTATGCCTAAAATGTGAAATTAAGGTTTCTTAGGAAGTATATGGGCCTAAATTTTTGAGAACGACCTTAATATCTATGTGGTTATGCTTTACTTGATTCAATTACATTTTTTACCTATCAAATAAATTATGAATAAAATATTAATCACTTAAAATTAAAGATCACTTGAGTTAGGTCAAGATGTTATTTGGGTATGTTCCATTGGACGATAATAATGGCTCGAGTGTGTTTTTGTCTGGTGCATTGACATGTTCCATTGGATTAAGAATACTAGGACCTTAAACTCAAAGTGAATGAGAATATGAATTTATATAATGTAACTAATGGATAAAAAAATAATTATTTAAAGTGAAAGATTACGTGATTTCGGAATGAGGTGTTGGTGTTGTGTCTGTTTCACCGGACGATAATAGTGGCTTAGGTGTGTTATTCTCTGAGAGGTATTTTATAAAATTCCATAGGTTTAAGAATAATATTAGGAGTATGTTTCTCTAGTATATATTGGGTATGTTCCACTAGAGGATAATAGTGACTCAGGTGTATTGTCCCTAAGAGGTATTTTAGTTTATTCCATCGGATTAAGAATAGTGGAGTCATTGAACTCAAAGTAAACAAAGTAAACAAAATAATAGAATATATTATATCTAATAATGAGACCCATAATCAATAATTACTTTACATTATTTTATATACCACGCATGTATGATTATTCTCCACTATGAATTCATGTAATTATATGTAACTTTGATTCAACTATATTGCCACCTTACATATTAAGTATCATACCAACCATCCTTTTCATGGGTAGTGCTCATTTCCATGAGTAGATGACTCAGATTTCTATGTGCAGGCTGATGATGACCCATTAAATGACTTTGCTACATACAATGCTTTATGTGGGGTGGAGTGACTTTATGTATCAAGGTTTTTGGGCATAAAGTCATATTATCTAGATGATAGTTTTGCCTAGATAACTTTGAATTTTTAGATCTATGGCATCCCTTTCTCTGTATTTTTAGATATTACACTCAAAGTTAATATCTAGCTTTTATTCATGTTTATAAATTTTCTTTCATTTTCTATTTATCATGTTTTAAATTCTAATTATTTTTTCTTGTGATTGACGTGTGGATGGCTTGATAAGCTAGACTTGTGTCAGCTACGACCGTAAAACCTATATATTTTGGTATTATGTTTATGCTATAAATGAAATATTCAATAATAAAATTTAGGTTGTTACAATTAATCATATTAAACATGATTTATTTCTCACTAATCATACTTATAGTAATTAGTGAAGAGCACTTTGAATATCCATGACAATCATGAAGAACATTCAAAATATTTTTTTTATTAAACTCTCTCAGACTTTAATCAATCATAACTTATATTATATTAACTCATAAGAAGAATCAAGTAAGAATTATGATATAACATAACTTAAAGTAAAAGGAAGTAAAATCAATTGAAAAGGGAGATGGATCATACCCTAAAAAAAGGATTAAAAATTCTTTAGCTATATTGAATAAAGGGGAAATATAATAGGATAAATCTCACTTAAAGTTAAAGTTTAACTCTTCTTTACTTAATAAAAAGCACTAAAGAGATTGACTAGATATTTGTTTTAGTTTATGAAGGTTTAAAGGTGTTTAAAAATGATGGCATGGATATAAAAATTGAATAATAAATGGTTCATTGGGAGGCCAAAACTCATGCCACTATCAACACAAAGTGGGTAAGTGTTGGTGATAATCGAAGGCCTCAAAATATTATTATTTTATGACTAAGTTGAGGAAAATGATGGAGATCATTCATGGATATATATATATATATATATATGCATGTTGCAAAATTTAGGGGAAGGGGTTATTTTTGCATGGTAAAGGTGGAGGAAAGAGGGGATGTATCATAGGTTGAAGGTTGGAGTTTGAAGAAAAGAGAATTAGCTTAATGAAGGAATATCTGCAGGATATCTTCTCACCAGTGTGGCTTGCTAAGGGGTTGTAATGAGATCAAGATCAAGACCAATTGGAAGGGATATGGGACATGTATAAGGATAAATAAAGGGTGATTATTGGATAATAATTACACATGTTATAGATTAAGATTAAATGTTAGCTAATAATCTTTTTAAAGAATATTCTTTAAGACATTTATATGTTAAGAACACACATCAAAGGCTTCAATTAGGTTTCACAAGGATTAGACACAATCAAAGTTAAGATATACAAGTTTTGATAATCAATTATGTCAGAAAATGATAAATAGTAATGATAAAGGTAAAATATTTTTAATTCTTTTTCATCCGAGTAAAATTTGAATAAATGTAAAACAAAATGTGAATAGTATTTGTTATCATAAAATTTATTTATCATTTTGAATATGACTTAGAGAGTAAAAAAAGATAAGAAATTCAAACATGGATATATTAGAATGATTCGAGGGAAATTAGATTGGTAAGTGTAGCTAATAATTCTCATGAGACTTAACACCTCAATAAAAGTCAATAAGCTAGAATTGAGTGTTTCTAAAACATTTATAGGGTTTCCAAATTATAAAAGGACGTAACCAATATTTATGAAAGTGAGACCTTTATTTTGAAATCACAAGAATTTTGAAAGAGTTAACATTTTCATAATACACGGTATTATAATTTTTCCCAGTGGTGTAACTAGTTGTTTGATTAGGAATTTGAAGTGAAGTTCTCACCACTCAAAGCAAAGGGTGTTGTCTCCTTCAAAGTCAACTGGTGTTCATGTTGCATTTACATTTAGGAATGGTCATGAAAGAGTGATGGAAAAAGTTTGTCATATGATACTCATGCATGAGTATCCATTTAATGGCATAGAGCATTTGGGGCTTAATGAATTTCTTTTTACCATCTCTAATAAATATCAATAGATCACTAGTCATGCTGATATGAATGGGTGATTTAATGGGTATAAATTTGAAAATAACAATTATGAATTATGCTAATAAGATTATCATAACAACATACATTTGGACATATGATGCCCAAAACATGGTTGTAAGAACTCACTTGATGGATACTGCTTGGAATTTCAAAAAGTATGTTTTTTTTTGCTTATCCCCTCTTGGCAGTGACCTTGCTTTACATGGGTGTTTGATGTATTAGTGAATTTAGGATAAAGTGAGAATGATTACTATTGATAATTGTTTAGCTAATGATATTTGTCTTAGCTATCGAAAGATACATTTATCTTGAAATGGGTCTTATACTAGTAAAATCTTCTATGTTTGATGTTATGATCACATTGTTATCAGTTAGTTCAAGATGTATATAAGGATATTAGTAGTTTCATCACTAATGTTTGTACAAGTGGAAAATATTTATCTAATTTAAAAACTCATTTGATAAAATCTAGTGAGATTTCTTGCAAAGAAGCCAATTTTTTTTGCACCCATTGGAATTATGCATATGCTATGTTGTTTGTTGCATTAGAGTTGAAGGAATATTTATTAGATATGCACATTATGATCAATCATATAAATGGCACCTTCATCTAAAGAGTGGAGACACACGTAATCAGTATGTGAATTTCTTAAAGCTTTTAGTAAGGCAACAACCATAGTATCCAGAAGTGAGTATCCAAAAAAAAAAATCTATATCATCCTAAGGTATGGAGGATTAAAGTTGTTTTAGATGAGAAAGTATGTTTTTTGGAACCATTTATTCAAAAGATTGAATCAATCATGAAAGAAAAACTTGATAAGTATTGGGGCTATTGTAGCTATTTTAGACCCTAGATGTTAGGTCTTACATATATGGTCAAATATATATTTCCTAATCTTTTAAGTCATGATAAAGATAAAAATAATATTAAGCTTGTTTGAGATACATTTTGTGTCATATTTGATGATTTTTCTTGAGGTTGTACAAGTAGCTTAGAGAAGTTCATGGCAGGTTATGATAGATGTGAAGTGTTATCATATGTTGTTAGTGGAAATAAAAAAATGGTTCTAGTTTTAGAAGGAGGAGATTCAAGTATATTATTAGATAATCCAAAACACAACTACCTTCAAATTTATAATTAGATATTCACTTAGAGGAGAGTGTATTTAGCTATGAAGGCGATTTTGCATATTCTTTTAGTGATTTAGAATGGTAGAAAGCAAATGCTATGGAGTTTAGTATGTTATCTTAAATGGCTTGGGATGTCTAGTTAATACCCATCACCATAGTTGCTTTTGAAACTATTTTTAATGTAGGGGTGAGAGCCATTGATCCATCTAGAGCTTCATTAGGTATATCCACTATTAAAGTACTCCTTTGTGCATGAGATTGGGTTCACTCAAAGAAAGAGCTGAAAAAGAATATATTCATACTCCTTTTTTAAGTTCTTTTATTATTCATTTTTTTATCTCTTTTTATACTTTATAAAATAAATTTCATGAGATTGGGTTCACTCAAAGAAAGAGCTGAAAAAGAATATATTCATACTCCTTTTTTAAGTTCTTTTATTATTCATTTTTTTATCTCTTTTTATACTTTATAAAATAAATTTTGATCTTATTGTTTTGTTGTTGCCTTTCCTAGTAAAAATAGACCATCGCTGATATTTCAAACATGAAGAACATATATCTTTAATGATGTGTATTTTTTTATTTATCAAATTTCAAGTATAGATCCAATTATATTTCTCAATTTCATATTATGATGTGTTGTGTTTTTTATTTGGTATTAATAGGATAAAAAGTGATAGACATAACATGATGTATCTTTTTATATTTGTTATTCATTGTTAATGAATCAATGATTGTTTATTATGTTGATGCTAGTAACAATTTTTTTTTTTTGCATTATGGTAGTAGTTATGTAGCTTTATATATATATATATTTCCCTCTTAATATAATGATATTGTAAGTTTTATTTTTAGCTTTTGGAATTCTAAGTCACTGTCACACTATTTTAAAGTTCCATTCTTGCTAGATGCCCCATGTTGAGTGTGGCATGGTGGAGTTTGGTTGTCTATTATTTATGCCCTATGCATTCAAGTGATTACTTCAATAAATTAGTGTTACTTTATTGTATATAAGATCTTAGGACTCAATTTATTTAGTGTATATGCAGAGTTGTTTAAGTTGTTCTTCTATGATAGAAGAGCTTAACCTTTATCATCGATGGAGAATCATAATTAGAAGAAGAAGAGTTGTTGGGAGGAGAGATCCATTTGTGTTGGGATTGTAGAGGGATAGCCCCCATGTTTTTTTATATAACTAAATATAGAAAATCTAGATACACATTACCTTTTTTCTTTTATTTTAAAATATTATACTACGTGTGTGTGTGTGTTATATTTTAATGCATTTATGATGTGGTGGTTTTGTTATTAACTAAGTTGCAAATGACTCTTTTATTTTTTTGATTTCATTTTAGATATTTTTGCCCTAAAGTACTTTGAATATGTTTTCCCTTTCTAGCTAAAATTAACTAGATTTTGTGTAGCTTATTATCCATATGAATTACTATCAGAAAATAAAAGAGTGGTAAGTACTTGTGCATGGACATGTTTTTTAGTACTAATTTTTTTGTGTCTTATTTTTCATTTACAACATTAATACACATTTCATATATGTGGTGAGGCTTGAGATACTGAGAAAAATATGTAGTTAGAGGTTGTATTGTTGTTTGTTCATGTGGAAAATGTTAAATTTTTTGGTAGAAGAAGTTGGATTTTGTTACCCTTTGGTGATAATTGATCTCTTGATATGATAGACAATGCAATTAAGTATAACTTATTACCAATGGCAATAGAGGTATCATTATTTTAAAATAGATTATTTCTTTGGTTGTACATAAAAACTAGTTTGGGATATGAAACATTAAAATGATCGGAGTAGGTTTATGATGAAGAAAGATTTATATAGTTTCTAGCTATATTAGATTTATACATGCAATTATTAGAGTTTCAAATTTTGAATAGCTTCCTAAAATTGCTACCAAACAATTGCTTGGGTTGGAGTACTTGATTAATTATCTATTTTCTCTCTCTTTTGTTGGTAGGTTTTGAAGATTGATAGATGTTGGTAGCTCATTTGAAGTTTTGAGAAGTTCTATGCTCATTTTGGGAGCGCAGCCTCGAGTTACCTCGATGGCTTCCTAATTCGTACAAAACAGCCAAAAACACCAAACTTTCATTCAACTATTGGGATTACCAACAAGCCTGGTGGAATATATTTTTCACCAAAATTTCAAAAAGATCCCATTCGTGGTTGATATTCTTCCAAAACTTTGACCAACCCAAACTTCCCATATGGTTCATATGGTGGTGGAAAGATTTTGGTTCTATACCTGAAATCCTACCCGAACAGGTCTCAAAATCCCTCAACCTTTTTACCTCCCTATACCAACCCACAAAAAATGATAGAGTTTTCCCCCTATCTTCCATTTTTGTTCAAAACTGTTTTGCCCATGGGTGTTTTCGTGGATTTCTGAGATACATGAGATTGATGGCATCCCTACCTTGGTCAGAAGATTCAAGGTTAAATGGTGGACCAAATATCAAACGTTCGAAAAGCTCTCTGAACAGGCAGTTCGAAGATGCATCAAAGTAAAGCAGCCCTCCTCTTCAAAGCAAATTCAAGCCAGCCCTTCAGAAACAAAATTCCTGGCTCAAAAATCTGTGACTGCTGCAAGACTTGCAGCTGCAAAAAATGAGAACGAGTACTTAGCCATTTTGGGCAAGGTATTTTCACAAACCAAACAGGAGGAGTCTTCTTCAGCATCGTCCGCTCCAACACCAGACTTAGGCGATGAAAATGAAGACGAATGTTACAGGATACTCCCACCTATCGAGTAACGGTACAAATATAGGTATTCGAGGCGTAGGCGTACGCGACAACACACACCGATTTGTTGACAGACAAAGAAAATATTTTGCCAGCACAAATGTCCGAGTCAAAAGACAAAAGTAGTCGTCCTCAAAAGCAGTAGGAATCTACTTTCGGCGACTGTCCTTTTCACCAAGGTAAAAGCACGGGTAAAAGCAACCGAAAAGTAAAAGGAGAAGACGACAAAGGAATCTGCGGTAGAGGACGATCACGTGGATAACTGTTGTATTTTCTGTCGGCTACTTTTACTGTTTGTACTTTTAACCCTGTACTGTTCAAACTTTGTACTGTAGATAGTACACTTTTACTGTGTACTTTTTACTGTTTACTTTTGGTGGATTCCCGAATCTATTTTTCAAACTTCGTAATAGTCTGGTCCCCTCTTCTATAAAAGGGGTTTTAGGACTTCATTGTTCGGGGTCGGAAAATTTAGAACTCCTTCGGGCACAACCACATCTCTCAAAATCCCCTGTAACCTTTTATAAATCAATAAAACCTTCGTATTATAATATGTCCATTTCCTCATCCTATATCCTATTCTTCCTAATTATCTATCTATCCTTCAAACTTTTGTGTTCCTATTTTTCAGGTATTCTGTTTGTATCCCAAGATCCTAACTACAAAAAACAGGAAGAAGAAGAGGAATTGGAACAACAAAATTCTGAAACTGGAACACCTCTGCATTCTCTTAACCTATCTGATATAAAAGAAAACCAACTAAATGTTCTTGAAAAAGAATTTATAATAGACAAAGAATTCTTCAAAAAGGATTTCTACTCAAAAGAAAACAGCAAAAAGATAAATTGGTTTTTCAAAAATCTAATGGAAGAGAGACATGAAATCCAAGAAGATTATTACAAATTTATGCAAAAAAATAAAGTCAAAATAATGTTTTTCGATTGGTTGGAAATTGAATTAGCAAACAATAGTATACCATCACCATTCAAATCAATGAAGCCCATAACCACTCGAACCAAAACAAAAACATGGCAAACAGAAAAGGGAACTATTGAAACAGAGCACCCGCTTCTGCAAAATATCAAGATGACTTCTGGAGAAACCACTCTGGAATTAAAACCACTTAGATTACCTAAGGATGATGAGTTAGAAAATTCAAAAAACATCGTTCTTCAAAACAATTATACAAACATCTAATTAAACACAATTGGAACCCAATTGACCAAATTGGATAAACAAATACAAAAGACTATTTTACCGGCAATTCAAATAGTTTCTGAAAACCAGAAAACAGAACAAAAGAAAATGCCAGTGTTCAAACCTTTTGAAATATCAAGGTCAAGCCAAGCTTCAATCCAATCAGGAAAAGATGAATTTTTTAGGGCAATAAAAGAAAGATTAGATCACATTGTTCATTCAAGTTCATCCAGCCAAAATCAGGTCCCAGACATTCTTGAACAAAATTTACATTTATCTGCGGTAGATTAGAGCTGCCTGGTTAGTGTTCTGGGGGTAAGTCTCGTGGTAGAGCAGTAAGACCAGTTCAGAGGTAGCTGTGCCAAGGATATACAAAGAGGATAGAAAACATGCATTTATTTTCTAGATCATCTAGTTCTTCTAGTTCAGGTTCTAGGAATGACCTAGCATTGCGAGATTCAAACAAAATGAGTGAAGAGTATGAATTCGAAAATTTTGAAGGATCCATTGGTAATTGGAAACTTCCCAAATTTCAAAAGGAAATGGTCTATAAGACATCAAATTGGAACATTCTTCAAACAAACTATGTGATCAAAACTGAAGAATGCGATATTCAGATCAGCAAACCATTCGAAACCATCCAACTACTTTCAAAAGATTCAATCAAAAAGCATAAGAAAAGCGGTTTCAAATACATCCACTTAGGATTAGTCCAAGTAGGATTCAAATCATTGACCAGAGAAGGCCTGAATACTTCAATCTTAGCTGTCTTAAGAGATGGTAGAATGAAAAACTTTACAGATTCTATGATAGGAACTGTAGAGCCGAGTCTTTGTGATGGTCCTATATTTTTCAACTGCTTTCCAAATTTTACTCCTTCTCTTACTGATCCTAATATATTACATGCTTTAACTTTGCAAATTAAAACTCATGGTTTTGACATGCTTGAAGGATATGTGCCTATAGCCGTAGTTTATAGGATACATTATAAAGTAGCAAAAACAGCATTCAAAACAAATGTGAAAATTCAAATAAAAAAGGGTGAGACCTTAGTTTTACAAACAGATGAATCAAAATCAAATATAGTTGTCCCAAAAACAATTAAGTGGAATGAGGTAGAAATATATATATATATATTATATTAAACCACAAATAGCAAGTATAATAACATATTAAAAATCCTAATGTGCTAACATACGTTTATCTATGCGTTTAAGTGGGGTTTAACGATTACCTTAATTCCCGCAAAAATTGAACCTTACCGGTATTCCAGTTAAAGATTTAAGCTTTAAATAGCAAAATCAACACCTAAAAATAATATCAATAATTATTATATTAGAAGTAGGAAATTAAAATGATAAAAATTTATAAAAACTTAATTAATAACACACTTTATTAACTATTAATATACCTCAATAATTAAACAATCAATTCCCAAAACAATGTGGAGCTCACGCAACATGAACAGCGTGAGCGACATGCAGGCTATATGGGGGGAAAAGGGTCGAAGGTAGGGAGGTAGAAGGGAGGGGTGGTCATTTTCGGGTTGAGGCTTTGGAGCTAGAAAAGAGGGCAGGTGGGGGAGGATTGGAGGCAAGGGAAGGATGCAGGAGTAAAGAGGGGGTGTAGGTGGTGGTCGGGGTAGGTTTTTGGTGGCCAAGAGCGGTGGAGACGACGGCAGTGAGGCTGCGAAGTGGGCTACAGGAGTAGACCGGGCTTAGAAGGAAGGAAAAAAGAGGGGAAAAATGGAGGGGTGAGGGGGCTTGTTTCAGCCAAACGAGGTATGGGGGTGGTAGAGGAGGTTGTAGGGAGTTGACAGGTGGTTTGGGTGGCGGCAGAGGCGGCCAGACAGTGGCGAATGGTGGGGTTGTAGGGGGGTTGCCGATAAGGGGGAGAAAGAAAGGAAAAAAGAAGAGGGGAGGAAGAAGGAGCTGTGGGGTGGCTTGGGTGGTGTTGTGGAGGTGCAAGGTGGGAGTAGAAGGGTGCAAAAGTTGGTTTAGGTGGTTGGTGAGGCGGAGGAATTGGCGGAGGGAGGCGGCGGAGCCAAAACTGAGGTGAAAATGGAAGGAGAAGAAAAGGGAGAAAAGGGAGGTTGGGGAAGATATGGGGCTAAAAAAATGGGGCAAGAAAAGGGTTGAAGAGGAGAAGAAAAAGAAGAGGGAGGATAGGGGGGATAGATGGCCGGTCGGTGGCAGTGTTTAGGGTGGCAGGGAGAGGGAGGGGAAGAAGGGAAAGGGTGGCCATGAGGGATGGGGTGCATGGCTGGCTGGTTTTCAAAATGGTGAAAAAAAAGGAACAGGGGAGAGAGAGAGAGAGAGAGGCAGGTGGTGGCAGTGGTTGCAGGAGGTAGCAGCGAGAGGCTGCAGGCGATGGCAATCATGGCGTCAAGACATGTCGGGTGTAGAAGACGAAGAAGAAGGAAAGAAAGGGAGAGGGAGGAAGCAGGCCAGCGTGGGAAAGGAGGGTGAGCGGGTCGACCCGGTCAGGGGAAAAGGAAAAGAAAGAAGGGGCTGGGGCTGGGATACTGCACCAGGAGAGGAAGGAAGGAAGGGAGAGGGGAGATGGGCCAGCGGCCCAGGCGCAGGGGGAGGAGGGAGCAGGCTTGGTACAGGAGGCCAGAAGGAGGAAAAAAAAGGAAAAAGAAAGAAAGGAAGAAAAAGGAGAAAAAGGAGAAGGAAAGGAAAAAAAGAAAAGGAAAAGGAAAATGGGAAAATGAAAGAATTTAAAACAATTTAATTTATAAAATACTAGGATGTAATATTTTTGATAATAAATTTATTTAATAATTTAATTTAATTTAATATAATTAAATATATGGGCTTAAAAAGGATAATTTTAGTAAAATATTGGTTTGATAAAAATTATTTAAATAAAAAGAGTATGATAAAATAACAAAATATTTGTTTTAATTTATCAAATAATTCTATCCA
This sequence comes from Tamarix austromongolica, assembly GCA_039764185.1. NCBI lineage: Eukaryota > Viridiplantae > Streptophyta > Magnoliopsida > Caryophyllales > Tamaricaceae > Tamarix > Tamarix austromongolica. Next base: position 25,006,939 of record CM077817.1, on the reverse strand, counting down.
AATTTATATACTCAAAAATTCATAAAATAATTAAATTAAATAATTTTAAAAGCTAATTTATCCTAAATAAAAGCTATTTATTAAATTCTATATTTTTAAAATCTCGGAGGATTACAAATATAAACATGCATGGTAAATTATCCATGATTAACATATTTATACGAGGCACATAAGATACAACCATATGATGATTGAGATATCACCTAACAAAAAAGACCATTACTCTTCTAAGAAATCCTAATTTCATAATCTAAGCATAAATCATCCCATAAGAATAATCTCATCGCTAGATTAAGCACCCTATCCTAAAATAATATTATTAATAACATATCAAAAAATAAAGGTTTAACTCCAATGTCTTACGCATGTGTTAACGGGCCTATCTTTATGATTACTATTAACAATTTAAGCTATTATCTCATTTCACTATACTTATGCAATTCATAATTAATATTTCATGTATCATATTTAGAATATTTTAAGTCCATTCCCATTTTAGAATCACCAAAATCCCATATTTAACCCATATTAATCAAATTACCCATACCTTACCGAGAACCTCAATATTTTATTTTAGATAACTCATATCTCACTTAGCCATCATTTAATCATATTAGTTCTGAAATAATATATGAAACCCTCAAATACAATCATGTCATGATTATTTTCACATTATTATAAATGACCAAAATACCCTTATGATAGCTAAAATATCTAAATTTCCATAAAACCCTATATATAAGTCTTATATCATTATTTTCCAACCCTCAATTTATGACATCACACAACTTAAACATACTCATTTTTCACTTATCACACTTTATCAAATCCACATTACAATACCATATACCATACTACCTCACTTAGGGGTTTTCAAGACAAGATTTATTGTGTATAAGCACATGGTTTCTCATATTTAACGTTAACAACATAAAATTATCAGTATAATAAAACCAAACATGTGAATTCAGACAAAAATAAACACAACATGCAAAAACCCTAACTACAACTTTTATCCTTACTTAAAATGTTATCGGTCTTTAAGCATATATAACCCTAAAATGCCTCATCTGAGACCACAGACAAATCACCTAAAAACCAAGAATAACATATGTTTAGAATGTAAGAAAACATATAAGGAGGAATCAAGATAAATGAGGTTGAAAAAGAGGCAAAGTTGAGGCAAATAGAGGTGCTAGAAGAATGTGGTGTGACTGGAGGAGGTTGTGTGAGGAGGTGGTGCAACGAGGGAGGGGGTTGGGTGAGGGATACATGCAGCTAGGGGCTGATATGTGAGGTCCTCATGTTGGTGGGGGTGGTGCAACACGAAGGCTTCACGTAGGTGGATGTTGGTGGCATGAGGTTGGGGTAGTTTGGAGGATGATGCTGCGTGAGTTGTGGATGTTGAAGGGGGTGATTTGTGTGAGTTATGGACACAACTAAGGTAGAGTAACGTGAGAATCCCAAGAAGGTAATACATAGTAACGTGATATTCTCACAAAGGTAAGGCTAAGTAACGTGAGGTCCTCACGCAACAAAGGTGGTGCAATGTGAGGTTAACAAAACTATGCAGAAACTCGTTGCATGACAATGGTTGAATTCAACATAATAACACATAAGGAAGCCGAGGGAAGGAAGAGGGAGTCTAGGGAGAGTTTGGTGAGGTATTAAATGGGGGTAAGGAGAGAGAGTGTAGGGGCATATATAGAGAGGTTGTTGTGCGAGGTTGAGAATCAGCAAAGAGGGTAAGGCATACAAGGCATGGGTAAAGGCTGGGGTTTTGGGCACAATTTTTCACTGACATATCCCATGTGAGGAGGGAGGTGATGAGTGATGATGATTTTAAGATATATAGGTTTATGGAGTGGAGGCTTAATAGAGGGATTTAGTTGAGAAGAGCAAAACACACAGACAAAGAGGGGAGAAGAAGAAGATCAGGAAATATAAGAAGAAAAAGGACAAAGAAAAGGGAAGAAAAGGAAAAAGGAAAAGGAATTTAGGATTAGAATTAGAATTAGGTATAAATATAGAATTAAGAAATTAAGGTAAAATTAAAATATTAATCATCTGGGATTAGAGTTATATTAATATATTAATTACTCGAAACTAGGGTTAGATTAAATTTGGAATATTACAAGGTTGGTGTATAAATGATCAAATATGGTATTCTACTAATCGAGTATGGTACATAGATGATAAAGGTATGGTTTTATAGCGATCAAATACAGTGTTTTAGTAATCGGGTATAATGTATAAATGATTGAATATAGTGTTCTAGTGATTGGATATAATATTTTGGTGATTGTGTATAGTGTATAAATGATCAAACATGATGTTATAATCATCGGGTATGATCTTTTAGTGATTGGATATGGTATATAAATGATCAAATATAGTATTCTAACAATCATTAAAACACTACATCGAATTATGATTACAACATATCAAATCACTAAAATACCATACCCGATCATTGAAATATAATACCTAATGATTTATATATTGTTATACGTCCTACAAATCACATATTATAATATTTTAAATAACTTGGTTGTTGGGATATAAAAAAACATACTCAATCGTTAGATATGTATTGACTAAAATTTAAATCCAAATATTTTTTATTTAATAAAATATACTTAATGATTAGAAGTGCTCACACTAAATATGTTAAAAAAAATTACAGTAAAAGAGATGACTATTTTGATAGATTTACCGTAATGGAGATGACTATCTTAATGTATCTTTAGATTCACACACTATTTTAGTATTTAATGAATTAAAAAAAAAAACTATTTTGATATTTGGTTCAAAAAACTTAACCAACAGTAAGGGTTCGGCTGACGATTGAACGTTGCAATCGAGTATCAGGTATCATCTAGGCGGTATCGCACGATAAAAAACATTGACTCAATACTTTGCAAGATTCCCCAGAAAGGACCGAAGTAGAGTGCTTGTTGGGGTTTTAGAATCAAATAGGGCGTTATGATAGTAATCACCTTCCTATTGCCGTCGAATGAATGCTAGAAATCGAGACAGTTGATGCTCGAACTCAAGGGCAAGGCCTGCTGCTACATCGAAAGCAGCCGCCAAGAATAGGTAGGCTGGCCATTTTCGTTCTCGGAGCCTTGAAGGTACTTTGTCTTCCATTTTCCCTCTGTTTACAATACATTGACCCTGGAAGCCCCTGTTTGGTCGTTTGATTATTGAACTTAACTCAATATCATCTCACCATTCTATTATCCACGTCAGAAGCTTTGCGTCATTGTTGAGTTCGGAAAACTATATTGCAGTTGCAAGTATTTCAGAATTGATTTAAAAACAGGTTGGTACGGTTTCGCGATGACCAAGATCGAGTCAAGATATGTTCTTTATTATATTGAAATGTTTTGTGCAGACTCAAAAATAATGTGCAGTACAATATAGTGACATTGGTTAGAGTAGATTAACCAAATTTCAAAATTTAGAGATTTCAAATTCAATTTCAAGAATGTTGTGCATAGGTGTGTTCATCCCCAAATTTGGAGTGCTTGCTTGAATTTGACATGTTAACATTTGCTGATTCTCATTAATAGCTGCCTACAATGTAACTACATAGATACTCACGAGGGTTTCTTCTCTATGAAAAACTTATTGCAGTTCTGCAAAAGCCTGATTAACGCTCAATCCCATGGTCTAACACAAACCTGATAAAGTCAAATATGGTTAATGCGCGCCTTGAATATGCATTTTAGCACCTTGCCATATCATGATCAAGGACATCGTGACTCATAATTTTATGACTTATTTGAAATATAAGGAAGTATGATTCAATTCCTTCTGGCACCCTTGTTGCCAATATCTGATCACCCAGCGGTTTTAGTTATTTGGGAGGGGGGTTACTATTTTCCAATTTTTATGAGAATTACTGCCAGATATTTGTATTGTTGCTGAGGCATGTATTGATATTTTTGTTGTCCAACTTGTATCATAACACCTTCATGGTCTAAACTTTGGTACATAATTTTTTTATATTGTCAGCTTGCATGGCCAGTTCGGATATTTTGACTCTATTATCATCAGCTGTAATTTGGTGTATGGCCTATGTCACCATTGCTCTTATCAGCTCTCTACGTGCCTTAAGTTCCATTTGCTCCTTTTCCATTTCATATCGATGACGCCATTTCAGGAATATCAATCTCGTGGTTTATCTTTTACAATTCAAATACTTGAAGGTATATTGGTCCTGAATTTTTTTTTTATTTCCACGGGAGCATTTTTTTATTGCAGATCATGCTTTTATGCCTTATGAAACATCTATTGTTTATTCCTTTTCTTTCCATTTTTTTTGAGGTGATTCTTTTTCGTTTTTTAATTGTTGAAAAGATTTCCCTTTGGCAATTGGGCGATTAACTGCATTAATTCTGTTAGCATATTAGTCCATGATGGACATAAAAATGCATGATGGGCAATGACTTCGAAGAAAACGTTATCCATCTGGAGTTGATGTTATTTCTCTTTTTGTGTAGAATTCAGAAAACAGACTTATCACCACAATCTATCTAAGTTATGTTTGCTGTTTTTGGATATCACCACTATTATCCTCTTCTATGACATCTTAGAGTCATTGATGATAAGAAACAGACTTATCAGGCTGCTTATGGATATGATGAATATTAAAACTGAGTAGTCTGATAAAGAGTCGAGCCAATAACTTAGAGGTGTGGTAAATTTTCCATGTCTAAAGCCTCATTTTTGTTTATGGAGCAAATCAGAATTTGATAAGAAGACATCCCATCAAACTGAACTGGCTTAATAGGTTTGTGATAGGATCGTCAATCAGTTAACACAATTTGCAGAGAAAAATATGCGAACAATCAAGTAGAGTCAAGGAACTTTCAGGGAAGAGAGGGATAGATTGATAGATGAAGAAGATAACCAGATTTGAGGTCCTGCAACTTCCTTTCCATACTGTTTACTTCCTTAGCTACTTTCTTCTCTTTCAGCAGGTGATACCCTTCACCAGCAGGTGCTGTAACAGACCCTAATTACAGCTAAAAATGACAAAAGACATCAAGGAAATTTTAAATGGAAAAATAACAATATTTGATCTATTCCCATCAAAATTAGGTCTATTGGCCTTTCCATGTCCTTTTTTTCCCTCTCCCTTTCTTCCCAACATGAGATTTAGCTACCGTATTTGTGAAAATAAAGCTGAATTTCCTCGTCTACGATATATATATATATTTTCCCCTTTCTCATTCAAAATTATGTGTATCCTATGATCTTATTCCCTCTTCATGTTCCTTCCCAACGGGCAAAGTGAGAACTAATTACCATATTGATTGCAGAATTTTTTTTGAATGAAGTTAAAACGTAAATGTAACTAATTTTTAGTAAAACGTGTGCCTTATAGCCTTGCTCGCCTTAGCGTGTTCTTAGTGTGCTTTATGTGTGCCTTACCAAGGTTGCCTCGCTTAGGATAATAAAAAGCTTCAAACCCTTGGCACCTGGTGCCTTGAGGCATGCCTTTCCAAACACTTGCCTTACACTTCCTTATATACATATATATTTGATCAAAGGTCTATCAATTTTTAGAAGGTTAATCTTTCAGTCGATCCAAAGAAAGAATAATTTCTTGATTCTGCTAATTAATTTTTCAATCTGATGGCAGAGGACATTGCACCTGAGATGCCATAAATTATTCTGCTCTCAAGGTCTGAAAATATCAAAGTGCTGTCCACTTTCTTTCTTTACTTGGACATGAAATATCATATAATGGTGGATAGTTTTAATATCAAAAAGTTAATAAGTTATCTTGCCGTTTGTCCTTTCCTACTTTGAACTGTCATATTCGTTCTCCCTCCCATTATTAAATGTAGTTCTAATATCATGTGTGTAATCATCTTCTGCCAACTATGATTTATCCTCTATGGAGATATGTTTATATATATGTAGGTGTGACACACTGCTTTTGGTGAATTAGTGGACACTGGACACCAATTTCCCCTTGGTTAACTTTTTTCTAAGAAGTAAGGACTGCCCCCAACACCATGCAAACCACAGTCAGCCACTCTGAAACACCACTACTTTTGAAACGGCTGCAGATAGCCAGATACTACTAGCATTTCCTTGTTTTCCGCATTTCCATTTTTGGTCCCCGATTCCCTTTTTTTGTGCAACCTAGGTCTTCACATAGATATGGCGAGGCGTGAAGAGAAAAATAAAAAGGGGTCAAAAGTTAGCTTGACGAAAAAGGTTAATTTAATTAATTATTTTGTGTGAATTGTTATTTTTGATTAGTTAAGTGAGAGGACTTTCAAGGTCAATCATTTAACTGAGGCCAATGAGGCTCCATGCGTTAAACTTGATCAGCACTTCAATGGACATGAAAATGAGATTTGAGAGCTTAATCTTACTAGTGGATAGGTTAAGCAACAAGATCCTAAGGAATCTGGTGCTAGTACCATAGCTTTAAAAACTGAAGCTGTTATTGAACCAGCCTTGTTACTTGTTCATGGTTTAAGTGGTCAGAGTAGCAGCACAAATTTTTTATTTAGTTGAATTGTTTTATTATATAAGAGAGTGCACAGTTAGGTAAATTTTAATGAACAAATTTCACTAAATCCAATTCCTAGGCCAACTAGCGCAAACCCATCTAAATGAACACTAATCCTAACCCTATGACAATGCACTTTCTTTCATTCTGTTTGTTGCCAACTCGAATCGCTACCTTTGCCATCTCATTTTCTCTCTCCAATATCCCATCCCATTTTGTCTAATAACCCCCCAATCATACTTTCTACCTTGTACTATGAAGCCACGATGGCCCACATATATTAAGAGATTCACAGCAATAGTAGTAGATATGATGTACCTCTCAAGGCCTGCCCCAAGGTTTAGGCTGTAGTAGATATGATGTAAAAACCTCTCGCATTGTTTCATTTTCTCATTTGCAGAGAGGAATGATCACACATATATGGATTGATCACGACAAAATTTTATGTTTATTTCTTCATCTTTCACTAGATAGAATGGATTCATTTTTTCCATTATTTCTCTAGTGTTAGGGTTCAAGCAATGGTGTGGAGGTTTCTGTTGCAATTTGGTTTTCTGGGATATTGGAGGCTATTGGTGGCTGGTGAAGGCTATAGTTTGTTTTTGTGGTTGAATGACGGTGGTTACAACATTCCAAAGTCACTAACTTCAAGCAGTCAAAAGCAACACTTTAAGGGACAATTAATAAACAAAGGAAGTTGGGAACAAAAGCCTAAACAATGGTGGTGGTTATACTCAAATGATGTTATCATTGGTGTGTCCATTGTCATTGAACGTCCAACGACTTAGCAACTATACAGTTTATATTATTTGTACAAAATGCCCTCGTAAAGAAATATAAATATATTGAAATCAGGGTGAAGTTGGAATCTCATGTTTTTTCATAGACTATAGTTTTTTTGTGGGTTAAGTAGTTTGTCACTGGTACCTAATTAGTTGATATGAGACTGCATGCATCTAAACTGCCCCGTACTCTTTTAGATGCAGGATTTATACTGAATTGCTGATGTTGATGTTTCAAAACCTATATAGATTTCTTAAAAACACATGTTTGACTGTTTTGTTAAAGAGTGGCCAGTTCATCTAATTCTTATTATTTTAATATTTTAATAGGCCTGGCCTATTATTTCAGGCCAATAAGATGGTCTGTTCATTGGATTCCTATCAAACCCAATAAGTTATTTCAAATTAATTTATTAATATTAAATTAGATGCCCTGGAATGTCAATATATCGGGCAATAGTGAAGTTGTGATAAAAGTGGGATTTATTTGAAACTTTGCAAAAAGTGATGTGTACTCACATGATAATATGGTAAACAAACACACCCTAAGCCAACTTGTTTTCACCAAATAGATATATATTCGAAGGATATGTCCCAAACCATGCACTCATACACTTAGAATCTTGAGGTGTTGAGGAGGAAGGGAATAATGCAGCTTGTCGGCTTCTTGTAAGGCTCTCTGTTGAGCTATTATAATTTCGCTATCTTTCTAAGATTTAAGTTTGTTTGATTTGTTCAAGTTCTTATCTTATATTGTTGTTCACCTATAATGAGACCTAGGTGTTTATGTTATTCATGTTTATGAATTGATTCGAGAGTTAACTAACAATTTGGATTTTGTGTGATAAACCCTTAGTTGGGGGGGGGGTTGCTTGGGAAACAGTTGACTGATACTAGGGCAACCAATGGAAAACTCTATCAAAAAAATTTATTACGGAATATCCAAACTTTTATTTAGCTCTATGCAATTCAACAAACCACACTGAATAATGTAGGGTTAGGGTTTGTTGCTGCAAGGAGATGGCTGGAGTTTGGCAGTGGGCAAAGCAGTTGACTTTGATACCAAGCTGATTCATGACAAATTCTATCTTAAAAATTTATAGACAAAATCCAAACTTTCGACTTTTTCTAATTGATCAAAACACACTTAATAACATACATACATAGGCCTATTTATTTGCAAACTACCTAATATGGTAAATCCTAATCAAATGAGGATAAATTTAAGTCCTAGAATGATGATAACAGATCCTAGAAATTATTAATTTAAATACTAACTAAAATCTACCAAGCATATGGATCTGCAAAAAGTGGCATATCTACACGGATCTGGCTTTCTTCCGATAATTCGGTTGAGAATTAGGATGAATTAGGACTATAAGTGGAGGCTCTACAATGAGGTAACACGTACACTGCATGCTTATTCAAAATCACATCAATTGGTGGTTTTCTTGTGCGTCGATCGCTTATTTTACTATTGTACCCACATTGTTTTTTGTCAGCTTACTTCAGTGTTTGAAAAGGTGTGACTAAGGTGTAAATAAGGTTTTCAGAATCAAGATTTTACCTAGAATTGATCGTAAGGTTCTATAGAAACCTTAAAAATATGTAATATATATATATATATATTTATGTTATAAAATAACAGATTTTAAGTTAAAATAATATAAGAATTACACTCTTAGGCTCTCATATAGCCACTGATTGAGATGTAACAACTTGCAAGTATTATAAATTATTGAAGCCGTATTACATATTAGAAACTATATTCAACCAACAACATCATAAATAAATTGTCAAATGGAATGGGAAAAATACAATGAGATTATGGGTAGATGTAACTTACAACTCATTGTGTTCAAAATATACAATATTATTAGCCTTAAGAAAAACACTCACGGAATGAAGAAAATGACTGGTAATAAAGTCAACGATGAGAAAATTTAATTTTCTATCATTTAAGATATTAAAACCCAAAAAATTAAAATTTTGATGAATTAAGAAAAACAAAATTAAGAAAAAGAGTTTTGGCTATATGTGTATGCGTTAAGTTACTATGTAAACCATGTGTAAAGTATAAAATAAAGCTTGTTTACATTATGAAGCTAACAGGATCATAAGAAAATATTGAAAAATATCACTTTTGAATTCAATGGAATTTAATAATTAATAATATTGTAGAATTTAATATATTTATTTTACCATTTAGATGGATATTATTGTCTTTGCCAACATTTTACATGAACAAGTGACTTCATTGTTTTAGTGTTATCTTAGTCATATTTTCTTTACTTCAGCTCATTTTTAAGACATGCTGCAAAATAATATAGGATCAAAGAGAGGATTTGGAAAAAAAAAAAATGGAATAAGACGGAAAATAGATTTGGAGATAAATTAATAAAAAATTATAGCTATTTAGTAGAATCTTAAAATTTTACTTTGGATTGTAAGATGTTTCTGGAGGATGAGAATCTAATGTATGATCTTAATATTCTATAATTGTTCAACTTAAATTCTACTTAGGATCATTGATTGTTTAATGATTGTTAGATCAAATTGGGATTTTAATAACTATAGGCTTAAGGCAATAGGGTTTGGGGCTTTTTTCATCTTAGGCAAGGTGACATTGGCAAGGAACATCTAAGGTACACTAGGTGCGTAAGGTTATAAATTTAGCCACTTTTAAGTTTTAATATCATTAAAGAAAATCTCCAATCAATTAGAAAGGAAAGGGAGGAGGGAAAAAAGGTCATAGGATGATTAATAGACATAATTTTGAATGGAAAAGGAAAGAAATACATTTAATGTTAAGAAAGAAACTCTGATTAGTTATTTTTGGGCTTTATTTTCATAAATATAATACTTAAATCTCATGTTGGGAAGGAAAGGGAAAGGAAAAAGGTTCGTGGGAAGACTAATAGACATAATTTTGAATGGAAAATGTTATATATTTTAGGAATATCAAAAGTAGCATTAGATTAGTAATATTAAGGCCTCACTTTGCCTAGGTGCATGCCTTCGTCTAGTGCCTAAGTTCTAGGATCCTTATAGCCTAAGTGCACCTTAGGTCTTTTCAATACTGGTGCACTTTAAAAAATGGACTTCTATTAATTCTTGACTTTCTAACATACATGTTAGTTCTTGTGGAAGAAGTGTGTGCGTTATATCCCATGAGTAATCCTACTCTTAGCTTGCATGTGTCATAATATGACCTGTACAACTACGTTCATTATTGTATAAGTAGCCATATAAACATTGTGGAAACTATTATTGATGAATAATGTGTACAGAATTCTCTCAATACTCTCTTACCATTTTGCTATTATCTCACAAGAACAACAATTCTTTTTCCTTTCCTCTCAAAAAAATAAATACAATTAAAACAATTATTTTTCCTTTAACTTCTTGATCTTCTTTCTTCCTCTACTTCCATAATTTCTTCAGATTCTTGAATATCCCAAGAATCATGAACTGAGATCATGACGGAGTGCCCATTCAAAGACCGAATTTCAAGTTGAACTGAGGTTCAGAAAATAGCAACATGGTGATTGAGGACCACATATTTCAGCAGCTATGCACTGCTGAAATCCTCTCACCAATCCCTAAATGCCTGGAGCACTACCTCGTCTGTTTACCCTGCTCCCTGCACAGTTTCATATTGTTGATGTTCTGACACTACATCCTTTTATTCTTGGAGTCCAGCAATATTCTGTTTCTGTCCTTTAGATAGGATTACTTTGACACTGCAGCTACACACGTTGGTCAAACATTAAATTCATGCTCTCTTGATTATGCATCTCCTACCACGATCCACTTAATTACCTGTGCTGAAAACATTAGAACCATTACTTTCCTTGAATTTGTCTTTCACTTGTGTAGTCTGTAGAACACAACATATGACGTCCATTTGTAAATTGAAGGATTTTTTTCAGCATCTTCTATCTAGAATGGCAAAATTTCAAACTAGAACTTGCATTTTGCTGATATGAATTGTGTTAAGACATATTTCAGCTCTCATATTCCTTTTACTGATATAAATTCTCTTGTTTTGGGTGCTTGATACAACATACTGTGAAGATGTGGGGCATCACGTGTTCAATGAAGTGGTGAATATAAGATTGTATACTTTCCGAGTGTAGATAATCAAGGAAGGTCGTGCCTTGCGTCTCTCTTTCATCAGATAGGACACCGGGATATAGAAATTGTAGGGGCAAAGACTTTCTACTTTGCTACCATAGGGAAAAAAAGGGTGAAGTAGTTGTAGGAGTTTGTAAGGGCATTGTTGCTTATTAAGGCTCAATAATAGTTGTACCTTGCGCGAGTGCACATTAGTTTGAAGGTTTCAGCGTCAAAGTTCCATAGAAACACGGTTGCTTTGCCTGCCAACTGAGTTCACAGGTTCTGGGAGTGGCCACCAGGAGCTGCGACAAAGGCAGTGGACTCAAAGTTCCACATTTTTGCCCAGATGCAGATTGTCTAATTCGACTTGTAAAAGATGAATCAGTTTTTGAATTGTAGTAGTTGAAAGATGAAACCTTCGCGTTGATAAATGAGGACAACTAGATACTCACAGATTTGGGGATCAGTTCCAGACTTCCTATTCAACCTCGAAATAGTTCAGAATTATTTTTATTTTTTACTATATTTTATAAATAAAAAAAGTACATATATAGAAAATTACTATACATTATCTTGTTGTAGCAGTTTCATTTTCTAAACAAACCCCCAACTCATTCAAAAGGGAAAACTGTAAATATGACGACTTTTATATATTCGACCCATATAGCTTGTGGGGATTCTTTTTTTGGATTTATTGGTTTTAGCTTAAATAACTATTTAATTTAGATTAGTAGTCTTGGTGACATAATCATTTTTCCATTATCATAATATTCACAACACAATAAGATTTTGTTCGTAAGTTACAAGGGTTTTAAGTTATTTATAGATAGAGTAATTTTGTGCATCCAATATATTGGACCATTAGGAACAATGTTAATTTTTTATTAAAAAACCGTATTTATAGTTCACACATGACACATCCAATTTAATAAGAAGATTACTAATATTGATTAAAAGCATTTACCCTTATCCATTATGGTATTACCTATAGTATCTTCGTGAGATCATAATTAAATTTCGAATGGTAAGGTTTGTGTAAATTTCAACAATGTACCATGACAATTGACGTAATTTTTAAGGGTGTTATGTATTTTTGATAACACCCCATTTTTGTTTAATTATTATTATTATTATTATTTATTTATTTATTTATTTTGGCTTTACTAATATCTAATGAGAATTAGCATTCTCAGGAAGAATTGAGAATTATTATTCTAAGTTGAAGAAACTACCTATAGTAGGTAGAGAAAAATACTTTTAAGTAGTTTAAAAAAATTATTGTACTTGAGTGTTAGAAAAAAACAAGTGGTAGACATTTTGTAAATGTTGTGTATTTGTATTTCATCTTTAGAAACTATCTATTATAGATGGTGAAAACTACTTTTAGTATGTATAAGAAACTATATAAGCCTCTTAGAAAATTATATTATTTGAGTGTTAAAAAAAAAGTAGTGGTATTTTTGTAAATATTAGGTATTTATGTTTTAGGTTAGAAAATTATCCACATTAGGTGTTGGAAATTATCTCCAAGTAGTAGATGAAACTACCTTCGGTGGGTGGAGAAAATTACTCTATGCATCTTAAGAAACTACTGTATTTGAGTGTCACATTTTTGTAAATATTAGATATTTATATTTTAATTTTGAAAACTACTTGCAGTAGGTGATGAAAATTAAGGTGATTCGTATTTCTCACCATAAAGGGTTATTCTCATTGGATATGCCTTCACTATCATATATCTAGCAATTCTAGCAAATTTACATAAATACTAACTATAATACCTCAAAATTTACTATTAAATTTTTTTATTTTACAGCAGAAGTATAAAATTAATAACAGGTGTTACCGCCATAATTGTCATAGATCTGACTTACTAGTCTATTCTTATGTTAATTACAAGGTAAGATAATTTAAAATGCTCAACTAGACAAAAATGAAAACGAGAGGAGTTTTATAAACTTAAATACGAGTTTGAAGATTACTCTCGAGTACAATAATTCAAAATACGGACAAAAGGGATACTATAGGTCTAAGAATCCCAAAAGGGTATCCAAATAAAATAAATATTCGGATAACATGATTCTACGTCCAAAAGCTCTAATAGATAAAATTATTCCACCCCATACAAAGCATCGTAAGTTGCAAAATCACCCGCTTGATCTTCATTGACCTGCACATAAATATTTGAGTCATCTGCTTGTGGAAATAAGCAGCACTAATGAAAAGATGGATCAGTGTGCTACGTATCAAATAAGGTAACAATACAATTGAAATAGGAAAAACATATAATTACATGTATTCATAGCGGAAAGTAGCAGATATGTGAGATATAGCAATCAATATAAAGCAATTACTGATTTTAGATTCGTACCATTATAATATAACACGATCCATTCTTTTATTTACATTGAGTTTAGGGATCTTATTATTCTCTATCGGTGGAACGATTATCAAAATTATACAACCTCAGGACAAAACATTTTTAACCACTATTCTCTACCGGTGGAATGATTATCAATATATAAAATCTCGTGATAGAACGCTCCCGATCATTATTCTTGTTAGGTGGAATAGACAGGTACAACCAGTCCTGACTCACATAGTCTTTTACTTTAAATGATTAGTATTTTATCCATGATTATGATCGTCCTCATTATTTATTTTATATTGAGCTTAGGGACCCCACTATTGTCAACCGATTGAACGGTTATCAAAATTATATAACCTCAATGTAGAATGCTCTAGGCCATTATTCTCTACTGGTAGAACGATTATCAATATATACAAAACCTTGGGATAGAATGCTCCGGGCCACTATTCTCTTCTAGTGGAATAATTATCAATATATAAAACCCTAGGATTAAATGTTCCTCACTACTATTCTCGTCCTATAGAATAGACAGGTACAATGGGTCATGATTCTCGTGATCTTTTATTTTAAATGATTAGTATCTTATTTATGACTGGTTTGATGAGCACAAAATATAATTGAGGCAAGCAAGAAATCGACATACATTTTCAATACCATCTTCAAAAGTTACTATTTACTGAGCTTTCAAAACCCTAATTTCATAGGTAAGTCCTAACTCTTCTCATAAGAATCATATAATTACCCAAATTCAATATACATATTTAAAATACCAATATTAATAACATATCTAAAATTGATGGTCTAACTTTAACGCTCACACATGTAATACTAACTTTACAGTTTTACGGTTACTATTTCCTAATTATGTCATTATCTAATTTTGAGAAATCTAAGACATTCCATAATCACTCCAAATACTTCTCATGATATTATTATCATATTTCAATCCACCTAATAAGTTGAAATACCAAAATTTTCATATTAACCTATATTGACCAAAATGTCCTTAAAGATAACCAATAACCCTTATTTTACGAATATCTTATATCTACAATAATCATTATTTTTCAATCCTCCATTTATCATCATACTTCTTAAATATACTTATTTTTCACTTATCATAATTTATTTGGCCTATATTACTCTTTCACAAATTATGTTCTTCTAAAAATATGACTTAGCATAACACCATATCAATATATCTTTTGCTATTTTTACCTTTTTTCTATTATATAATCCATATTATCATAACACTTTATTACCAACATGCATTTAAAATTATAATAACAATAACATGCTAGAACACATAACCATTCAGACATTTAACACTAAACATTGACTAGTATCCTTACCAATAAGGACACTTGGCTCTAAGATGTAACTCCTAAGTCGTCTCTTCTGAGTTCATCTGAATATCACCTAAGAAAACAAGACAATATACAATTAGGATTGAAGATTAAAATTGAGGGACAACTTAAGGTAAATTAGGATAAAAATGGAAATAACCGGAGTTAAAGGGAAGCTTGAGTTGGTTGGAAGTATGGCGGAGGGTATGGTGTTGCTATGGTATGCACGACCAAGAAATAGGGCTGCACGGGCGTGCGACAAGTTGTGTATGCTTAGGTCGAGAGTTGAGAACTTGCACGAGTAGGTTGTGCAAAGGAGGCAGGGCCAGGCGTGAAATAAATTATTTTCTTGATAAATTTTATAATATATATAAAATTATTACCTAAGTAAATTATTTGTTATATATTCGATTTCTTAATATATTGGTACACAAATTCATAGACATTTTTTTTAATATACCCAAAGCTTTTCTTTTTTAAAATATATGTGATATTTTAATATACACTTTAAGTTTTCATTGGAATTAGACTATATAATAAATCAAATTCAATCATCAAGCAGTTTACATACTAATTACCTTAAAAATAAATTATGCCAAAATTAATTGTATCTATAATAGATAATCGGGGTTTAAATTTTAATATATATATATATTTTACATCCAATTCTCTCCGTTTTAAAATATAAGTCACCCATGAATTTTGAGGTTCAACTTTGAAGTTTAATTTCTCTTAAAATGTCATATAATAAAGTATTAATTAAATATACAATTTTTATGTTCATATTTGAACATATTTTCATATGAACCAAGTTTTTAATGAACCTTCTTACATATAATATATAAAATATATATTTATATAAGTAAGTTTCACTACGAGCTGAAACTTAATAATTACTCATTGTGAAGGCATGCTAAATTACACAACCAAGCAAAATCAGTGGAGGGTACACTAAACCCATTCCATATCCGATGACATTTACACTAGTCATATCTCCATACTATGACTGCATAAATCTATACCGATAGAAAATCCAACCCCACCCAATCAAAGCTTGTACAACATAGTACAAATTGACCTCCATAATGGCACCCTACACCAAAATCCAGGACTGATGTCAACATCGCAATCACTATAAGGGAACTCCACCAGAAACTCAAACCGAATGGCAATACTGTCTCCATCAGAGCACGCCTACGGGAGTAGCAGTAGCAAAACGAAGCTTGATACAATATCAGAAAAACTGTTCATCTCCCAATGCTACAGGGAAACCGAGAGGTTTTCCATTATGTAGACCTGCTGGACTGTGCCCATCCCACCTTCCAGCACCACCAAGAGGCTTTTCTCTTCATCAACCTCAATTAAACCCAAGCTAATCAACGGCTCAACTCTGCCAAACCCAATTTTGCTGAGTGATCCGCTGCCATGTTTGATTCTCGAGGCTTGAAACTGACGGACATACCTGGACATTTGTTCCACATACTGCTAATAAAGTTGAAAAGGAACGCCATTTCCCAAGGTCCGTTACTAGGATTGTTACACCATCCAACGACATTCTCTGAGTTAGAATCAATATCCAACTCCAGAAAACTCGGCCATTCCTTCTGCAATGATAAATGGCATGACATATATATAGCAGGCGCCTCAACTTTGTTAATTTCCATAAATTCAATTGGTATGGAAAAAATGCAAATAAAATTTCCATGCCAATCACGCACTCCGCCAATTGCAGCTTTACTAGAAGGCGTACTCACCAATGCATCCGTATTCCATTTAAGGCGCCCATGGGATGGGCCATCCATCTTGTTCTACACATGGCCTGTTAGTTATCATTCTGAAGCTGAACGAACATTGGGGGCGGAGAAAGGGAGCGGGGTGCGAACCACCACTTCAGTCGAGTAAGGAAATCATGGTACCCATGCTTTCAGCCACCACCTGAGCCTTAACAAAATGAAATATCGGACGATGAAAGCAGATTTTCCAAACCTTGTCTTGGAAGTTATCTCTTGATGGACTACACCACTAATCATATAGTTCCATAAGACTTTGAGGAAATCACCGTGACGTATCCGTAATTCCCAACCAACACAACCATACTTTTCTTAATGTCGGGACAGTGAGCAACAAGTGCTATGCATCCTCTTCTTCTATGTTACAAAGCGGGCATGTTACATTACCTACTGCAACCCCTCCATCCAGCAAAAACTTCCTCTTGGGTAAACAAATACCTTATTCCAAATCAAGGAAAAATTTCAATTATGAGTGCTACTTTGGTACGAGGGTAATATAGGTAAAAAAATTATTTTTATATTTCATATATCTTGTATAATCTATTTAAAATTAAATATTTTTATTATAATAAATACTCATTTTATATCTTAATTCGATCTAAAATGGTATTTTATTAAAAATATATTTATTTTTAGTAAATATTTAATATAAAAGATATAAAATAGAGGAAATTTTTTTTTCTACTCCTATTACTCCCATACCAAACAAGAAGGGAATAATATTCCACCAGAATCGTGTTAATGGAGTATCAACCGGATGGTAAAGCTTCTTTGCTAAGGCCACAGTTGTTGTCTTTATGGAAAAAAAATCCTTTCTTGTACATACTCTAACACACCTGATCTTCTATTATGGGGTCTGAATAGACATCTCGTAAAGTATGCAGTAATTCTTGTGCCAAATTAATCTCCCATCCCACATAAAAAGTGGGATTTTCCACTGGAAATGCCATTTCCGAACACCCTCCTCTGAGCTCCCCATGTTACTCACTTTGCTAGACTTACTCTCAGCAGCTAGAATATTATCTAGGAAATGCTTCTTTTAATGGTTCGGCCTCTATCTAGACATCTTCCTAGAAGTATACATTTTTGGTTAGTGTCTTCTCCGAATATCTTTCTAAATTAGCCACACACAATTCGTAAATTATAGTATGTATTTTTATTTTATCGTTTATAATATTTACCATATTCTCAATTTAAGTTTTCTCAAGTTATTTTCATTTATTAGGATTTAATTTTATAATCACAGTTTGATTTCCTGATTACTTGATGTATATATTTTGCCAAAATAGTTTTTCATAAGTTAGCATTATAATGTGTAAATTTCGGTATTAAATACAAATCATAATTTTTTTAATAAATTAATCGTATTACTTTGTATTATTATTTATTCATCTTATTTATAAAACATTCATAAAAATATATATTCATATAGTAGAAATAGAACAATAGGTGAAAGAGATCCAAAATTAGGAATTTTTTATTTATTTCTACTTTACATTCCATAATTGGAAATAATGGAGTTTAGTATATTTTCTTAAAATTTTATTTCCAAAACTTAGTAAATCAGACCGCACTTGTTTTGATCATATTAGTAAACTTTTGATTGTAATAGAAGTAAAACTACAAAATTAATAATAATAACAGTGTTGATGACAATAATAAAAAAAAAAAAATACAACTATAATTATTATATTTAAAAAAATAAAAAAAATTTTTAACTCGGAGTATAACAAGTTTGGTTTTTAAATTCGACCAAATCGTGGATTCAAATCGCCAAAAATGAGCCCATTCTTCAATTGTGACGCGCCTTACTCGCTTACGCAATACACCGGCTTAGTGTAAATTGATACTCTCGCCGCCGACCTTCGTCTCTCCACACGCATACGCATACTTTTATCAATTGCCATGACTTCTAGGCGGCTGAGGGCGTTCAAGAGGTGGATGACGGCAAACGGAATAGAATGCAGCGACGCATTACACCTTATTGACGCGGAAGACCACCGAGGAATTTACGTGCAATCAAAGTGCCAATTGAAAGAAGGCGATCTCGTGGCAACAATACCGAAGCAGGCATGCCTCACAATCAAGACTTCCGGTGCGCGGGAGATGATTGAAGCTTCCGGATTGGACGGTTCTTTGGGACTTTCGGTTGCGGTTATGTATGAGAGGAGCTTGGGTCCGAGGTCTCCTTGGGCTGGGTATTTGCAGCTGTTGCCGCATTCTGAGTGTTTGCCTTTGGTTTGGACTTTGGATGAAGTCGATTCTCTTCTCCTAGGTACTGAGCTCCACAAGGTAATAGTAGTTTTGATTTGATCGTTTGATTGATATTGGGTCGGCTACTTGATTGTACATTTGAAATTTGCCAAATGTTTATCTATACATGAAACAATATTGTCGTTCGACAAATAAGTATCGTCTTAGGCTTATCCGTAGGTACTTTATTGAGTGCCCTGGTAGCTAACTTTCAGGCTTTGGGTCCTGCAAATACTAAATATGTACCTACTACTAAAATGATTATTCATCAATGACGCTGTGCTAATTTTGTTAATTAATATTGACATAACAAAGCTTCCATAAATGTCATTAGCTGGTTTATTGATGCAAATTGTGACCTTTAATCGCTCCCTTTTTGTCTAAATTTTCCACATGAATGGATTGTTTGGTTAGACAAAGTAACATATATCTACGCTGCAATAAGTTTGGAAATGAAAACCTGAAAGGAACAGGTTGAAGTCTTTATTTGAAGATGAGTCTTTGTTTGTTAACCCTGCGGTAATGCTGTACTTGAATCCGCCTGGTCTGTCAAACAATCAAGTAATGAAGATAGATAATCATTCCTTAGCTTTCCTTTCATCTCTTCATGCTAGCTCACTAAAAGTCTATTATTCCCTGATATTTTTCTGCACATGTGTAGGCAGACCATGAAAGATGACAAAGCTCTTGTTTATGAAGATTGGAAAGAATGTATTGTTCCTCTGGTTGAAGCATCAACATTAAACCTTGATCCAACCTTTTTTGGGGTGGAAGAATATTTTGCTGCAAAGAGTCTTGTGGCATCTCGTTCTTTTCAGATAGATGATTACCATGGCTCTGGGATGGTTCCTTTGGCTGATCTGTAAGTCCCTAACTATGTCACAGGTTGTCTAGTTCATATTAATTTACAACATGCATATTCATGTGCATACACTCCTCATTCTCAGTTATTTATATATTTATTGTTGTTGATTTGCTGAAACATTTGTTATGGACTCATGTTTCTTTGAACACATGTAGTTTATAACTCCTGGTTCCAACTGGTTTATGATTAGTAACGTATTTATATAATATCTAGATTTAACCACAAGACAGGAGCTGAAAACGTACACTTCACCACTGCACAACATAGTGAATCTGATGATGACGATGGGAGCAATGATTTCGATGATATTAACTGTAACAATGATGGGAAGCAGTTGCAAGTTTCTTATGGAGATGATGAAAATTTGGTTGGCAATAGCACTGCTTCCAACTATTCCCAAGATATGAAGGACAGTCCCATGGTGCTGGAAATGATAATTGTGAAAGCTGCTGAAGCAGGAGCAGAGGTTAGTTTATGTATTTTGTTATTTGACTTCAGACCAATGTTTGTTGATGATATCTCAGCCATTGTACTTGGTCTAGGGGAACATCTCTGAGGAACCCACAGAATTGTTGCATGTTTATTTGGTATGAGATCATATCCCAAAAGGTTTGGCTGCATTTCTTGGGTCCATACTCCATAGTCTATGGATAATACTGGGACATTGCTTATTATTAAGCTTTTACAAGATTTATTCTGCATTTTTTAATTTTTTGTTTGTTAAGTGAGGTAGGCTGGGAGAAAAGGAAGAGAATTATGGGAAGGGGGGATTAGGAAGAGAAGAAGTGAATGAGGAGGAAGATTTAAGATGAGAGGACATAATGTAGGCAAGATCAGATTGTATAACTCAATTAATGTCATTGATAAATAACCAGTCATCAAACTTTGAAATAATAATAAGGCTCAGGGTGCCCATATTTATTCCAAGACACTGAACATGCTAAAATACCGAGGCTTCATTTGGAAATAATCTTTTGGGTCAAAGATGAAAAGAAATTATTTATATTGATATTTTAGAGTATGCAGTTAATACTTTTTATTTGTTTGAAAAATACTTTATAGTAAATTGAGACTAAAGGAAAGGTTAGTTTTAATTTTCAAAAAGTAATGGGTTGTGTAAACTGGAATAATATAGTAATCCAATGTTTCAAACAGAGCCTTGACTTACTAGATAAAGGAAGAAATATTTTTTCCTAAACATAGTAATGCCTAATTTTAAGTTGATATGTCAGCTTTTTTTTAATGATACAATTATTTCTTAACATTTCAAACATTTATCACTATTAAAGAAAGTCTCAATATATTTTTTTAGAGTATATTAATAAAACATCTATTTCCCAAAGTATGAAATATATCCATAGACTTGGGCCTTCAGCTTCATGATTCTTCCTGCATCATATTCCCAGAATCCTTCTTGGTGAACACTCAGACTTGAGTTTGGTAGAGTTGAAGAATCAAACAGTTTGAAAGAACACCATAGAGTCCATTAGGCTCCACAACAAATGATGGCAAGGACAAAATAACTCTATTGGACTTAGATGCTAAGCGATCATCAACACAAGAGTCAACTCCTTAACACAATGCGGAAGAATTCACTGCAAGCACCTCTTGTTTTTTATTTTTTGCTAAAATTTGTTTTGATGACATCCTAAACAACTCTAAAAGAGAGTCTTCATTTCATTTACTTTTGAATTCTGTGATAAGTTGGAATCCCAAGTGGCTAGCTTCATTGTATGCATTCACACCATCTTCATGAGCTTGGACAAGCTTAACATTTAAATCCTAATTTTTTTTGGGGTTGAATAGTAGATTGTCATTTTTTTTTCTGACATCGACTTGATATCATTGAGATCTGTGACTGTGTCACTACTTTGACACAGTGCTGGATTATTACGTTACATTTAACTTTATTTTTTTAATACAATGCTAGTGAAAACGTGCAACTTTCAATCAATTACACACCCGCAGCTCTCCTAGCTTGCAAACCAATTGTTCTATTGACAATGACTCAATCCTAATAATATTCTTTCCTGAGTTATTTATTTATTTATTATTTTCATAAAGCCTTCCAATGTACCATAATCATATTAATAAACCATCTAGATGGTATGATATGAAAAATATAAATAAAAATCCCAAGTTGACTCCAGCCTCCTAGCCTTCTTGTATAAGTGAAATTTATTCCAAATCCTAACAGGACATACAGATTTAGTGAAATGATTCAGCCATCAAAAGATCTTGATACCTAGAGCTATTTCAATCTTTGTAGTACGTATGCTGGATATATAAAATGATCTTATTTACAGTTCTTTCAAACAATAAAAAACCCATTTGATGGTCCTAAAGTTCCTCTTCCGCAAGCAATAGTACCAATCTGCTGCTATACAAGCCCTGCTGCATTGCTTCCTTGAACTTCCATGCATACTGACATAAAGCGCTCAAGCCAATTGTATATACTATTAGCTAAAAAATTATCAAATTATGCATATCTGATGAGGCTAGAATCCCTCTCTATCCTCTAATCTGTTTCTGCACTTTCTTAGTGGAATTGGAATTAGAGAACACATTATTTTTCTTTCCATAGCATACTGATGTAAAGAGCATAAGCCTTCAGTATACTAACCCAAGCAAGCCCTTTTCCTCTGCTAACAACTTATTACATCAAATTGGGGACATTTGTAATTAAGCCTGGTAACTGAGAGGGATTGCTTGATGATGTTTTCCCAGGATGCAACATCTCCCTTATCTAAAGCTTGTATGTTCTTATTTTGAGCTTTACATGACAAACATCCTTCTCATCCTATCAGCATGATCAAAAAGATCCATGCTCATATTCCTTAGTGGAACAATCCTTCTGGATTACTAAAAAAGGAAAAACACCTTTTCACAGGCCAAAAGCACTGCTAAGTAAGTATGTAACTACGTACTCTGCAAAATTTTGCTGTTTACCATAAATATTGTGTACTAATTAATCCGAGAACATCCTTTTATAGGGCTATGACTGGTAAGTGTGTTTCATGGCAGCTAGATTCCATTTGATGAAACAAGGTAAATAGACCTTCAGTAGGATCTGCAGATGACCTCTCTTTTGTGCGTAAACCATAACAGCAGTGGGTAGCATGAACAACTGGCCCCAAAAGCCTAGAGATCACACTTAAACACCTATCTTGCCAGCATTCGGAAGATATTTGTTTGCCGAGCTTTGTGTCTACTGGAAGGTCTGCCTTTGTCATATGAGAAATCTGGGATATCTTAGAAAGTTGATATTTTTAGTAAGAAATGTGGAAAGACTGATTGGAATGGAACATCCCAAAACTGGTGAATATATGAACAAGCGAGGAGAATTTTGTGGTGGGGGAGGTGTCAAGTGGTCATGATATAGCTACTTGTCTTTTGAAGATGAAACATTTGAGGTGTATATATCTTTTAGGTATGTCAGTTCAGTGTGTGTTATCCTTAACATGTGTCATTGACTTCAATATATCCCTTTGAGATTATAAACTATCTAGGCAAGTTGCTGTTTTTTCTCATTTGTTGCCCTGTCTGTTTATAATCTATGGCAGGTCTTCAATACATATGGTTCCATGGGCAATGCAGCATTGCTTCATAGATATGGATTTACAGAATCATTTAATATTTATGACATCGTCAATATTGACCTAGAACTGGTACTCCAGTGGAGTACATCTATCTTTTCAAATCGTCACACTAGAGCACGGCTGTCTCTTTGGAGAAATTTAGGTTACACCGGCTGTGTAAGTGAGAACTCAGAGTATTTCGAAATTTCCTTCAACGGGGAACCCCAGATTGAGGTGTTGATTCTACTTTTTATAATCTTGCTGCCGGAGGAGACATATAGTAAACTTGATCTTACTCTATCTTCTTGCGGAAGCTATAGCGAGTCTCTCGTTATTGATTTACCAAAACAAGGGAAGATGTCAATTGGTGAGATAAACAATGATATATTGTTGACGAAGGCTGTTTGTGATGCTTTATTGCGTCTTGCTGATTTAAGGGAGAGCCAGTATGGTAAAAGGTCACTTCAGGATGATATCACAATGCTTAGTAGGAGTTGTTGCTTCAGAGCGCGAAAATTGTACCACTCTTTGACATTACGGGTTAGCGAGAGGAAGATCCTGGAAAAACTAAGAGCTTATGCGAAGGGCAGTGCTCAACGGTCTGGAACAGGAAGAAGTCCATCCACGAAGTTGTTGGAGTGAAGTTGTGGTCTGCTAGTTGTGGATATTGTTGTCTGCTGCTTTCACAAAATCATCACTCACTGAGATGTTGGCGTCACCGATAAATGTTTCCCGTGAATTTTTGAATAAATTATATATCATTATTTTTAATGAATCGATTGCTTTTCTTTAAGTGGAATTGAATATACAATGAATATGCTTCGATTTGCTGCATTATTTAAGCAGCTTACTCTTCTTACTTCCCACAATTTTAGATTAAGTATATTTTGATATGGTCATATTTTATAAAGATCAACTTGGTGTAACAGAGGATACTATAGGAATTATGTCATAATAGGTGGGATGGAGGTCAAGGGATCATTCTAATTTTTATATTAGTTGAGATCTATAAAATTAAAACAATTATCATGACAGTATAAGGATTCGAATTCACAACCATCAAGACATACCTTATCCATCTTAACTTGATTATTGATTTTTTTAATTATAGGTATTATATATCCTCAATTGTTGTAATCCTTTTTTTTAATCATAATCAATGTACTTGTTTATTTAACTCTAATTATGTTACTAGTAATTATAGCAATACAACTAGCTAAATTTTTATTTATAATGTTATTAATAATATAATTTAAAATTGTATGATTAATTAATGAATAAATAATATTTTAGTGAGATTTTTTAAATAACAATAATTTAATATCATTAATCATGAAAATCTATAAATCAAAAATAAAATTTGGTTGAACAAAAAGGAATGTTATATTATTTTGAATGGTAATTTTATTATAAATAAATAAAAAAAGTTATTATTATTATTATTATTATTATTATTATTATTATTATTATTATTATATTAGAGGAATACCATAGGTAAAATATTTGGCTCCGTCACTATTTATGGCATGTGTCACAATAGTGCTGTTCACGGTTCAAATATCTGATATTTTGGATATTTAATTATCGGATATTTGAAATTTCGGATATCTAAAAATGATATTTGATATTTGATTTGAAACTTCGGATATCCGGAAGATCGGATATTTGAATTTTCGGATTGGATATCAAATATAACCGATATTATCCGAATACAATTTCAAATATGAAAAAACTACCAAATGACAAATATATTTGATATTATCCGATTTGTTGAGCGAATGCTGAGCAAATATCCGATTCGCTTAGCAAATATCCGACTTACTCGACAAATATCCAATGTTGAAACTAAAATAAGAAAGGAGTGGGTGGAGTCTATCGGCATGCAGAGTATTTTTATTTTTATTTTTATAAATATCTAAAAAGGGATTGTATTAAAAATATAATTTCAATTAAATTAAATTTTGCCTCAAATAATAAATAAAGTAAGTAAAAATTATACACACACATCTAAATTTATTTATATACAATTATATATAAAATAAAAAATTATAAAAAAATGTATAAATATTTTTTTCGGATCGGATATTATTTGTATTTGTCGGATCGGATATTTGGTTTGTTTGACATTTCGTTGACCGGATCAAATATTTGATTTGAAAAAGAAAATCGGATCGGTTATTTACTTTTTCGGATCGGATTGCTTCGAATATCGGACCAAATAAGCAGATATCGGATAACAGCCTATGTCACAATGCTTGGCTGGATAATTTCTTATCAGTTGCATGCAGCTTTTGGTGGGGTTGCTGTCTGCTGGTTAACATTGGGATCTGGTTACACCGTGTTCTTAAATTCTCCATAGAACGGTATCGTTGCTTACAAACTAGTGCAGGCGAGGTTTCGTATTCAAACCTTTGAATACTTGTTTATGAATCTTGGATTGCTATTTCTATGTTGACGGGCATATTGCTGGTTCTGTATTTCCATATCTATATATTTGTATAAAGTTCTGTTCTTATGCTCGTGCAAGTGCGCTGCTACTTCTAGTTATAGCTGAATCGTGCGGCTTACAGATAATTCTCTTGTTGACTGCTTACACCAACTTTGATTCACAACCCAAGCAAGCGAAAACAATATCAACGAGGGATGATTCTTCGCCATCTATCACATTTAAAAATAAACATGGGGCTGTTAGCTTTAGAGGGGCCTTGGCCAGCTCTATAAATTAAGTGTACTACATGTTGATAGCCAATGAAGAAATCTGTTATCATTCTCCTCTATTTTGATTATGTCCCTTTCCTTCCTCGTCATCCTAGAGCTTGCCATCTCTAAGTGGCACAATCTTGTATCAAACTTCCCCGAGCAAGTTGTAACCATCATTATCTATGACAAGAGCATGGCATGTTGCTAGTTACTATATCTTAATTACTTGGTGCTAATTGTTAATGTTTACAAGATACAAAATTGTAGAGCTTATTAATCCTTTGGAATGATTGTGAGACAATAGGTTGAATTTCCAAGAAATATATACATTTGTGCCAATATATAAAATTGTTAAGTTTAACTACAAAATCTCAAAGCAAAGAGCAAATATACATTAGAAATAACAACAATCAATAAAAAAAGAAAAAGAAAAGAAAAGAAGCCACCAGGTACACATGCTCAATCTTTTACTTAATTTTTACATTCCCATGCTCTTTTTGGAGCTCCTTAATTTTGTTAGAGAAATGGGGGCATGACGTGATGGTAAGGTATTCTGATTTCGGCAAGCTACCAAACTCCCATTTTAAAGCCTTACAATGCTTAATCTTAAGCGAGTAGAGTTTTTGGAGTTGACGAAGACCCTTTGGAAGAAATACCAAATTTTTATAGCCTTCTATCTTCAACATACAAAGTTCACGAAGGGCTTTCCATGGCATCCCTTCATCGTCTTCTTTATATAAGCAATCAAGCTCCTCGCCGCATTTGGTTATGAACAACACCTTTAAATGAATCAGTTGCTTTAAGCTGCCAGATATATGCTTCATTGTAGGACAATCTGCAATGACAAGTGTATCAAGTGAAGAACGGAGGTGTTGGAGACCCTTTGGGAGAGTCACTAATTTTTGAAAGCCCTCAATTGTTAAAGAACTAAGATTTCGGAGGGCTTTCCATGGCATCCCATTCTTCTCCTCTTCGTATAAGCAATCAAGCTCCTCGCTACATGTGGATACCGTCAAGTACTGCATCCTAGTCAGACGCCTTAAATTGCTAGAAAGATGCTTCATTGCCGGACAATTTGCTATTAATAGTGTATGCACATTTGCAAAGACTTCTATCCCTTCAACATTATGGTCTACCCATAAAGTTTGCAATGAGTTGCAACCTTTAACTTCTATTGTTGACATAGGCTTAATTAACATCTGATTGGGCAACGAAATCATATCTTGAATGGAAACGATTTCAGCACTATAGACCTCGCTACAATCACTTACAATTGATTGAAGCATCTTGTTAGAGACATCTTGCAATACCATTTTACGCTCGAAATCTGAAAAAGGAGGCATCATTTCGAGACAAGGACAATTCCATATCTCCAAAGTTTCAATGTTTGGAAATCTCGGCAAGCCATCAGCAACGGTAGAAGATCCAATCAAATCCAAATTCGACCAGCCTTTCAAATTAGGCATTCTTCCGATTTTGAGCACTTCCAGAGATGGGAAGAAGTCAATGTCTTCTGCATTGCAAAAGTCATTGGCATCTTGTAGATACTCTATATTCATAGAGGTAAGAGTAAGGAATTCTAGGCTAGGCATCTCATGAAATGAAGGCAAGATTTCACATCTTTTGCATTGTGATATGGTAATTTCAATGAGATTCCTCTCCATCCCCAAAGATGTAATCCAACTCGGAAGTGTTTTCCCTCCAAAATATAGAATTGAAAGATTTTCTATGCCATTGCAAGGCTTTAATTTCTGTAGCACGTCATCATCGTCATTTATTTCATCATCATTATCCGCACCGTGCCACTTGAACTCTAACGAAGTAAGTCCTTTCTTTCTCTCTAGATTCGCCCGCTCTGCATCTGCCTTTGATTTCTCCCAGCGTCGAGGAAGTACAATGGACAAATGTCCGTTTAGGTTGTCAAGATGCTCCAAGTAACCCAACCCACCACTATGTGGACTGACTATAAACCGATCCAATCTCTCGAGACAAGTCATGCTTGCTATGCTTGATGGCATATCCGTCAAATCCAAACACATATCGATCTCCAGGTGCTTGAGACGACTCAGTTCTTTAATACGTTGTGGCAATCTAACAAGCTTATCACAGTAATTTAGCTTGAGCGTGAGCAAGTTCTGCAATCTAATAATCGATCCAGGCAGCACTCTAAAATCATTACGAGATAAATTGAGATACCTTAGATGGATCAATTTACCTACAGAAGTTGGTAGCACCTGAAGCGCCATATCTTGTAGATCTAGCACCCTTAAGTATTGAAGATTAGAGACTAACATGTCCAGTGTTTGCACCGACATCCTTATAGGGAATAACTCCCCAAAGAAAAGAAGACTCCTTCTGTGTATGACGTCCCTGATCAGACTATCCGGCAGTATTCTATCTTGATGGCTTTGATCCCTGTATGATTCTGAAGGCCGAGCAAAAGACACATGTCGAGCCTCTTCAGGAAGATATGCTTTCATCCATTCGAGGAAGGTGCATTCCGCTCCAGCTAGTTGCAAAATCGCATCCTTATAAAATCCTCGGATGCTATACTTGCCCTTAGCATCCCAATTGTCTTTGCTTTCTTTCACCTGACCGAGAAGTTCTTTCTCAAAAGCTCGCTGCATATCTCTAGACCACTCGGTGAATCCGTGAGCGGCAAATTGTTGAATCAAGGCCTCATACTTAAACGGGTGTTTTGAGAACAGTGACACGTAACCAAGATTGTACTGAGATGCTGGGATAAAGTTGCAAAGATTGGAATAAACAAAATAATGTTGGAGGCGATCGTCGAAATCATAATCACGAGCAAAATACTCCCAGGTAGCTCTGTCTTCTTTTCCGTACAACAGAGTGCCAACTCCCTTAAGAAGAGCAGGATGACGCGGACACTTGGTTACAATTTGTTTCCCCAGATCTATCATCCATTCTGGCGGGGGTTGTTCCGCCCTACCATGCCCAGGAACAAGTGCGGTATTTTCAAATATGGACCAACAATGCTCTTCGGATAGGTCACACTCACACTCAACTTGGGGGCCGCGTTTGGTGTGGTCGCTGTATTTGGTAGCATGAAGCCATGTACGGGTTTGTTTCGATCGAGAAACTAAGATCTTACTCCCTTTGTTACTTCTGGCAATCACACCTCCAAGATGGATCCGGAGCCGATGATCATTCCCCAAAAAGAAATCAAAACAAGACGTAAAATTGTCCAAGACAAGCAGAGTTTTCCTGTTCCCAATTAAGTCGATAACCTTTTCCTTCAGTGGACCCTCCCTGTCCTCCTCCTCCTGAGCCTCATTAGCCTCCGGGAGTGATCTTATTATTTTCTTCCAGAACTCTACGGATGAAAAATCCATATGACCTCCGAAAGAAACCCACGACCGAATCTCAAATCGATTCTTAACATCCTCATCACTGAATACAGCTCGACAAAGTGTTGTTTTACCCACTCCCGGATCTCCGTTGATCCAGACGATAGGGTCGTCGGGATTTTCATCAAACAACATTTGGATGACTTTCTTCTTATCGACATCTCTTCCAATCATACAGAAATCATCACCCCTCACGTGGTGAGGATCATAGCGCAGTATCCCTTTCCTAGCAGCAACTGGTTTCGCACGTTGGTTACCTGCAGGCTGATCTACTACTACCAGATTACAGTTGTAGCACTCTTCCACGATGCTCGCTAGCCTATTATTGATTTCCTTTATCTTATGAGCTACCGTCAGATCGAAAGGCAGATTGTAAAGGCGGAGGCGTAACTTCTCGAGCATGGCTGATGCAGGCATGGAGCGTGTGAGGCCCTCGTCCAGTATGTCATCTAACTCAAACAACACACTCTGGAGATCACACACCCACTTGCCGACGAACTTAGGGAATAAGACCGCCATCCCCTCAGCCCCATCAAGCACATCTCCGATTAGCTCCAGCTTTGATCGGAGAGCTCCGAGTTGGCTGCGAAGGCGGCAATTAAGCTTGGTTTTCTGAAAAGTAGGAGATCCCAGTTTCTTGAGGACTGAGTCTAGAATAGGAGAGGGGCAAGCTTGAGCCATATTTCTTTCTTCCAATTGGTTTTTGATCAGATGAATATATTTGAATTCACCGACCGATGTTTGAAGAAACAGGCCCGCGATGGGCAATATTAAATTAATAGGTAGTTGGATAAGTGGATTCAGACGGAGGATGTAGAAGCAAGGAAAGATAACTGTGAGCAAAATCAGCAATAAAGGGTTGAGTGAGAGACCGATATACTACTATATGGGGGGATGTGGGTCGCTTGGCTGGCTAGCTAGGCAAATTTAGTACTGTAAGCGCTGATGAATACAACTACTCAACTAGTATTGTGATTTGTGAAAGGATGGAAATTTTTTTTTGGGGGGGGGGGGGGGCACAGGAGTTAATTTATAGGGACGGTGAGTGTGGGCTGGTACGTGATAAAGGTGATAAAGACGTGTAGGGCGAATATGAGAAATTATTATGGGACCAAGTGGGTCGATCGCTTGTATAAGTAATATAATTACGATATATATTTAGTATATTTTTAAAATTATATTAAATATATATCAAAATATACTAAAAGTATACTATAATTATTACATTAAATGTGTAGGTGATGCATTTAAAGTTAGGTACAATGTGTGTGTGATAGCAAGAAATTGATCTGATTAGCTAGAGAATAGAGGTGCGATGGGTTGGGTTATATCAGATTTTGTCGTTCTCAAATTTGATTATTTGTGAGTTATTTTTTTAATAGGTCGGTCATGGGTTTAATTGGTTAGATTATTAGGGTCATTTTATTGGTCGGTCTGGGTCAGGATCGAGTTATTGTAGATTCAGATTGTATTGGGTTAACTTATCTAGTCGAATTTAGATTGAGTTGGTTCGTATTAATTTGATTGACATTATCTTTTTAAATTTTGATATGTTAGGTTTAAGGTGGGTTTGGACGAAGCTAATCTTGGTTCAGATAACTTTGGGTTTGAATTTAATTGAATATTGACTACCATAATTAATCTAATTTATTAATCTCGTAAGTAATTATTAAATTTAACTTTAAATATATAAATATAAATGTGTTATTAATTATTACTTATTTATTAATATAAATTTTTTAATATTGTATTTTTATACAAAGAAATAAAAAAATAAAATATCATTAGTATATAATTAAATATACAATAAAAATAAAAAATAAGTAAAATTTGTAAAATAATACATTTTAAAAAACTATAAATAAATAATAAAAATATTTTTTATCATTATTTTAACTGATATATATTAAATTCAATCCTATAAAATCGAATTAATAATATATCAATTAATGTTGGATTATAAAATAAATTCTGATTAAATTAAATTAATTATATTAAAATTGGTATCGAATTGAAATAAATGTTAGATCGGATCGAATTTATAAATTATTAAAGTTATACCATATCAATCCGATTGAATTGGACGGGCCAACTTTCGTCAAATTCACCTAAGATCAAGAAAAGCACCAATCGGCCCATGGAGTGGAGAAAAAGCAAGGAAGGAAGAAAAAAAAAATCCTTTTCTCGATGACGGTGTTTTGCAGTGGTAGGAGTGTCCAAATAGTTGGCTATGGTTTAATCCAGCCCATAGTATCTTAATCTATATTACTCATATAACCCATGGTCTAATCCACGATGAGTTATAGAAAATAACTAATAATTTTTAAACTAATCCATCATAACCCACGAGTTATATGGGTTGACAATGGATTAATATGGGTTAATATATATACAAACAAGTCTACCTTGACCTTTATTATCACCTCTTCCGCCACCATTGCCGCCTTCCCTTCCACCACCATTACTACCATCGCTTTCACCACCACCACTACCACAATTATTTTCCTTCCTCTTTTATTTTTTTTGCCCTTTTCTTCAATTCACCACCATCTCCTCTAATATGATAAAATAATTATGTCAAGCGTCAAGCTTATTATAAAAGGACAATGATCACATTTATTTAGTATGTTTATCTTCTTTATAAAAACTTCTAATACAACTCTATCTTAATTAAAGTAAGAAGAGGAATTTTAAATAGTATTTTATTTTTTTCTTTAAAAAAATGAATTTTATTCGTAATTTTTTTTTGGAGGAATTTCAAATGCCCATCGTACAACTGTTTATATTTGATTTTTTTTTCATTTTATTCTCTCCCACTTGGAGATATTAATATCCGCATACACATGCACGACGACATTATTATATTTTCCGAGGTTAATTTTCTGCACACACACACACACACACACAATGTTATTTCATATCATTACAAACTAGGAAGCACTAATTGTTGGTGGTATATTTGTGGGAAAAAAATATGTATATGAGGAAAGACCGATATTCGCCCGCATGGGCGTAGCTCAGTTGGCTGAGGCACGACAGTTGGTGCAAGAGGTCCAGGGTTCGATTCTTCGTAGGATAAGCTGCAGTGTGGGTGTTTCAACCCTCCGTTTGTGGGGATGGATCCTTGTGGGCACTACGGACAGGACTACCGTGTGCTTGGTCGCTGAGTCACCATGATTTACCTTCTCCGGTGCTGTCGGGCCGGCTGGCGGAGGCCCTGGGGGCGAGGGAAATCGCCTTTAGGTGCAAGAGGAAAGACCGATATTCTTCCTTGGAAAAGGAAAAGGAAAAGGAAGAATAAATATAATAATAATTCAACCTCAATTTAATACCCTACCAGCTGCCGGGATGCGATAAATTGATGGCGACGGGCTGAGCCGCGGAGCAGCCTTCGGAAACCAAACAGTACCACCACGACGACGGTGTCTTTTCTCCTTTTTTTTTATACTACGAGTTCGTTCCCCCCGATTAATTTCGACTCTTATTTAGTCGTAAGTTCCGGGATAATCAAACCCGGATTATATGTTTGCGTGTGTTTTTAGTTTCCTTCTTCTTTCTCAGAAACAATGAAAAATACTACGAGTTCAAGAAATAGATTTTTTCTCTGTTTCCGTCCCATAGACTTTGATCCCGACGACATGGAAGTCGATTGCTCCCCTAATCGCGTGCTTTCTTACATATCTGCTGCGAAGAAAAGGGACTCAAAGCTTCAAAGATCCGATTCGCAAAATAACACGAACGCTTACCGGTCGTTTTCCGGGACAGTCAAAACCGTTCTCTTCGAAACTTCGCTGGTTCGTATCTAATGATCCCTTCTTCTTCTTCGTCTTCAATTCCCCCCGCATCTCTCTTCTATATAATGCTCCTTTACCTCTCATTCTCTTTCCTCACACCAGACTTCAGTTCGACTCCCCCATCTCTCTCCTTCTTCTCTACTTATTGCCTACGAGAACTCGAACTCGAACTAAAGGAAGAAAGAAATTCATTGCTCTCTCTCTCTGTCTCTCCCTCTCTCCCTCCCCCGCTCTTCTATTATATTAATTAATTAATTAACATCATTTTTAGGAGGTTAATTTCCTCTCTCTTTTCCCTCCATCTAAACAATGGAAGAACTACCATCTTCCTTAAAACGTCAGAGGGAAGAAGAAGAAGAGGAGGAGGATGACAAAGAGAGAGGGAAATTTGTTGGTGGGGAAGTCGTAGAAATATCAAAGAAGCAAAAATCAATCAGAGATATCATATCAATCCTCGAAGAGGATGAAGATGAACCGAACGAGGATATTTCCTCTCTCATCACAACCCTTCAACAAGAAATCTCTCCATCCTCTTCCCTCTCTCCATCCTCTACTTCCGACTGCCTTATAACGACGGCAGCAGCGACATCTGCCACGGTGATGACTGCTGAGATAAACTCCTCCCTAACCGTACTTGTGCCGCCAGCACTAGACCTCTCCAGCTCGTTCTCCTCCAAAGATTTTGAGGAGGAGGAGGAGGAGCAGGAGGAGGGAAGAGAGGGAGAAAATGTCATGCGACACCTTCTCGAAGCCTCCGACGATGAGTTGGGTATACCTAGTACTAGTGACGTTGTCGGCAGCAGTAGCGGCGGTAAGGAGGGTAGGATTGAAAAATCCGAGCGGAATTTTGAAATTGCAGGCGTAGAAGGCTTTTGAAATGTTCAAGCTCATGCTTCTGGTTATTCTCAGCTTATAGCTTACGGTCTTTTGGGGAAGGCTGACTGCGGTGGTGACGGCAATCTCCTTTTACTTTGTTCGATTATGCAACGGCGTAAATATTTCCATAGCAATCTATGGCTAATTATAATTAAATCCATACTAACCTATATATATATATATATATATGGTTTAACTCATAATAACTCATTTAAAATAATAATTCAGTCCATTTATATTATAGTTTAAGGCCTAAATGGGGTATCACTTGTCGGCTTTGTTTTATTCCAATTGTCGATTAACTGATGTTCCTCAAATGAATTATCAAAAGGCAGAGAGAGAGAGAGAGAGACAGATTCAAAGCACGCGGTTCCTTTGTTTATTCTTTAAGTGACTGCAGCGTTTTCCTTTAGAATCCATGTTTCCGATCCCTTTGCGCGGCCAGCTAGCCGTAACTCGACGCTTTATGGCTCAGCATGCATGCATGCATGCATGGAGTATTGGATGAGAAGGAAGCTCATAAAAGGCAGCAAATTAGTAAGCACACCTCCTGTCGTGGGCTCCCCTTATAAGTCCGAATCCAATGGAGGTTGAAAAGCGTCGGGAAAGAGGGGAGGAGCTAGCAGCTTTAATGGTGTTTCAGGATACGATAAAAATATGATTAAATATATTTTTATGGGCATAATTATTATTGGTTTTATTTGGTAGTTGCTTCATTATTAGAGGAGGACGTGAATTCAATTACTGAACCTCCGGTTTTACCGCCATAAATGTCCTCGGTTAGGGGTAAAACTTTATTCATATCTTACTATACATTAAAGTAGAACATATCCATTGTTTTGGGGAGAGAGAAAAAAATTCAACCTAAACTCATCTTATTTATTTATTTTATATAAAACATACGTGTATAAAAGTCACCGAAAAAGAGAAATTCCAGACAAAAGACGACACGAAAAAAATGAAGTCGAAGACGGGACTCATTATTTTATTGATTAACAATTTAATTTAATTTTTTTTTGCAACTTCTACAAGTCGGTTGCTATTGTCCGTAGCTTTTATATTGAAAAGAAAAAATTATTTTAAAGTCCAACTAAGTCAAACTATTTAAATTCCAACAATCTATTTAATATTTAGTTTACTTTTAGTAATATTCAATTTACATATAGATATAGATAATATTAGCTGTACATTTATATATAATTAAAAATACATATTAATACAGTTATATGTACATAATATTTTATATTTAGAATTAAATACATTATGATCATATTAATTTTTATCCTGTTAATTCCTCTCAAGTGGACCTCAAGTTAATTTTTCCTATTTAAAAACTCTATAACTTTTGCACATCATTCAATGTATCCGATGACCCACTCCACTCATATCCAATATCATTTTGCTACTTTATTTTAGTATAAATTATGTTTGATCGTCTAATATTTCATCTAATTTTTTTTCAAGAATCTAGTATTTTTAATAATTCCACTTAATTAAATCTACTTTTAAATTTATTTTTTACGGGGATAGCTAAATAGAATAAAGAATATAATTTATTTTATTATTTAGATATTCAATTAAAAATAAAGAGTATCTAAAAAATAATAAATCAATTATTAATACACATTCATTTTATTATATGTATGTGTACTATCATACAAACAAACAGAGAGTTTTACTTGAGCTATACATTTTTTTTTATAAAAGGTATTACTTTAAAGATCTTATAATGTTTATTTTTTTTTATTTGATAAATTGCATAAGTTTTTCGGTTGTACATGATTACATGCCCAAATTTTTTTTTTGTAATTTTATCCAAAATAAGTTATGAAATTTTATAATTAAATTGATGAATGAACGTTGATTTATTTATAACTTTTATATCTCAATTGCTTTTGTTCCTCTCTTTTTTTTTCCCAAAACTTTTTATTTCTAATTTTATCAAAAATAAGTTATGATATTGTATAATTAAATTGATGAATGAAAGATATTTTAGTGAGATTTAATTAAATAAATATAATTTAATATTGATATTATAAAACCCATAACGCACAAAAAATATTAATAATTAATGAATGGTTGTTGTTAAATTTTTTATTGCTTGATAAGTTACCTATGTTTTTAGTTGTCCATGAATACATGCCCTAAATTTATGTATTTATAATTTATCAAAAGTAAGTTATGGAGTTGTGTAATTAAATTGATAAATGAATGTTGCTTTTTTGAATTACAGTAGAGAAATTATGAAACCCATAACTCACAACAAATATTATAAAATTCCAATAAGTATTATGAAAATATATTTGAAATATTTTATACCTTTAATTCAACCAAAAAATATATTTATTATTCAAAAATATTATTATAATCATTTAAAATTGAAAAAAGTAATAAGATTTAGTATACTTAATGCATACTAAATCTTTGTCAGCATCAGCACAACCATTAGCCATCCTATGTGCATGCTTAATGCATTTGTTCCATGGAAGATTTAGTATGTCACTAATGATCGGCACATGTGTAAGCCGTAAGCTTACGTTGCAACCTTACCCTCTTTGATTCATGTTTATGAGTGGTCATCTCTTCTTGTACATGAATCTCATGTGTGGGTATAACACCCTCAATTTTTACTACTAAAAAGTTACTTTTTAATTAAAAAATTTACAAAAGCAAAATACAAAATCTTATATGAAGAGTAGGGTAGTACCACCTTTCCAAGCATAAGATAAACGTTTGATCATTCATCTCATACTATATATAAGGTTAAGATACCAACCAAAACCAAATATAACAAAGAGAAGGATATTCAAATGATATAAAGATAAGAATTGTAAAGTTTTACAAACCAACATAACTAAAGGGGGCCAATGTCAAAAAACATCAAAATGAAGTAATGGAGAGTTTAAATATCCCACAAAAAAAAGCATAATATAAGATTTTTTATGTGCCGTATAACCTAACTTTGCAAAGTTGACTCCCAAAAGCAAAGGCCATCTACAATTGGTTAACCTCATTTACCTACATAAGGCTAGTTACTCATTTGAATGATTAGGAGACTATTAAAGGTACATAATTAATATGAAATGTACTAAGTAAATCAAAACCACATTATCATATATCAAGGCAGTAAACATGAATTCACAACTATAAATGCACATATCATTCTTAGAATAAGTTAAGCTTATGGAAATCATAGATATGGTGCATACTTAGACATGCTTAACACTCATAGATATCCAAAAGGAATAAACATGCTTCCACTCATGCACATGCTATAACATGTTTGATATGCATGAGCATGGTTTACATTATCCAATTATCATTAAACCTTCATGTGGAGAAATATACATACCACAAATGGAAAGATAAACCAATTTAATTATATTTATATGATGTGGTCACATAATTCACAAGGTTATATTAAGAAGTACGAGCAACTACACTTATTCTCCACCATGAAGACATAGTTATGGTAGTAATCCAAACCAATATTAGTAACCAAACAAAGTGGACTTGAAATGCCCCTACATATGGTTATAAGCCATGGTAGGACCAACCAACCTAGGTGACCTGACCCTTAAGTGTTGATATCCCCTATCACATCATCATTATACTAGAGTAGGAAAGGCACTTGAACTAACTTAAGCCTTGCTCGATGGAAAAATATAATCCAAGTCCGTACCCTGCTAATTATTGATTAGCTATTATGAGAGTCAAAGAATTTATTCTTGTCCGTACCCTCTTCTACTTTAAGTGATTAGTATTTTTTTATGGCAATAACACATTAAAGAAAATATATAATATATTCCAATTACATACTTAGTATTTCATAAACCAAAAATCGAAGGTTAATCTCATAATCTAACCATGGCACATCAAAGGCATCGAACTAAAATAATCCATCAATCATTATTAATGTCCAACACTTAGGCGTTAAGCCCTTAAAAACTCATTGTTAACCATTAATTTATCCAGTTCTTCCATGGTCAAAGGAAAGTTTAAAGCTCTAGGTTAACGTCAAACCATAGTCAAACCAACAAGGATGAATCATAAAATATAACAAATAACCCTAGGGAACTAATTGATTGGTCCCTCATAACTAATGGAACGATCTAAGAACTAAAATCCAAGAAAAAAAAATCAACCATAGGAAATTAGTTTACTAGTTTCTATGTTAACTGACCAATTGGTTTGGCTAGCTGAATATATTAGGCCCAAACCAATCAATTAGTTTCCAATTGAGAACAAGTCCTAGGAAAAACAACATAACTAGTTAAATGGTAGGTGAGACCAGTTGATTGCTAAACTGGTTGGCTGGTTTTAGACTATATCAGTTGACTAGTCACTGTGTAAGTCCATCCTTTACTAGTCGACACAACCTATAAACATTCCAAGTTCATACAAAACGCTTACCATAACATATACATGCTATCACAACACATGAAAATGCCCATCAACATAGTACACCATAGAATCATGCCTCAAATTCAATCATAACACCTCAACATGCTTTAACCTTTAAATCATGAAAGGCATAACCAAGATAAAGTATTCTTCTCACTTCTTAAACTCATGTTACACAAGATACTGCATCTCAAATGACGAATCTTTAATAATACATAAAGATGCTCATGATTAGCACCAAACCATTCAAGAAAATTGAAGGGACCAAGCCCCACATGTTCACACCCAAGCCTTATTTTCATGCGCATTTACTCAACTAGCAAGATACAAGTTAAACCATGCTTACGTGCCACCTTTGTATCCCTAGTTTATTATGCAACAATATTTCACCTTTGTAGCGCTCCACTCTTTTCTTTTAAGTCATTGTATCAATTTCTTTATCATCATATTTTTTTCTCCTTTATCACAACTAGTTGTAACATGAAGCTCTTAAGTACTTTTTATAACCTAGTAGTATCAGATGATGAAAAATCTTGTTAGGAAAGTGATTTGCAAACACAAGTATAAGAATTTAGGAGGTCTTGCTGAGTTGCATGCAGTGTAACTATAAGAAGCCAAAATACTTGAATATGTGAGGTCAATTTTTAGATTTTGATTTTCTTAAACTATACCTCACAAGATTTCCTAGGTACGTGTTAGGAATAGGCAATGATGTATACATCTTTTAATCTTCCGATAAATCAATGAAATTTCAACTATTTATTTCCAATGTCATTTTTAGCTTTTAAATCCCAAACTCTTATTTTTATTTATCAAACAACCCATTATTTTCTTATACTTTACATTTCTCATGTCATATGTAACCATTATTTACTAATATTATTTTTCCACAATTTTTTATTAGTTAAAAAATATAATTTATTATTATTAATATTATTAATAGGCATATTAAATAATAATAATATTTATTTTATTTAATAATGATAAACAAATTATTATTTATTTAATATTGATAATATCTTTATAACTATTATTATTATTATAACTATATAATAACATTATTTATTTTATTAAACCATTAATAATATTTTCATGAAGCAATTATAAATCTTCTAGCTTAATAGTGTTCCTTATTAGGATAAAGAGTACATTCATGAAACAAATGAACTACTTTAAAAATGTTAGTGTAGTTTCCATATAGTTCAGTAGAGAGAAAAATGAATATTCTACCTTTTAAGATCTAGTAACAAAAAAAGCAAAAGTCATAAGATATTTTTTTATAATTGTTTTCTGTTTTCATCCCAAAATAAATATCATCCATTTGAATTCAACATACAACATTTAATTTAGATATTTTTTATCCTTCATTGGAAAAAAAATGTCAAATGAAATAATTAACTAAATTATATCAAAACTTGAGATATTGGAAATCATAGTATAATTGTAGAAAAGAAAGTATGGCTTTTGGTTTATATTAACAATTCTTTGCTATTGAGTTTGGTGTATGACTATGTAAAAATTCACAATACCAAAGGAAATTTGATATTTTCATTTCCTATAATTCCTTAATTTTAGAAAATTTGAGTTTTCTTTTAATCTAATTAAGAGAGAAATATATAATAATGACATAATAATTAGATAATTATTAAATTTTCTTTAGACAAGGAAAATTTAATAGTTTAAACTATTATAAAGACTATATACATAAGGGTATACTAAGTGACCCTTAGGATCACTAAACATTAATAGTTGTATAACATATTCTATATAGTATGAATACATAAAAAATAATTAATTAATAATGAGATTTCTTGAATCTAAAAACCAAAAATGTTATTCTTCAATGAAAACCTCAACAATTTTCAATATTTGATAAGAAATAACGCCACCTATGTCTCCCTTTGATTTCTCTAATGTTTATATATAGTCTAACTTGCACCAAGTATCTTAAAATTTCCCTCAAAATTATATAAGGGTGAAATGAAAGTCTAATTTTTTTCAATAAAGCTATATTGTTAGTATGTTTCTATCCACCTTTAGTTTTCATTACTTTAATACCCTATTCTCTAAAAGCCTAATTATCATATGTAATTGGTCTAGTAACACATCTTAAAAAAAACGTGTATATTCTATTATCAAGTCTCATTCCATTCATGTTAATTTTAAACATTCCACCAATCATTTCTCTTGTTTGTGAAAAACACATTTATTGCAATTATTCCGAATCCTATGTTTTCACCCCTTTCCGACCCGTTCAAAATTTATGAGTCAATCCAACAATATTTTTAAGTTCATTCTTCCATTCTATTTATTCATATTTCACAATTTCCTTCTTAATTATTAAATTGTGGAAAAAATTCGTTTACGCGATTAGACACATTAAGCCATTTTTGTCATTTTTAATCCACTGGTCATCAAATGAGTTCTGAGACCAAACATTTCTATATTTATTTGGTTTTCTAAAATTATTCTTCATGAATCTGTAATAATTTGAAATTCCCATCATTCATTTTGTGTAGTTGCAGAAAAACATGTTTTTGCGACTTATTTGTTTTTACCCTTTTTGCTTATTTTCTATCCATCAAGATTCAAACTAACTACAATACCAGATACTTTTTATATATTTGAGTTTCTAAAATTATTTTGGACTTTTCCATAAATTTGTATGATTTTTGGAATTCAATTGACATTTTTTCCAATAAGTGCCCATTATTAGACTTTCTTGTAATTTAATTAATCAAAA
The DNA here is from genome assembly GCA_039764185.1 of Tamarix austromongolica. Classification (NCBI taxonomy): domain Eukaryota; kingdom Viridiplantae; phylum Streptophyta; class Magnoliopsida; order Caryophyllales; family Tamaricaceae; genus Tamarix; species Tamarix austromongolica. Next base: position 24,965,409 of record CM077817.1, on the reverse strand, counting down.
TAAGTTGTAACCAATCATCTAACTAATATTTCAATCCTAAATAATCTCCTAATAGAAAAATAAACAAATTCAGATTTGTAACTTGGTTACCTTTCTCCCAACCAAAAAGTGCAACTAGTACCAGAATCATAATTTTATTATATTTTTATTACACACTCAAGCATAGCCTATTATCTCTCTTACACCCCTAATCCTAGCACTCAAGTGAGGCTAAAGGCAAAACAAAAACTCAATCTACACTCCTCCATATCAGATTTCATTCCATTTTTGCCAATTGTGTGTTCCAATTTGAAAACACACATAAAATCATGAATTTCAGCAGAGTGCAAAGCTGATTTGTTTCCAATTTCAGGAACTCCTTCTCCCTCTATGCTTGTCCTATTCCTTTGGTTTTTGTTTCTGTTAAATTAATTCATTGCATACTACAACTCAATACCATTTGCATCCCTTAAATCGAGCCTCTTTAATCTTTTTTCTAAACCAAACTGTCACTTCCTGACTAGCTTTAGAATTGCAACAAAACTAAAAAATTTTTGTGACTTCTAGCAGCTACCACATGCGAACCTTGCTTCCTATACCTTATATTCTTGTTTTATTTTTTCCTTGCATGCTATACTTCATCTAGGAACCATTTTCAACAACAAAATCATGCCCCTCACATCTTCTTTTTCCTCTCCATCTATCTTGCTGAGCAACTTTAGAATTTTTGCTGCAGTTGTTTTGTGTTGCGGCAGCGATTTATTGCCTTTCATCTCTTCTTTTCTCCTTGGTTTCCTTCTCATTAACCCTACAAAAACTTGATCTATCATTCCTTATTGGTTTTTGGTCGTTTTTGTGGTGGTTTTCAAGCCTTTATATTCAAGAGTAATCTTTTTCATTTCACTTCTTCCATTTTAATTTCCTTTCTTTCTATTTTTCTTATTTATAAATCTTGGTTTATCTAACTCTTTTATCTTATTTTCTTGAAGGTGAACAAGTGGGTTTAGAGAAGGAATCAATAGATTCCTTATTTTAGTTTTGTTAAGGAGCTTAGGAATTTTGGTAACTAAACTAACATTTAGAAATAGAATTTTGTGCTAGGTGTATTTTATGCATGATTAGCTTTATTTTAAATTTAAGAATGAAATAATACCTTGGAAAATATTTTATAACATATATATGTTTCTATCTTATGTGTATAAGGATGAAATTTTAATGAGAGGATGATTTGTGTGATTTTTGTATCTTCTTATGTCTACTGGGAATGTGATGAATATTTAGTGGAGTTGTGGTGAATGTATAGTGGATCCGTGCTAAAATTGAGTGGAATCGTGATGAACATGTTATAAATATAAAATTAGAATGTGCATATGTATCAGTGTGTGTATAGATAAACCTAAAATTGTCTAATATGATACCATTGCCATCCCTCGAAGGTAAAACACCCCACTAAGTCTTAATCTAATGGTTAGGATAGGATCTTAAATACTTGAATAATGACAAGTATTGGACTTATCTACTTACCCTAATATTATTTTAAAGGATGAATCAAAAGACCAAATGGCATACATAAAATACATAGTAGTAGCTAATTAATTCACTCACGTACCCTAATAGCACAATCAAGGAGCAACCTAGAGTAACCATTATCACGTCCTCTAAAAACAATAGAAGCAGCAGTAAGCGCAACAACAGTTTCACCAGCAACATCCAAACCAGGATTCTCTTTATCAACCTTGTATACAGTATGCCTTGTATCCATATCTTCAGGTACTTCCCAATAATTATGATTAGAAATTGGATCACCGACTTGCACAAATACTACATCTTTTACCTCTGTTACTTTTAATAAGTAATATATTCATACATTTGTATTCCATTATTTTATGCTTGATAGTTTAGTTTTCTTCTTCTCAATTGACATTTATATATAAGCATGCTATCATCTTATTTTAGCATGTTATATTAGTTTCTTTTCATGTTCTATTGATTTCTTTACATGGGTCTTGTACATAATGCTATCTCTTTAGGATAGTTGTGTTACTCAGTACAAGATGCGTACTAATACTACATATTTGTAGGCGTTGTGTCGTAGGTATATGATAATGATTTTGCTAACTTTGAGAAGGTTCCTCACATGGAGTGATGAGGGTTTACACCCTAAGGGTTAGGGTGTAGAGTTATATTTATCTGAGGTCGCACATGTTATGTGCCCTAGATTTTAGATATATCTTTTGGATTATTCATCTCTTTTACTCCCTTATCTCTTTTTATGTATTGTATTATTTGGAGCATGTACTATGTACTCTATTATTACGTTTAAATTATTATAGTCTTTTACTATTTATATCTATTTCCGTAAGTTTTAATTTATTTGTCGTAATATTTTAGCCTTACATTTAGTACAAAAGTGGACTAGATTGACATGCTTCCGCTTAAAAACCAACAAATTTAGTAGTAATTTTTGGAGTGTTACAATTACTGTCTCCCCTTACGTAAATATGAATTTTTATTTTTATTTTATAATTTTTTAGAAAAAAGTGTATAATTTTTGAAATATAATCTCTTTTTCCTCCCAAGAACTTTTAGGGTTTCTATTTTTAATTTAAGACATTTACTCATTTTGTTAGACTTATGTTGCTCATAATTATCCCGAGTATTTTACATAACATATTTAGCAAATTTTAATCTAATATCACTTTAGAAATACCAAAATTCCATACTTAACCCAAAATGATAAAAATACTCCTATCTTACTTAAATGCCCCAAATCCTCTTTTTGGGCAACTCGTGCCCTAATCAACCTACACTTACACATGATATTAATAATAAAAACCATCAATGATTACCATGCGAATTCTGTTTTCCCAAAAAATACAGAAAAATACCCCAAGTATCCTTAATATTGAGAACTACCCCAAACTTGTCGCTAAAACCCTATGAGCTATGAGATTATCAACTTCCAACCTTCAATATACTTTTTCATGACAATACTTTATTGTAATTACAACCTACTCTTATTAACTCAATTAAGATAGTAGATCATGCTAACATGCTAGGATTACAAGGAAAAACTTAACCAAGTAATAATACAAAACTCATGCTTTCGTATAGCATTCATATTTCCATAATACAATGCAATAATATCATGGTATAGCATCAACAATATGAATTACAAAATATATCTATACTATCATGATATTGATAGTACATACAATTTACACATAACATTAAAACCCTATTATAAGATATGTATCCTTACCCTAGTACCGCCACTCTCTAATAAAGAAAAAGTCCCTAAGTCTCTTCCTCTAAAATCGCCGAAGGATCACCTAAAAGGCAAGAAAAAAAAATTAAGGAGGATAGAATGAGCGAGTGAGAAAGGTCAAGGACATAAGAAAAATACAAGAGAAACAAAAAATGGTTGGTTGAGAAGAATGAGACAACCAGTGTGCTTGGCAACGCACACACACACTCAGGAGGAATAGTGCACTATCAAAAAATGTGATAGCAAAGTTGGCTAAGGGAGAGAAACAAGCTCGGAAAGATAGAACACATGCTAGGTAAGAGACAACATGAAGCTTGGAAAGGAGTAGTGTACGCTCGACAAGGAAGGTTAATTGGCTAAAAATGAGGGAGAACAAGCTTGCAAGGCAACCAAGACTAAGGGATAACAAACATCTCTACAAGAATTACTCACTCAACATGTCCAATTCGCTTGGGGAGACTGACTCACTCAGTATGTCCAACTTGGTCAGTGAGTTCAGCCCACTTGGCAAGACCAACCAAGACCAAGTGAGACAAAGGAATGAATGAATGAACAAAGAGGTAGAGATGGAGATGGAGGATTTAGGGTAGTGTTTGGCTAGGTAAGCTATAAAGTATAATGGTAATGATGATGACAATCTGTAAGGTGGTGGATGGAAAATTGCTTAAAAAATTAGTGAGAGAAATATCAAAGTGAAAGGAGGAGAAGGTTTGGTGGATGCAATTAATGAGCTAAAAATATATGTGTTTGTGTGTGTGTAACCTATTTTTGAGAGAAAGGATGATGTGAGGGAGCTAGGAAGCGAGGTTAGGTGATGGAGGTGCTATGTAAAAAACAAGGGGAGAAGAATTAGAGATGGTACAATGGCATAAGATGAAAAGGGTGGAGGGAGATTGAGTGTATGTCTCGACTCAATTAGGGGGTTTTGGTTCGTCTAACCAAATCGAACCAGATACAAGTGGCCAAGGAAAAGGGTTTCATAGAAGAGAAGAAAATAAAAGGGAAATAAAAAAGAGAGAAAAAGGAAAAAGAAAGAAAGGAATAAAGTGTGCTGGATTAGAGTTAGAATAAAAATTAGGATTAGGAAGAATTTTAAAATACTAATCCTAGGAATTAAGGTTAGATTAAAAATAACCCATGGTATGACAAGTGGTGATAATGGTGGTTGGAGGTTGGCAATTGGCGACGGAAAACCATTCCTACAAAAAATAAAGTGAAGCCAATATAATAAGTAAAATAACAAATAAAGATTATAATCATAATATATATAATGAAAGTCAACCAAACTAAGCCCCAACAATGGTGGTGCTCCAACGATGACAGTTATGGAGGTAGGACAAAAACACACACACACAGAGACATACACACACAATAAAATCAATAATTCATCAACTTATAACAAGAATAAGATACAAAAAACAAAAAAATCTATGAAGAATAAGTTAGATTAACTAAAAAAATTACAATATTTTAGATGGATTGTTTGTCAACCAAAGAGAGTAGAGGAAAGAAGAAGAACAAGATAATGGGGAAAAAGGATTGGGAATAACAGAGAAAGCACTTGTTTTTATTAAATTATAGTATGTGTAACCGTGCAAGTATATATAGCCTGAGATGACTAAAGGCTATGCTAATGACACGGGTAAAACTAAAGTTGCCTACAGAGAAATAATAAGATCTATTTACAGTAGATAAGATAATTGAATTTGAAAGTTTGTTACAGGTGCTGACTGCGTGGAGATATAGTAGGCTAAATATTTGAATACCGATTATCATCCCCCTCGTAAGACGGTGCTCCCATTGGAGATACCGATCTTGGATCTTAGAGCAAGAAATGGGGCTGAAGTCAGCAGTTTTGTGAGGACATTTGCTAACTGATCCTTTGAAGAAATATGAGAGACCAAAAATGAGCCGTGAGCAACATGGTCACAAATAAAATGATAGTCAATGGCAATATGCTTCATCCAAGAGTGGAAGATAGGATTGACTGAAAGGTACGTGGCACCAATATTATCATAGTAGAGTACTACAAGGGGGAAAACAAGATGAAGTTCACTTAATAAATTCTAAACCCAAAGAACTTCTGTGGCACTTGAAGCAAGAGAACGGTATTTAGATTTGGTGGAGGAGCGGGCAACGGTTCTCTACTTCTTAGAACACCAGAAGATGGCATTACCACCTAAATAGACAATATATGCTGAAGTGGAGGTAAAATCATCACGGTTCCCAGCCCAATCAACATCTGTAAATGCAGTAACAGTGAGGGGTTGATGGCGTTTGAGAAAAAGACCATGATGGATGGTATTTTTAAGATAGCGTAGAACCCTTTTGGCAACAGACCAATGATTTTCAGCAGGAGCATGCATAAAGAAACATCAGGTCTTGTGAGTGAGAGATATTGCAAGGCTCCAATAACTTGACGATAAGTGGTGACATCAGTAGGTGGCAAACTATCTTGGAGGTGTAGGACTTGAGATGGAGATAGAGGAGTGACACAACCCTTAGCACCAACCATATTAGTTTTTATCAGAAGATCATGAATGTACTTATGTTGTGTTAAAATCATGCTAGAGACTATGGGAAGAACCACAATGCCAAGAAAATAGTGGAGATCACCAGGATCCTTAATAGAAAAACAAGCAGCCAAAGCATTGATAAAGTGGTGCATAGATGTAGTATCATTGCCGGTGATAATCAAATCATCAACGTAAACCAAAAAATAAAGAGTGACAGTAGAGGCATGATAAATAAATAGAGATGGATCACTATTAGAATTGACAAACCCATAGGAGAGGAGAAAGCGCTTAAGTTCGTGATACCATGCTCGTGGGACCTGTTTAAGACTATAGATAGCCTTTTTTTAATTTGTAGACAAAGGATGGTCTGGAGTGATCGACAAAACTAGGTGGTTGTTGCATGAAGACCTCCTCAGAAAGAGTACCATGAAGGAAGGCATTGTTGACATCAAGTTGGTAGAGACGCCAACCATGAGACACCGCAATAGATAGAATAATGCGAATCGTGGCTGGTTTAACCACCGGATTGAAAGTTTCATGAAAGTCAATACCAGGTTGTTGATAAAAACCCTTAGCAACTAATCAAGCTTTGTATTTTGAGATAGACCCATTAGGATTTCTTTTGATGCGAAAGACCCATTTGCAGCCAACAACATTTTGAGAGAGAGTAGGAGGAACAAGTTCCCAAGTACCATTTTAAAGAAGTGTTGTAAGCTAATCGGACATGGCCTTACGCCTTTCAACATGTTTTATGGCAGCAGTAACACATGATGGTTCGGTAGAAGTAGGAAGAGGGTGAGTAGTTGTGGTGGAGTAGATTTTTTTGGGTTTGAATATATTATTTTTTTGATCTAGTAGTCATATGGTGTAATCCCCCAAAATTTTAAAAGCCTATAGTTTAATAAATAAATTTTATTTGGGATAAATTAGCCTTTAAATCTATTTAATTTAATTATTTTATGGATTTTTGAGTATATAAAATTGGATATAAATATTTAATAAATTAAAATAAATATTTTGTATTTTATCACACTCTTATTATTTAAATAAATTTTCAAACCTTTAATTTACTAAAATTATCCTTTTTAAACCCTTATATTTTAATTATATTAAATTAGATTATTAAATAAATTTATTACCCAAAAATATTGTATTTTATTATTTTATAAATTAAATTGTTTTATTTAACCCCATTTTTTTCCTTTTCTTTTTCCTTTTCCCTTTTCTTCTCCTTTTTCTCTTTTCTTTCTCCTCTTTTTTTTTCTTGGGTCGTAAGCCGGTCTGCTTCGACCTTCCCCTCATGCGGCTTTGGCCGTTGGCCTGCTTCCTCTCCCCCTCTCCTTTCTCCCTCACACGTGAGCCCGTCCGCCTCTCTCCTTCTTTTCTTTTCTTTCTTCTTCGACTGGGCTGGGCCGCGTCTCTTTTCCTTTGGTCGCCCGTCACGCCCAGCCCCCTCCCCTTCTTCTTCTTCTTTCTTTCTTCTTCCTCTATCCCCGGCAAGAATCACGACCAAACCACCATCACCGCCACTCCACTTGCAACTCCCTCTCCCCTATTGATCTCCCTAACTCTCTCTCTCTCTCTCTCTCTCCCGCCATTTCTCTGCCCCATCCTGGCCCCACCATCTCTCCTTTCCCCACTCCCTGCCATCGCCATTCCCTTCTCCCTCTCCCTGCAAATCCCATTCCCCTACCACCCTAATGCCACCCCCGAGCTCCCTATCCCCTCCTCTCTCTCCTTCTTCTTTTTCTTCTTCCCTTCCTGTTCCATTCGGCCATTTTCTTGAGCCTCACATGCCTTCCCCGACCTCCTTTTCTCCCTTTCTTCTCCTCCCCTCTCTCACCCTATTTTTGCCTTCGCCGCTTCCGCCGCCTCACAAGCCACCTGCACCACCCCCTGCCACCCTCTACCTCACCCTCGACCGATCACATCACCCATCGAGCCACCCCGCAGCCTCCTTCCTCCTCCCCTCTTCTTTTTCTCTTCTTCTTCTTCTTCCTTCTCATCAGCCACCCTGCACCGCCCTTCTCTGCCGCCATTTCACCGCCTCTGCCGCCACCTGAGCCACCAAGCTAATCCTTGCAACCCCCTATCACCTCCAATCCTCATTTGGCCAAAACCACCACCCAAAATCCTTCATTTTCCCTCCCCCTTTTCCTTCCTCATTAGCTCCCATTTCGACTCCCTCCTCGACCGCCACCTTCGTAGCCTCGCTGTTACCGCCCTTAGTTGCCTTCAACCCATCCCCGATCACTACTTACACCCCCTCTCCACCTCTGCATCCTTCCCTTGCCTTAAATCCTCCCCCGCATGCCCTTTTTCTTAGCCCCAAAACCCCAACCTGAAAACACCGCTCCCTCCTCCCATTCTTGCCATTTTGAGCCTCTCCCCTCATTTCTTTGCATGCAGCTCATGCTGCATGAGCAGTATAAGCTGTTGTCTCTCTTGGTTTAGTTGGGTAATGATTTTTAATGTATAATAGTATTTTAATTCAAGTATTTGATTAATTAAGCATTATAAAGTTTTATACTTTGATTTTTATGATTTCTAACATAATAAACCTTGATCTTATTTTTACGTATTAGTTTTGGTCATCAAAGCTTGAACCTTAAACTGGAATACCGGTAAGGTTTGTTTTGTGGGAATCGAGGTAACCGTTAAATCCCCCTTAAATGTATGGATTAACGTATGTTAGCACATTAGGATTTTTATTATGTTAATATACTTAATATATGTTGTTTAATATCATATGCATAGTTTCTTGTGATTTTGGATGAAAAGAAGCATGTTAAGCTATATGTTATATAGGGAAATATTGTTTAAGGTAAGAGTTTGGTTGTTAATAAAAATGTTAAGTATTATCCATGTTGTATTATGCTATTGTGATCTTCAATGCATGATTAATATTTTGTGAGTCTTAAGGGTATTTTAGTAATGTATCTTGTATAAGAATATGACCTAATATATATATGGGTGCTAATAAGTATTATATTAATTATAAGAGTTGTGGATGAGGTGTTAATATTAATATTTTATGTAGTAATAATAATAATTTAATATAAGTGGTATACTAAGGGGCAAAATGGTAACTTTAAATTAAAAAGGGCATTATGGTAATTTTGGAGGCAAGGGCAAAGTGGTAATTTTGTAATTAAAGCGTAAAAGGGTAATTTTGGAATTAATGGATAAAATGGTAATTTTGGAAGTAGAAAGGATAAAGTGGTAAATTGTAAATGAAAAGGGGCAAATTGGTAATTTTGGAAGTAAGGGGTAAAATGGTAATTTCGTGATTAAAGGGGGCAAAACGGTAATTTTGTGAATAAAGGGTAAAATAGTAATTAAAGGGCAAATGGTAATTTTGTAATTAATGGGCAAAATGGTAATTTTGCAATTAAAGGGTAAAATGGTAATTTTGTAATTAATGGGCAAAATGGTAATTTTATGATTAAAGGGAAAAATGGTAATTTGAAAATTAAAAGAGGTAAAATGGTAATTTTGTAATTAAGGATGAAATGGTAATTTTATAAGTGAAAGGGTGTTATGGTAATTTTTGGAAGTTAAGGGGTAAAATGGTAAATTTGAAAGTAAAGGGATAAAATGGTAATTTTGTAAATAAAAGGGGTAAAGTGGAAATTGGAAAGGAGTAACTTGGTAATTATAATAATTGAGAAGGGTAAAATAATAATTTAAATAACTAAAGGGTAATTTGATAATTTAATAATGGAGAAGGGTAAAATGGTAAGCATGATAAATGTGAGGGGCAATTTGGTAATTTAACCAACTAAAGGGGTAATTTGGTAATTAGGATAATGAACAGGGGTAATTTGGTAATTTAACCAACTAAAGGGGTAAATTTGGTAATTAGGATATTGAATAGGGGTAATTTGGCAATTTGACCAACTAAAGGGTAATTTATTAATTATAATAAAGGAAATGGGTAAATTGGTAATCTAACCAATCAAATGGGAAATATATTAAGTGTAACAATTACGAAGTGTGATTAGTGACCTAATAAGTGTGGAAGATAACTCGATAACCTAAACCGAGTAAGGGTGTAGCTAAGGCTGAGTGTGTCCTATGTGCCCTACATGCCGTGGATGTCCTATACAATTATATGTCGTGTTCTATATGCTATTATCTTAACTGTTTCATGTGTAGCGTGGCTTGGAACCGAGATGTGCTCATGTGTCCTCTTTTGGTATGAGCTAATACATATATGTTGTAAATTATGATGTGATGTGATATGTGTAACACCCCCAAAATTCACTACTGAAAAATTTCGTTTTGTTAAAAGATAATTGCGGAAGCCAAATTATTAAACGGTGAATTTCGGGGATATTACCACCACACTTAGTACCAGACCGGTTCACTCCTACCGTTCCAGTACTAAGTGCTAAGGCTAAAAGTAAAACACACAATTTATAATTCATTTTCAAAGCAGAGCAGCGCATGAAATCATTTACAAGAATAACATCTACCAATCATGGTTACTTTAACAACATTAGCATTCAAACCAAGAAATTAAAAGAGAAAGAGAAAACCCTAACGGTACCTGATAATTCCTTACTCTCTTTCCCGTTGCCCACTTGAGTAGCACCTGAAAAGACCTGCAAGGGGCACTGCCCATTGAATAGGTAGGGGCCCCACGAAGGGAACCCTTCAGTACTATGGTACTGAATAACCCTTTAATACCACACTTAAAAACAGACCCGCAATGCAACACCTAATGCAAGCTATATACGTATGTAATGAAAGATGCATACATAATGACCACATATATAACAAGTTATAAGTCACGATCGATACCTTTGGGCCTTAAGCCATATCATAGTGTAAAACCAATACATTCGGCCTTAAGCCATTATTCCGCCATCATTCAATCAATCTCATATTTTATATCCATGTGAGTGCGAGAACCCCACTATTATAGCCGATGGACCGGAAAGTATACACTCAGGGCAGAATGCTCCTGTCTACTATTATTTGCCGGTGGACCGGTCTGGCCCCGACTCACATGGTGTTCCACTATAAGTGATTAGTATTTTTTCATAACTTTATTCACATACATAACTGGTTTTATTGAGCTCGGGACCCCTACTATTTTAGCCGGTGGACCGGAATATATATAAAATCATCATCCAGGGCACAACGCTCCTGGACCACTATTATATCCAGTGGACCGGTACTCAATATCACTTGCTAGGGCAACACGCTCCTGGGCCACTATTATATCCGGTGGATTGGTACTCAACATCATAAGTCATCTAGGCCCGGCTTATTAATATTTCACTTTCGTAATTAGTATCTTTCCTTTCCTTAATCAGCACAACAATCATATTTATTTGCCACAGACGGGAGATCAATAACCCGGGACACAAAGGTACACTCGTCGTACCGGTGCATACAAGCTACTCAGTACCCTTCAACCACGAACCCAAGGACGCAAAGGTACCCTGGTCGTACTGGTGCATAAAGCTAACTTAGTACCCTACCGATAAGGACACCTAATCCATAAGTATGCATACCCCCTAACTAGGTTCGTAGAGCTAGATAGAGTAAGATATAGGGCTTGGCTGGGGCATAAAGGCACACCAGCAAATACCAGAATAATCGTGGACTAAACCACGTCCTTAGGGTAGCGACCCCTAAGGAGTCACCATTCCCGATCTCGAGGTCTTTCACTTTAAGTAATAGTGTCTTAATTAAAGTGATCACGAAAAGCACAATAATCAGATACTTATTCACTTTTAATCGTTCCGATATCATTAGTCATTTCTTATTTAGATGATTATCCAGGATATCACAGAGAAAACATTAAGGCCATCATAATCTCATCTAATTCCGAGTTAGGATTTGTTCTCGTGATACTTACTAGTTATTAAATACCCTTACCTTGCTAATCAGCATTATTTGAATCATATTATGAAATTCCACAATCACATCGACATGTTAGGTATAAATTACTTATTTACCCCTTACTTATATAATTGCTAAGTATCCATTCCTTACTCGACAAATTACCATATTACCCTTTAGGTTGCATAATTACCAAATTACCCCTTATCCAATTTAGGTTACCAAGTTATCTCCTACACTTTTTAGATCACCATTCACCCCTCATAATCGCTACACTTAACATGTCTCCCATTTGGTTGGTTAGATTACCAATTTGCCCTTTTCTTTTATTACAATTAACAACTTGCCCTTCAATTGAATAAATTACTAAATTACCCATCTTCGCTATTATGATTACCAATTTCCCTCTTTAGTAGGTTAAATAATTACTAACTCACCCTTTAGTTGATTAATTACCAAATTGCCCTTCTCCATTATCATAATTACCGAATTGCCCCTTAGTTGGTTAAATTACCAAATTACCCTTTTTCATTGTCATAATTACCATTCTACCCTTCTCAATTATTATAATTACCTTTTTACCCTTTTCAATTATCATAAATCCCAAATTACCCTTCTTCATAATTTCAATTATTAATTTACCCTCATTCATAATTATAATTACCAATTTACCCTTCTCCATATTTAATATTACCATAATGCCCTTTAATTGGTTAATTTACCAAATTACCCTTCTCTAGTGTTATAATTATCCAATTGCCCTTCTATAATCATAATTTAATTACCAAATTATCTTTCGTCGTTATCATAATTACCAAGTTACTCCTTACTCCCAAGTTTACCCTAATATCCTTTTATTTACAAAATTACTCTTCTACCCCTTACTTCCAAATTACCATAATATCCTTTTATTTACAAAATTTACCACAATACCCTTTTACTTATAAAATTACCATAACACTCCTTTTACTTTGCAAATTACTATTTTACCCTTTCACATCCAAAATTACCATCTTTATCTTTCCTTACAAAATTACCATTTTGCCCTTCTTTTCCAAAATTACCATATTACCCCTTTACTCCCAAAATTACTATAATACCCCTTAATTATAAAATTACCATTTCACCATTCACTTATAAAATTACCATATTACCATTTAGTTATGAAATTACTATTTTGCCCCTCTACCTCTAAAATTACCATAATGCCCCTTTACTTGAAAAATTACCATAATGCCCTCCTTCATCCAAAATTACTATTTTACACCTATTTCCAAAATTACCATTCTTACCATTTACTTATAAAATTACTATATTGCCCTTTTCCTTCAAAATTTCCATAATACCCTTCCTTCTCACATCTTACAATTTCATCCTTTTACTTATAAAATTATCATTTCGCCCCTTTCTTTTGAATTTACCGAAATACCCTTTTGCTTACAAAATTACCATTTTACCCCTTTCTTTCAAAATTACCAAAATACCCCTTTACTACAAAATGTCCAAAATACCCTTTTCACTTATAAAATTTCCACTTAACCCCTTTATTACACCACTTTTATGAATTTACCATCACTACATAAAATACTAATATTAACACTCCATTCTTATCATTTAACTCCACCAACTTGTCATTATTTCACATAATACTCATTAGCAACCATATATAGTAGATCACATACTTACACGATCATATTACTAAAATGCCCTTAAACAATGACATTATTCATGCATTAGCAACATAATATATCATAGATAAGTGTTTAACATTTCCAACAATAATCAAACTCCTTCCTTAATTATCATACCTACACATGGCACAAAGGCTATCATACTTTTCCTTTTTTTTATCAATCAATATAAACAACCATCCATATATCATGCTAGGCACACAAGACATGCATAAAATTATACTAAAATCCCTAATGTGCTAGCATACGTTTTTCCATGTATTTAAGTGAGGATTAATGATTACCTTAATCCAGCAAAAATCAAACCTTACCGGTATCCCGATTAAGGATTCAAGGCTTAATTAGCAACTCAACACCTAAAAAATAATATCAATCATTATTATGTTAGAAATAAGAAATTAAAAAGGATAAAACTTTATAAAAATTTATTTAATAATAAAACACTTTAATTAACTATTAATATACCTCAAAAATTTGCCAAATAAATTTCAGAGTAAAAGGGGAGCTCACGCTGCATGAACAACGTGAGTCTTGTGCAAAATGAGAGGAGAAAGGGTTCGAAGGGGGTGAGATAGAAGAGAGGAGAGATGGCTCGATTTAGGGACTTTAGGCTAGAAAAGAGGATAGGTGGGGGAGGTTTCAAGGTAGGGGAATGGTGCAGGAGTGAAGAGGGGGTGTAGGTGGTGGCTAGGGATGGTTTCACGGCGGTAGAAGGCGGTGGAGATGGCGGCGGCAAGGCGGCGAAAATGGCTGTCGGGCTGGGCGAGGTTGAGAAGGAAGGAAAAGAGGGCGGGGGGGGGGGGGGGAGGGGGGGAAATGGAGCGGTGAAAGGGTTGTTTTTGACCAACTAATGCATGTTGGTGGTAGAGGAGGTTGCAGGGTGTCGAACGGTGGGTTGGGTGGCAGTAGAGGTGGCCGGACGGCGGTGGAAGGGGCGGTTGCAGGAGGCTTGGCGGTAAGGGAGAAAAGTGGGGAGAAAAATAAGAGGGGGAGAAGGGAGGAAGTGCAGGGGGCTCGAGGGTGGCTTGGGGGGTCTCGTGGTGGCGTAGGGTGGTATTAGGTGGTGGCAGAAGGCGGCGCAGGGGCTGGTTGCGGTGGTTGGAACGACGGTTGGCGGCGGTGTGGTGAGAAAACAGGAAAAAAATGTGGAAGAAGGAAGGAGAGAAGAGGGAGCTCGGGGAAGGAGAAGGGCTCAAAAATATGGGGAATGAAGGGCTGGGGAGATGAAGAAAAAGAAGAGGGAGAAGAGAGGGGCAGTGGCCGGTCGGCGAGAGGACGAAGGGTGGCAGATGGTGGTTGGTTGGCAGGGCAAAGAGAGGGAAGAAGAAGGAAAGGGAGAGAGCATGCGAGGTGTGGTCCAAGAGCCGGTTTGGCTCGAAAAAGGAAAGAAAATGACAGGGGAATAGAGAGAGAGGGAGAGGGAGCAGGTGCGGTGGCAGGTGGCAGGTGGCGGCAGTTGCAGGGCGGCTCGGTGGTGGCAGACAAGGGGTCGAAGCTTGCAGGTGGTCGGGCGTGGAAGAAGAAAGAAGGGAAGGGGGTGCGAACAGTTGGACCGGCGCAGGAAAGAAGTGGAGCCGGCCGGTCCAGGGGAAAAAAGGAAGGAGGGCGGCTGGCTTACTGGGCGGGCGTGTGAGGAGGAGAAGGGGAAACAGGCCTGGCCCAAGCACGCAGGGGAGGGGCTGGTCAGGCCGGGCGGCCCAAAGGAGGGGGAAAAGGGAAAAAGAAGAGAAGAAAAGGAAAAAGGGGGAAAAGGGTAAAAAGGGAAATGGAAAAATAGGGAAAATAAAGTAAATTAATTTATAAAATCATAAAATGTAATATTCTTGATAAATTATTTAATTTAATAATTTAACTCATTATAATCTAATATATTAGTTTAAAAAGGATAAAGTTGGTAAAATATTAGTTTGAAAAATTATTTAAATAAAATAGCATGATAAAATAACAAAATATCTATTATAATTTACTAAATATTCCCGTCCGAATTTATATACTCAAAGATCCACAAAATAATCAAATTAAATGATTTTAAAAGCTAATTTATTTCAAATAAAAGCTATTTATTAAATTATTAGTTTTCAAAATTTTGGGGGGATTACAATATGACCCTTTAGGACATGCATGCTAGGATAATTAATGTGGTAATGTGGGATGGAGGCATGAAAAAGAGAAATGAGAGAGAAAGATAACCAAGGGGAAGTAAGTTGGCTAATGTAGGTATAGGAGGAACTAGGGTTTGCATGGGATAGTTAGAGTCTGCATGGGGGCAAACTTTACGTATGGAAAGTTGTCTCGGGACGTGAGGAAGGTAATAGAAGTGTCATTTGGGTGTCTGGGGGCTTCGAGCGAAAAATAGTACGTGGGACAGTATAAGGGTGTGTAGGAGACTAATCTAGGGTTGGGAGGAAACCCTAATGTGAGAAGGTGGAAAAAGAAAAAGAAAATAATAAAAATAAACGAGAATGAGTGGGGTAGAAAGTGTGGGTTGGATCTAAGGGTCGTGACGTGTAAGGTGTTGAAATGGTCGTGATGTGTACGACAGAGAAGGGTGGGCCACATAGGCCCAAATTAGGGTTTTTGGAGAAAACCCAAGGGCAAGGCGGTGAGTGGACTTTGAGGGTATAAAGTGTGGGCCCTGACCCATGCACTTAGGAGTCGGGTTCTCGGTGTGAGAAAGTGGATTAAGGGAAGGATGTCGGGGCGAGTTAGGAGGTTCAGAAGTCTCAAGATATGGGATGGGCCCTCTTGGGAGGATAAGTGTGGATATAGTTAGCCATGCATGTCTAGGGTGAAATACTTTTGAATAAGATACGTTTAAGACACTAATCACTTAAAGAGGAAGATGTTGAGTCAGACCCAGACTGGTCCATCGGCGAATAATAGTGGCTAGGGCCGGGGTGCCCTACATGACCGGTCCACCGGCCATTAATAGTGGCCAGGTGCATTTTACCCTACATGACCATTCCATTGGCTATAATAGTGGGGGATTCCGTGCTCAACAAACCAAATGTAAAAACGATAAGACACGGGGAAGATACTAATAACTTACAGTGGAACACCTTGTGAGTCAGGGCCAGACCGGTCCACCAACGAATAATAGTGGCTAGGGGCATTTTGCCCTGCATGACCGGTCCATCGGCTAATAATAGTGGCCAGGAGCATTTTGCCCTGCATGACCGTTCCACCGGATATAATAGTGGGGTTCCCGCACTCACATGGACATTTATAATCCGAGATGATTGATTAATGATGGATTAATGGCCTTAAGGCCCTAAGAGTATCGACTATTCATTATGGCCTATTAATATTTGGTTGACTGGTTAAGTATGCGAATGGACGGAAGTGAATGTTATGTATACACCATTAATATCCGATTGACCCATTGAATATGCGAATGTATGGACCTGAATGTTATGTTTATACCTATCATTATGTATAAATATAGTAGTATATCATGTGTTACATTGCGTGCCTACTTTTAAGTGCGTTTTTAAAGGGTTACTCAGTACCGTAGTATCGAAGGGTTCCATTTGTGGGGCCCCTACCTATTCAATGGGCAGTACCCCTTGCAGGTCGTATTCGGTGTTATTCAAGTGGGCTTCGGGAAAGAGTATAAGGAACTATCCAAAACTGTTAAGGTTTTACTCTGTCTCCTTGAATTTCGCAATTTTAATAAAATCGTTATTTTGTAACCACCACTTGATGGATTATATTTACTTGCGCTACTCTGATTTAATTATTAGTTGAGTTTCTTGTAATTTGTATTTTTCTCCTTTAGCATTAGCACTTGGTACTGGAACGGTATGAATGAACCGATCTGGTACTAAGTGTGGCGGTAATATCCCCATAATTCACGGTTTGATATTTTGCTTCTGCTAATTTTCTTTTAATTAATGAAAATTTTTAGTAGTAAATTTTGGGGGTGTTACATATGGTGAGTGGGTCGGGAAGCCAAAGTTGAAGATGGATAATTATAGGACGCACTAGTAATCGTATGTGGAGGAGAAGTGGGCATAGAATGAGAAGAGTTGGAGTGAGTTAGGGACGTAGATGGGATAGGGGATTGAACAGAGGGATTGCGTATGGCATTAGAAGGAGATGATGTTGGCAGCGGTATAAATTGTAGAGAAGGAATAAGAGTGGATGAATATCTAGATAATTGAGGTGATGGTGAGGGTTCGGGTGATGATGTAGAACAATCAGATGTATCGATATGCCAGCCAGAATTGGGTGTGGCAGATGTGATTGTAAATGGAAATTCGTGCTCGACGAAGCGGACATGACATGAAGTGTAGAGTCTGTGAGATTTGGTGTCCATGCATAAGTAAGCACTTTGATCTTGAGAATAGATGAGAAAGACACAAGGAGTTGATTTTGGTTGAAGCTTTTGAGAGATATATGGTTTAAGCCAAGGATAACAGAGGCTGTCAAAGATGTGAAGTTTGTGGTAGTTTGGTGGATGGTCAAATAATTTTTCATATAGAGACTGAAAATTAAGAATAAGGGTGGGAAGCCAATTTATTAAGTATACAGCAGTGTTGTAACACCTCCAAAATTCACTACTGAAAAATTTTGTTAATTAAAAGAAAATTAGCGGAAGTAAATTAATAAACTGTAAACTTTGGGGATATTACCGTCACACTTAGTACCAGACCGGTTCACTTCTACTGTTCTAGTACCAAGTGCTAAGGCTAAAAGAGTAAAACACAATTTACGAGAAACTCAAGCATATATAAATCAGAGAAGCGCCGTAAATAATTTACGAGAGTAAAATCCAACAACAGTGGTTACAAAGTAACAAATACATTGAATTTAAAAGAGACAAATTAAAACCCTAGAATTTACCGGATAGTACCTTACACTCTTTCCCGAGAGCCTACTTGAATAGCACCTGAATACGACCTACAATGGGTACTACCCATTGAATAGGCAGGAGCCCCATGAAGGGAACCCTTCCGTACTACGGTACTGAGTAACCCTTTAAAAACGCACTTAAAAACATGCACGCAATGTAACACATGAAATACTATTGCATTCGTACATAACCATAGGTGTAAACATGATATTCGGACCCATTTATTCACAAATCCAACAATTCGATCATATATTAATAGCGTATACGTAACATTCACTTTCGTACATTCGCATACTTAACAAGTCAACCAAATATTAATAGGCCATAATGAGTAATCGATACTTTTCGGGCCTTAAGGCCATTAGTCCATCCTTAATCAATAATATCGGATTTTAAAAGTCCATGTGAGTGTGGGAACTCCACTATTATAGCCGGTGGACCGGAAATACATACAGGACAGAACGCTCTTGGCCACTATTATTCGCCGGTGAACCGGTCTGGCCCCGACTCACAAGATGTTCCACTATAAGTGATTAGTATCTTCCCCATGTCTTATCGATTTTACGTTTGGTTTGCTAAGCACGGAATCCCCCACTATTATAGCCGGTGGACCAGAAATATATACAGGGCAAAACGCTCCCGGCCACTATTATTCACCGTTGGGTCAGTCTCCAGGGCACCCCTGCTCCTGGCCACTATTATTCGCCGGTGGACCGGTATGGGCCCGACTCAGCATCTTCCTCTTTAAGTGATTAGTGTCTTAAACGTATCTTATTCGAAAGTATTCCACCCTTGACATGCATGGCTAATTATATCCACACTTATCCTCCCAGGACGGTCCGTCCCATATCTTGAGACTTCTGCACCTTCTAACTCGGTTTTCTCCAAAAACCCTAACTATAGCCTATGTGGCCCATCCTTCTCTATCGTACACGTCCCGACTATTTCAACACCCCACACGTCACAACCCTTAGATCCAACCCTCACTTTCTACCCCACTCACTCTCGTTTATTTTTATTATTTTCTTTTTCTTTTGCACCTTCTCACATTAGGGTTTCCTCCCAACCCTAGATTAGTCTCCTACGCACCCTTATACTGTCCCACGTACTATTTTTCGCCCGAAGCCCCCAGACACCTAAATGAAACTTCTGTTACCTTCCTCACGCCCCGATGCAACTTTCTGTATGTAAGGTTTGCCACCATGCAGACTCTAACCATCCCATGCAAACCCTAGTTCCTCTCATACCTACCTTAGCCAACTTACTTCCCCTTGGTTATCTTTCTCTCTCATTTCTCTTTTTCATGCCTCCATCCCACATTACCACATTAATTATCCTAGCATGCATGTCCCTAAGGGCTACATCATATCACATCATAAAATACAGCATATCCATATCAGCTCATACCAAAAAGGGCACATAAACACACCTTGGTTCCAAGCCATGCCATACGTGAAACAATTAAAATAATAGCATGTAGAACTCGACATAAAATTATAAAGGGCATCCAAGGCATGCAGGACATATAGCACACATTCGATTTTAGCTACACCCTCACTCGGTTTAGGTTACCGAGCTATCTTTCACATAAATTAGGCCACTAAACGCCCTTTATAATCGTTACACTTAATATATTTCCCATTTAGTTGGTTAGATTATCAATTTACCCATTTCCTTTATTATAATTAACAAATCACCCATTAGTTGGTCGAATTACCAAATTACCCCCATTCATTATCCTAATTACCAAATTACCCCTCTAGTTGGTTGAATTACCAAATTGCCCCTCACATTTATCATGTTTACCATTTGACCCTTTTCCATTATTAAATTATCAAATTACCCTTTAGTTATTTAAATTATTATTTTACCCTTTTTAATTGTTATAACTACTAAGTTATTCCTTTCCAATTTCCACTTTTATCCCTCTTATTTACAAAATTACTATTTTACCCCTTTACTTTCAAATTCACCATTTTACCCCCTTAACTTTCAAAATTACCATAACACCCCTTTCACTTATAAAATTATCATTTTATCCTGGATTACGGAATTACCATTTGACCTCTTTTAATTCCAAAATTTCCATTTGCCCTCTAATTACAAAATTACTATGTCACCCATTTATTACAAGATTACCATTTTGCCCTTTTATTATAAAATCACCATTTTGCCCTTTTATTAGAGAATTACCATTTTGCCATTTTATTATATAATTACCATCTTGCTCTTTTATTATAAGATTACCACTTTGCCCTTGTATTACAAAATTACCAAATTACCCTTTTTATTATAAAATTACCAAATTGCCTTTTTATTACAAAATTACCAAATTACCCTTTTATTACAAAATTACCAAATTGCCCTTTTGTTACAAAATTACCAAATTACCCTTTTATTACAAAATTACCAAATTTCCCTTTTATTACAAAATTACCAATTTACCCTTTTATTACAAACTTACCAAATTGCCCTTTCATTAAAAAATTACCAATTTGCCCTTTTGTTACAAAATTACCATTTTATCCTTCTATTTACAAATTTACCATCTCACCCCTTATTACTCCACTTATATTAACTTATTATTATTACTACATAAATTGTTAATATTAACACCTCATCTACAACTCTTATAATTAATACAATACTTATTAGCACCCATATACATATTATACCATATTCTTTTACAAGGTACATTAATAAAATCCCCTAAGGCTCACAAAACATTAATCATGCATTAAGATCACAATAGCATAATACAACATGGATAATACTTAACATTTTCATTAATAACCAACTTCTACCTTAAACAATATCTCCAAACATAGCACATAATCTATCATACTTCATTTTCATCAACCAACACAAGAAAACATATATAATATATTAACAACATATATCAAGCATAATACACATTAAAAATGCCTAATGTGCTAATATACGTTAATCTATGAGTTTAAGTGGAATTTAACGATTACCTCGATTCCTGTAAAAACGAACCTTACCGGTATTCCTGTTAAAGGTCCAAGCTTGATTTATCAAAACCAATACCTAAAAAATAATTCAAGACTTATTACATTAGAAATTATGAAATCAAAGTATAAGGCTTTAACAATTAATAGAATAATTAACTTAAAATATAATTATACCTTAAAATTATTAAATAAATAAATCAAGAAATGCAGAAACTCATGCTGCTAATGCAGCATGAGCTGCATGCAAAGAATAGGGGAGGAGGGGCTCGAAGGTGGTGGAAATAGGGAAAAATGGGCAATTTCAGGTTAGAGGTTTAGGGCTAAGAAAAAGGCATGATGGGGAAGGATTTGGGGCAAGGGAATGGTTCAAAAGTGTAGAGGGGGTGTAGGTGGTTGTCGGGGATGGGTTGAAGGTGGCTAAAGGCAGCGGAGGCGGCGGCAGCGAGGCTGCGAAGGTGGCGGCCGAAGAGGGAGGTTGAGATGGAGGCTGGTGAGGAAGGAAAATGGGGAGGGAAAATAAAGGCTTTTGGGGGATGGTTTTGACCAAAAGAGGATGGGGGTGGTAGAGGGGGTTGTAGGGAGTAATGTGTTGGCTGAGTTGGCAGCAGAAACGGCGGGAAAGCGGCGGAATACGGCGGTGCAGGGTGGCTGCCGAGAAGGGAGGTGGAGAAGAGAAAAACAGGAGAGGAGGAAGAATGGGGGCTGCGGGGTGGCTTGATAGGGGCTGCTATCGGTCGGAGTGAGGTAGAGGGTGGCAGGAAGTGGTGTAGGTGGTGGTTGAGGTGGTGGCAGCAGCGGAGATGGGTGGTGAAACAAAAATAGGGGGAGAGAGGGGAGGAGAAGAAAGGAAAGAAAAGAGAGGGTTGGGGAGCATGGGGAGGCTCGAGAAAAATGCAGAACGTGTAGGGAAGATGGAAGAAATAGAAGAGGAAGAGAAGGGAAGGGATAGGGGGCTCGAGGGGTGGCTGTAGGTGGTAGGGAATGGCGGTGGCAGGGAGAGGGAGAAGGGAGGTATGGTCGGGCATGGGGGAAAGGGAAATGGTGGGGCCGGGATGGCAGGAAAACGATGAGAAGGAGAGGGAGGGAGACAGGGGAGGTCAACGAGGGAGAGGGAGCTGCAGGTTGGGCGGCGAAAATGGTGAAGGATGGCCGGGATTATTGCCGGTAATGGAGGAAGAAGAAAGAAAGAAGAAGAACGAAGGGTCGGGGGACTAGGCGTGAGCGACGGGCGGCAGAAGAAAGAAAGAAACGGCCTGGCCCGGTTGAGGAAGAAAGAAAAGAAGAGAAGGGAGCCGACCGGCTCACGCTGGAGAAGGAGGGGGAGATTGGGCCTGCGGCCCAGCATGCAGGAGAGGTGAGGGAGAGGCAGGCCGGCGGCGGCCCAAAGAAAGAAAAAGAAAGCAAAGATAAAAAGAAGAAAAGGGGAAGGAGAAAGGGGAAAAAGGAAAAAGAAAAGGGAAAAAGGAATAAAATAATTTAATTGATAAAATAATAAAATAGAATAATTTTGGGTAATAAATTTATTTAATATTTTAATTTAAGATAATTAAAATATAAGGGTTAAAAAGGATAATTTTAGTAAAATAAGGGTTTGAAAATTTATTTAAATAATAAGAGTATAATAAAATAATAAAATATTTATTTTAATTTATCAAATATTTTAAATAAATTTATAAGCACAAAAATCCATAAAATAATTAAATTAAAGGATTTAAAGGCTAATTTATCCAAAATAAAATTTATTTATTAAAATATAGGCTTTTAAAAATTCGGGGGATTACAAGTGTGAAAAGCATATGACCAATATTTGTATGGAAGATTAGCTTTATGAAGAAGAGCTAAGCCTGTATCCACAATATGTTAGTGACGTTGTTCGGCAATACCATTATGTTGGTGAGTGTGAGGAGGGGTTTTGAGATGTTGAATAACATGAGTACAAAGGAAGTCTTTAAGAGCAATGTACTCCCCACCTCCATCAGAGTAGATGGAAATAATGGAGCGATTAAAATATTTTTCAACAACAGCTTTGTAATGGCGAAAGATAGTGAACACATTGGATTTGAGATGCAAAGGATAAAACCAAATATATTTAGTAAAGTGATCCACAAAGATAACATAATAACGAAAACCATCTAAGGATTGGACTGGAGTTGGACCCCATACATCAGTGTAAATCAAATAAAGAGGACCATGACTAACTAGAGTTGACTCGCTAAAAGGTAGGCGCTAACTTTTATTACAATAACAGGAGTGACAACTAAAATCAGGTGGACAAAAGGATGTCATGGAGATGGCACTAGATTGACGTAGTTTATTGAGGATCTTAGAGTTTGGATGACCAAGACGACTATGCCAAAGGAGTGGAGATGTTGACGCAACAAGGTGTGCAGAAAGAGCTGTGGCAGACTGAGGATGGACAGAACTTGAAGTTGGCCATTCATAAAGATCATGACGATTCTTTCCGCTGAGAAGGTGAGTCCCGGAGGATAGATCCTTAACAACAAAATGAGAGACAAAGAATTCAATAGAAGTATTATTAGAACGACAAAACTTGGAGACGGAAATAAGGTTTTTCCAAATTGATGGAACTTAAAGAACATTAGACAAGGTGAAGGAAGGAGAAATAGAAGCAGAGCTTTTCTAACCTAAACCATCAGCGATGTGAACATCATCGGGACCTTCATATGGTTGATGGAGAGAAAGATTGGACATTTGAGATGTGACATGATGAGAGGCGCCCGAGTCAAGTACCCATGGTGAAGATGAAGGATGACTAGCAACTAAATGATTAGCAAATGGACGTCGAGGTCTAAGGTTGGGAAACAACTTATAGCAACAATTTGCAGCATGTCCTTTCTTATTGCAATATTGACAGATGATAACATTATTGTGAGAAGACTTACCATTGGACTTGGAGAATTTGTGAGGAGGAGTGGGTAAGAGACCAGATGTAGGAGGTGGAGGGGAATATTGGGAAGAGCGAGAGTGGTTCATAACATTAGCTGTGGGTGAAGGAATGTTAGAATGGTGTGTTTCTAGATGATGAAGTAAGGTTTCATGATCAATGATCTTATCAAACAGTTCCTCGAATGGTACCACAGAATCCCTAGTGCGAAGAGCAGCAATGAGATCTTTGTATGCTGAACCAAGACCACGGGTAGCATAAACAAGGAGATCAGCATCACTTGGTGGAGCACCAAGAGTAGTAAGTTCATCGGCAATCCGTTTAATGTTGGTCAAAAAATCAGCTACGCAAAGGTCACCACGAGTCATGGCAGAGAGTTTATCCTTCAAATGAATGATGTGAGTGGTGGATCGTTTTGCATAAAGACTAGATAGACGACTCCATGCTTCGTGACTGGTTGTAGCAGAAGAGACTAAAGGCATAACATCTTCACTTAGGGAGGAGAAGATGGCATGAAGAATAAGTTGATCTTGACGACGCCAATGAAGATAATTAGCTGGATTGGAGATTAGTTGTTCACCTTGCATAATAGTATCAGAAGGACATTTTAAAGACCCATCAAGATAGCCTAGAAGATCAAGACCGAAGAATAAGGTATTAAATTGTGCTTTCCAGGAAAGATAATTAAATTTGGTAAGTTTAAGAGGGAGTTGAGCGGCGTGGATATTGATTAAAGAAGTAGATGGATTTGAGGGTACAATTTCAACATTATTGAAAGAAGGTGAGGAAATTTCAGAAGACATGATGGAGAAATAGTAAAAAAAAAAAAAAAAGGGATCAAGCTCGTGAGAGATGAAGGGGCTCTAATACCATAACAGAGAAAGCACTTGTTTTTGTTAAATTATAGTATGTGTAACAGTGCAAGTATATATAGCGTGAGAGGACTAAAGGCTATGCTAATGACACGGGTAAAACTAAAGTTGCCTACAGAGAAATAATAGGATCTAGTTACAGTAGATAAGATAATTGAATTTGAAAGTTTGTTACAGGTGTTGACTGCGTGGAGATATAGTAGGCTAAATATTTGACTACTGATTATTAGGGCCTGGTTTTTATAAGGGTAGTTTTAGATGACATTATTAAGATTAAAAAAATACAAAAATATTGATTGCCGAGTAATTTTTTTCTCGGAGCGAAAGAATGTGCAAATTTTTTCTACATAATTTTGGACGACATTTGCAATAGTTCATATGGCAATGCCGTCTGAAGTTACCTTCCCAAAATTTTTTTCCTCCACACCCAAATTTAGGGAGGGAAATTTTATGACAAATTCTCCTCGGATCAAGTTTTCTAAAATAGGTTTTATTGGAAGACAACCTATCCTCCAAATATTCACCCCCGCAATAAATCATTTTTGCTAATTTGTTGTTGGTATTTTTTGGATTTTTCAACGATAGAAAGCCATCACAAGAAACCTTTTTTCTTGTAATGTTATCTTTTTTTTTTTCAAATAATATATTTTTTTTGTTATACTTTTTATGACTAAATGTAAATAACGTTTAACTAGTATGATATATATATATATATATATATATATATATATATATATATATATATATATTCTATTCTAGCTACTCAATTCACATGAAAATGAATGTATTATTATAAGTATCCATCTACGAACAACGAAAAAATATATTTTTATATCATCATTCAATAGCTAAATGATTATGTTTAAGGTTTTCAATTGTCTTTAAACCTTGGGGTATTAAAAGGAAGTTCCATTTAAGTTGCTCTTAACGTCTTATGCTAGCCACAAGATATTGGATCTATACATATAGTGTTATGAGTTATTTGTCGGTTAGGAGGGGGAAGAAGTCGGCGATAATTTGCAAGGAAGCTACAGTTATGATACCTCTGGTAGTAGTATTAATAAGTCTTTTTTGTACGTATAAATGGATATCAACTGATCATGGATAAAGAGATGGCAACCAAGCTTGCCCTCCACCCACGCAAGGAACTGACCGATCAGTGGAAGATCAAGAAGCAGAAATAGGCCGATGGAGTGGAGCGAAAGCAAAGGAAGAAACCCGGAAAAAAAAAAAGTTTCCCTGAAGCTGTCTTTTGCAGATTGAATGGAGTACCACTTGTCGCTTTTTTCGGTTCCATTTGTCGACTAATTTCTGTTCCACAAATGAAAGAAAAAGAAAAAGAGAAAGAGAGAGTTCGTATCTTTAAACTTCAATGAAGCCTGTCAATGGCTCTTTGTTTTATTCAGGTGACTGTCTGTAGCATTTTCCTTGAGCATCATTTTTTTTCCTCCTTCCTTTCGTCACAGCTAGCTAGCTGTAACTCAGAAGCTCACTCAACCTTTTTTTTTATGACACAGCAAAATATAGTATCAGATGATAAGGAAGCTCATAAAAGGCAGCGAATTAAGAGGCACACGGCATCCCTTTTGGTCCTACTTGTTCCAATCCAAAATCCTTGAAGTTCCAAATTATATGGAGAATGAAAGTGACGGACTAATAAGGAATTGATCTTACTGAAAATGCCTGTCTGAAGACAGTGACTGTTTATTTAGGAAAAAGTTACTAAAATGGAATATTAGGGTTTAAAATGCTCAAAGTAGCACGTTGGTTGAGCGGTCTTATTTTTGTTGATACTTTAACGGCTTGTTTGATCGGAGAAAATAAAATTGTGAGAATAGAAATTTAAGGAGAGATTTAAATATTTTATTGTTTGTTTTGAGGGAGTGAGAATTAAAATGAGATTGGGAATGAGATTTAGAGGTGCCAATTTCCATCAATTTATTCCTAGGGGGAGGTGGTAGTAAAAGGATGTGAATGGGAATAGAAGATAAAATTACCAAAATGACGTTATATTATTATATATATAATTATATTAATAATATTAATTATAATAATGATGATGATGATGATGATTATCTTTATAATAATTTTAATTTTCAAACTCCCATTCCCATTTACCAAACAGACAATTATAACTGTATTATAATTATTATCTTTATTATAATTCTAATTATTATAACAATTAATTATAATTAAAAATATAATAATAATTATAATTATAATAAAGATAATAATAATAATAATAATAATAATAATAATAATAATAATAATTGATATAATAATAATAATAATAATAATTACTATTATCTAATTTGATCGGATCGGATCGGATCTAACCTGATCGGATTTGATCTGATGTTATATGATCTATTATGAGAAAAATAAGGTTGAATAATGAAAAAATATAATAATAATTGGTTATATATATATATATATATATATATATATATATATATATATAAACAAAACTATAAATATTATAAATATAAGAAGGATATTTTTGTAAATTTATAATTATATTTCCAATCCCATTCCCACGTACTAAACACAAAAAAAATTTATTCCCAAGTTATTCTCAAGTTAATCCCATCAAATACCAAACATGGGAATGGAACTAAATAAACTAATCTCCACTTCTTAATTCCCATTCTCATCCCCACTCTTTAATTCCCAAACTCCCATTCCCATTTACCAAACGGGTCATAAGAGAAAACGCCTCCATAAAGAGAGAAATTAATTTTGCACTTAATTTTATTTTACACTAAAATATCCCCACTAGATGCGCATCCAGTTAAAAGCAAGCATTATAATTAATTGTACTTTTAGTTCAAAAAGTAATTGGTTAGTGCAAATTAATTGAAATTATAGTATAGATTAGCTGTAATTCTAGTATAAATTAGTTGTACGTTTAGAATGGATCAGTTGTACTTCTATGACAAATTAATTTTATTTCCAGCATAGATTAGTTTTATTTCTAATAATAACTAGGGACTCTTTCAATATTAGTTTGAAATAATGACAATAATAAAGAAAACACCCTTATAAGGAGCGTTTGTACTCGACGTTCAACAAAAGTAAAATTCATTGCTATTTTGCAAAGTTTGGCTATGTGCTATTTTTGTAATTTGACAATTTGTCCATTTATTTATTTAATTGACTTTTTATGACTCTAGACCCAATTTGTTCATCTCTAATTCTATGGATGTAGGTCGAGGGATTATTATGTGTATCGAGTGCATGTATCCTACCAATACTTATTTGGTGTATATTAGGTATAGTTTTAGAATAGTTATAATATACTTTCAATTATAAATGTACATTATAATTAATTAAAGGTACATTATAATTGTATCACTATAGTTATAAGTATAACACAATTAATTATAAGCATACTATAATTATACTAAAAGTATACTACAATTATATTAAAAGTGCAGATCACATGTACATGCATTGCGTTCACCTAATAAATTTCCCCAAAGGTACTAAGTTATTTCAATCACCAAACTTGAAACAAACAAATAAAATCTCAATTGTTAATTTAATATCATTACCGTTTGTTAGCTCTCAAACATTTATTTTTATCTACCAAACAACTCATTATCTCCTTTTATATTGTTATTCTTATGTCTCATGTCCATAGATGACAAATGGGTCATACTGGTCAATTATGGTAATAACGATTTACATTGTCAGGCCTGTGTTAGGTCAAGCTATTTTAGTTTAGCAAAATATTGGGCCAGGTATTTAGGTTCAGGTTTAATTTAGGTCGACAGATTTTGAGTAGCATTGGGTTTATATCAAGTTGATTGTGGTCTATAGATTCCGGATCATATTAGATTTGGGCTAAGTTAATTCAATTCTAAACTTGTCTTAACATTGATTGTTATTAGTTTAATATAATGAATAAATTAAATCTTGTGATTTATTATTATTATACCTATTATAGTAATTTTTGTTACTTTATAGGTAATGATATAAAAAAATTATTATCATAAAAATATGTAGCAATAATAATTATAAAAATAAATTACCATTATTATTAGTATTTTTTTATTAAATTTATTGTTATAAATATAAATATAAATATTATTATATACAAAATTAAAACGGGTGTCATAATAATTATAATTTTCATGTTAATTATAACAATAACAATAATAATAATAATAATAATAATAATAATAATAATAATAATAATAATAATAATAATAATAATAATAATAATAATAATAATAATAATAATAATAATAATAATTGTTGTTGTTGTTGTTATTATTATCATCTTTAGAAATATAATAACAATCATTATTATTAGAATTATAAATATAAATTTTATTATTATCCTTGTAGTAATATATACTATAATTATTTTATTTACAATTTTTATGATGATGATGATGATGATGATGATGATGATGATGATAATAATAATAATAATAATACTAGTAGTAGTAGTAGTAGTAGTAGTAGCAGTATCTATGGCTTAATCTGATCAATGCTAATATGATATTAAAATAAAGTGAGGGGAACAACATCTTACTAGTTTTGTTTCATTTGTTGTTATATGGTTTGTATTTTATTTTATTTTTTTACATAAAATTTTATTAATAAGATAGTTTATTGATGTTTATATATCAAATTATATAAGGTAAAATATTACATTTGTGGATCAAATTTGACTTCCGTTTGGATCAAGTTTGAAGGTATGTCTGAGTATGGGTTGGGTTCCAGTCGAGACATTTCAGGTTGGGTAAGTTTAGGTTTGATAAGTTTGGGTAAGGTCATTATTGGATTTCTATCCAAGTATGAGTTGGATCGACTTAGGCTCTTTCTGATTGGATTATTCCATTTTGGGTTGTTCGGATATGGGGGTTAGTTTTGGATTGATTTGAGTTTTCTAGTTGAGAGTGAATTTAAAATTTTAAATATACATCAGGTTTCGAGTTGGATAAGCTTTTGTCAGGTCTATTTGTGTGCTTATTTAATACTAATGTTTTTTTCTTCTTTAGTGAAATCTTTATGATCAATAAAAAAGGAAACTACTATATATTTTCTTGATTATTACTTCGCATGACTATTCATTAATTTTATTAACTTTTATTTATTAATGATAGATATTATTTAGTTATTATTGATACTATCTTCATATCTCTTTTTATTAGTAATATTTAATAGTACTAAATAATAATTTAAATAGTATAACACCCATATTTTTATTACTAAAATTTTTTATCTTTCAAAAGCATTAATTATAAATTTAATGGATGTTATCGCCGCACTCAGTATAAGTCTGGCATCATCTGTCATTCTTATACTAAGTGCTAAAGCAAAAATATTACTTTACTTAAATAATATAATTACAAAAGTTAGAATACAAGGAATAAAAGATAAGTATGGTGCTAGTTAAAAGCAACATCAATAATTTACCAAAACGCCAAAGAGAAATTACTAGAGGACATGAAATTCCAATTATAATCAGAGACCAGATAGCAAAAGAGACATTGAATGTTCTTATGCTCTTAAAACCAACGAACAACTTTCAACTTGACTCGGAAGCTGACTTGCAAAGTCCACTACCCATTGAATAGGCAAGGGCCCATGAAAATAAACCCTTTAGTACTACGGTACTGAGAAACTCTGTATACCAACTAATATGATAAAATAGCATGGAACACATGCAAGGTATACAACTAACATTGTATAAGATATATACATATACATACGAGGATTGAGATACAATAATCATTTAGATAATAAAATTCAATCAAGGTAACGTACTACTCACATTCATTCATCTAAAACAACTAAACTTACCAAATAAACATCCTAAAGATACTCTCTAAAGAATGATTAGAAGAAAACCCTAACACAATAACTATAAGGCATCACAACATTATATAGTATAATATTAAGACATGCATGAGATGATCAAGATACAATAATCATATCAGAAAAATCATAATCACCGAAACCACATACTACTCTTACTAGTTCATCGAGGACATAGTAAAACTCATTGAACTCACATACTAAAGATACTCTCTAAAGTATGATTAGATTGAATGCAACACAATAACTATGAGGCATCATGATAATACATAGTATAAATATTAAGACATACATGAGATGATCCAAACACAATATTCATAACAGATAAGCAGTAGTCACCAAACTGCATACTATTCATGCATGTTCATTTAGGACGTAAAAACACTTATCAACTAAGCATGCCAAGATGCTCTCTAAAACAATAACTAAAACCTAACTCTACACCACAATTATAACATTCACAAAATAATTCATGTCTCAGCATCAATCCCAACCCACTACATAACATCATAAGTATGTTCACAGGTATAATATAATAAGATCCATAAGATCATAGGTATATTTACAGGCATAGTATAATAAAATCCGTAACATCACAAGTATACTTACAGGTATAGTATAATAAATTCCATAATATCACCGATATACTTACAGGTACAATATAATAAGATCCATAACATTACAAATATGCTCACATATATAATAACAACACAGGTAGGCATAAAGGCTGCTATCGAAATCATAGGTGAGCACAAAGGCTATTACTAAACTATGGATAAGCACGAAGACTGCTACCAAAATCATAGGTAGGCACAAAGGCTATTACCAAATTATAGATAGGCACAAATGCTACTACCAAACCACATGTAGGCACAAAGATTGCTACCGAAACCACAAGTAGGCACAAAGGCTACTACTAAAACCATAGGTAGGCACGAAATCTACTACCAAAATTAATCCAATATCCAATAATAATCATTCCAATCAAATCATATCAGTTTCATTTTTATTTACATAAAAGTACATAAACTAGCGGTATCTACTAAAAATTATTAGGACCTGCTAATCAAAATTTTGTAACTAAAAATAATACCACAATTACCTAGTTAATATCTATCAAATAAAATAATAATTATAATATAAAAATATTTATTTTTTCAAACTTACCAAAATACCCTTACATTTAATATAGGTACCAACAATTTGTTAAAACCAAAATTGCCTCACGCTTCATGCACAGCGTGAGCAGTGTGCACGAAGAAAGGGGTATATGCTACAGGAAAGATGGGTTGGCTTGCAAGGTTGCAGGTGATAGCTAGGGTGGACGAGACTGGTGTTGAGGTGCTTGATGGCAGTCAATGGGGTGACTTGGTAGCGAGTTGGTGGCTGGCTGTTGGAAAGGAGGAGGAGAAGATGGTGGCAGAGAGGTGGTTCTGGATGGTTCTGGCCATAGGGTGGCTTGGCTAAAGGGTGGCAGTGGTGGTTGGTGAGCTACGGTGGCTGCAAATTGGTGGGTGCGGTGCAGGCTGGAGGTGGGTTGTGGTGTGCCGCAGTGGAGGGATGGAGTTGCGGGGAAAGGTGGCAAAAAGTGTGGTAGTGGTGTGTTTGGTTGTTGGGGTGTTGGTTGCGTAGGAGGGTGCAGGAAAAAAGGAAGGGGCTATAATGGGGAGTAGATTATGGTGGATGGTGGTTGTGGTTGCGGGGATGGTGGATGGTGCTGAAAGTGGTAGGGTGGGACTGGATGAATAAAATGCAGAGGGGAGGAGGTGATGTGGTGGCTTGAAGGGGCAGAAAAAGGAAGGGGTCTAAGAGTCAGTGGTCATGGCTGGTCAAAGGTTGGGGTGTTGTGGTCATGGGTTGGTGATGGTGCTAGGAGGAGCAGGTTGGGGGTTTGGTAAGAAACTAAACGAAGCTGAGAAGGGCAGGGAGAGTTGGGGAATGAGGAAGATTGGGTTTGGATTAGGGAACGGTGTGTGTGGCTAGGTAGAAAACCAAACAAGGCAGAGAGAGAGAGAGAGAGTTAGGTGCATGAGAGAAGGGGTGTTTGGTTGGTGAGGGAGTGCCCTGGTGTGTATATATGTATATAAAAATGCAGAGGGGGCTGTGATGAGGTGATAGGTTGAGTGAGGTAAGGGAAAATAGGGAAAGTAGGTTGTAAAGGTAGAGGAGTTGGCAGGTAGGATAGAGTGAAAAATATATATTATTTTTATTTTTATTTTAGGTTTAGTTTGGATAGACTAGGGTATCGGGTAGAAAAATAAATTGAAAAAAAATAATCTAATCTAGGATAGATTAAAAAAGGAAAGGAAATGGTAAAAATAATCTGGGATACATTTTAGAAAATTCTTTTGGGTTACGGATCAATGGTTATTAGTAAAATAATTATGCTAAGATTTACGGATATAAACTAGGATTAAATTAAATAATCCAACTTCTATCAAATTTTAACCTGATTAAATTTATACCTAAACCATCATAATAATAATAAATAATAATAACATGTTTAATACTAAATCTCCTAAAATAATAATTATAACTAATTACACATAATTATTAGTTATAATTAAGGTTCCTAAAATTGGGGTATTAAAAATAGTATGGTAAATTATATGCTTTTTTTAAAAAAAATATTGAGCTTTGAAAAATAATATATTTTTCCTCCCAAAAATATATATGAAATAATTAACATTGCATTCACTCCCATGTTAATTGGTG
The DNA here is from genome assembly GCA_039764185.1 of Tamarix austromongolica. Taxonomy (NCBI): domain Eukaryota; kingdom Viridiplantae; phylum Streptophyta; class Magnoliopsida; order Caryophyllales; family Tamaricaceae; genus Tamarix; species Tamarix austromongolica. The sequence continues at coordinate 24,931,945 of CM077817.1, read as the reverse complement.
AATGCAGTTTTTGGTGATGTCTGAAGTCATAAGTCTACATCTACATGGAATAGATTAAAGGGTGATATATGAACTATGATTTTCTTAAAATATATACAATATTTTGCTATATCATCATTTTGCATGCATGTTAGTTTAGTGGATTGATCTTTATTTTGACCGGTGAGCTTGTTAGTTGACGATGGTCTACTTACTCTCTAATTTTTACTATTTCAAATGAGAAGTCGTGCTTAGTTTGTGACAATAGATTGCAGGGTCGTAGCTAGGGAAGTTTTTCATGTATTTAATTAGTGATTCCTAGAGTAGTTGGGTCTTGTATATATCCATTATATTGTAGAAGGTTAGAGAATTGTAGTTGACGGCTACGTGGTTTGAGATATTAATTATACGAATATCAAATGTACTACTTGAGTATTATTATAAATTTATAGAATTTTATTATGATAGATATTGTTTTGGCATCAATCCTATTGTCTATGCCCTCTGGATATGAGGTGATCATCCTCTTATAGTAAGTGGTGGTTGCACTTCCCAACTAGAGGACAATTAAGGTTATACTAATATTTATTTAATATAAGCTTATTATATTTCTACCATATAATTAATGCATCTATCTAATTCATGTGATTTTGTATAGTTTTTTCTTTAAAAAAAAACAATAAATAAATAAATGTGTCATAGTTTTGATCATACACAAAAGAAATGATTTGCTACAAATAATCAGTGTGTTATTATAATTTTTAAGAATAAATATCAAATAAGTTATTGATAACATATCTTATATTCAACTTCACGTATATAACAATGAATGTATATCCTATAAGTATTTATTGTATTAAAGATTGCTAGTTTAATTTTTGGACAACATATTAATATAATTATAATTCTTACCATACGTCGTCTAACTTATGTAATTTTTTTCTTAAATTAACTTAAAGATGCAACATGTGTTTCGAGATAGGTAAAAATAAGTTTTTTCCCTTGCAAAATAATCTATTTTTTGGATATAAATTTTTTGACTGGACATTAAAAAAGTTTCGCCATTTGCCAAGAAGGTATATTTTATCCTACTTTATCTATATAAAATGAATATATTCATATAGTCATCCTTTTACAATGAAAACATTCTTTTTAATCATAATTCAAGAATTAAATAGTTATGCTTAATATTTTCTTTTCTCATTCATCCTTGGACTATTAATAGGAAGTCCCACTTAAGTTGTTCTTAATATTTTCTACTACAGGATGAGGATTGATAAAATGTTTATTACATTTATTGAGTCAATATGATGGATTTTAATTACTAATTTAATTATGTGATTGATAAGCAGGACATATTATTAAGTTAATATGATGGATTTGAATTACTAATTTTTTAGGTAAGTGGTAAGATCTGCTTATGAAGTAATTAGAATAAGTTTAAAATAATGAGATTATAAGGACCACAAAATTATAAGATAAAACATGCCACTTGAAGTATATATAACTTATTACATAACGTAGAAATAAGTTGTTATCCAAAGAAATTGCTTAATACTAGTAGCAGTATCTTATTGGCCTTTTTTATACATATGAAACGATAACAAATAATTATCGATAAAAATAAGTCCTAAGTAAGGTTACAGTTTTATTTGAATAAAGTAATGTTAATAATATTTTTATTTTAAAAGAGAATTTATATATATCCTTACTTTAGATACTTTATTTGAATATTTTAAAATAGAATTTAAATTTCATGAATTTCATAAAACTTTTAAAACTCTTAGTTTAAAAATTATTTATTCAAATTCGTGATCTTTATTGTAAGCCAAAGAAATGGATATATGTTTAGAAAATTTTAATATAAATTACTTCAAAAAGACCATAATTTCTTGAGGGTACAAAATACTATCAATTTTAAAGGCCGGGAACGAAGCCTAAAATTTAATCCATCGCGCATCCGCATGAGAAATCCATGTGAGCGGCGGGGAATGCAAAAGGAAAAGGATATAAAAAAACGTAGCTGTTATTTGGCAAACACGTATTTACTGCGCAGAAAACATTTGCGCAGTAAATACCCTTTGTACCCCTCGATCCCAGACCGTTTGTACCCTCGATCGGTGCATTATTTTTTGACCGATACTTTATTTTCAAGCAGCAATCAAGCAACAAGGTAAGTTTGATTTTTTTTTTAATAATTTATAATTTATAATATATAATTATCTGTATGTATAATTATTTTAATTGATTAGATCTAGTATAATATTTTTTTTATTAATTAGATCGGGTAATTAAATTTTTTTTAACGAGATCTGGGATGTTTCGGCAAAATAGACCGAAAGAAGGGACGGATTTCGGCAAAATTGACCGAAGGAAAGGAGAAGTTTCGGCAAAATCAACCGAAGATAGGGAGGGATTTCGGCTAATTTTGCCGATATAAGGGAGTTTATCCGGCAAAATCAACCGAAGAGAGGGGCTTAGTTTCGGCTAGTTTTGCCGATGTGGATGTCTAGATTTCGGCCGATAGTTTGAGTATTGTTATATAGAAAACATATTACTCCCTGGGATTATTAGTTTGATTTCCTTCCTTGGTTAGATTCCGTTCCCCGAATAGATTATCCCCACCCCCCCCCCCCACCCCAAAAAAAAAAGAAAAAGAGGGGGGGGGGGACGGAGAGGGAGTTTTCATCTTTAAATTCCAATGATCCCTGTCTCCACCGTTGGCAATCGTGGAGCTTGTTTATTAGTGCTTCGCTTCTTCCAAAAACGCACATATACCAAATACATAGCCGAGCCAGTAAATTAAGCGAAAAAATCATTGATGAACATTTCATTTGATAAGCTCCAAAACGTATGGAGCATTTGGGAACTGAGAAGCATAATTCTCTTCAGTCTCTTCGTCCAATCCTTCCTCATCCTCGTGTCTCCTTTCAGAAGAAAAACTGCTAATGGCGTCGTCAGTCTCTGCCTCTGGCTGGCCTACTTGCTAGCTGATTGGGCTGCAACTTTTTCCGTGGGTATCATCTCTCATAGCCAAGACAGTGCTAGCTCCATTGACAAGAGAATCAGTGACGACCTGATGACATTATGGGCTCCGATTCTGATTGTTCATCTTGGTGGCCCCGACACCATCACCGCGTTGGCCTTGGAGGATAATGAGTTGTGGAAGCGTCATTTGCTCCAGCTCTTATCCCAGCTTGGTGCAACTGGTTATATCTTCTACAAAGCATTCCCTAACAATGCACTGTTGATTCCCACGATATTGATGTTCCTTTCTGGGCTTATCAAGTATGGTGAGAGGGTATATTCTCTGTACCTCGCCAGCGTGGATAAGTTCAGAGAATCCTTGCTGACAGAGCCTGATCCAGGGCCAAATTATGCTAAGCTTATGGAAGAGTACACAATGAGGATAGACGCAAGGCTTCCTGCTGATATTGAACGTATCGAAGAGCCTGAAATAGAGTTTGTATTCGCCAAGGACGTACCTAAGGAAAGAAGCCTGAGTGAGTTTGAGATGGTTCAGGATGCTTACAAGTGGTTCAAGAAGTTCAAGGGTCTAGTAGCAGATCTTATATACAGCAAAGATGACTGGAGGGAAACCCGGGCCTACTTCAGTAAGCGGACTGCAGAACAAGCTTTCAGAATCGTGGAAATCGAGCTCAATTTCATCTATGAGATCCTTTATACCAAGATGGTTGTCATTCGTAGCTGGGGAGGATATCTCTTCCGACTCGCTTGCTTTGTGTGGGCTGTCGTATCATTATGCCTTTGGTTTTCAATGGATAAGTCTCATCTCCCGAGTTATGATGTTACCATTACATACACGCTGCTCGGCGTCGCCATCACACTTGATGTCATTGCCTTCTTTATGCTGGTTCTCTCTGATTGGTCGATTGCCCATATCAAGAGCACTAGTATAGAAGAGGATGATCAATCCCAGAAAAAGGACAAGAGTATCAAAGGGAAATTCAAGCGCCTGATAATCAGATACTTGGAAATTTCTAATCGAAGGTGGTCAGATTACAGTGAAAAAGACAAAACGGCACTTTCAAAGTTGTTTTCACGGATATTTTGTTTCTGTAGTTCGCGACACAAGGAAGGAGAAAATTCGGGAGCTGAGCAAGGAAAAGGTAAAACCATTCCTTTTCTGGTGCTGATTTCACGGACCTTCAATCGGAGGTGGTCGGAAAGCATCCAACAATTCAACCTCATAGACTATTCTGTCAATGCACGGAACGAAGTGGCCGAGAAGTTGTGTGGATTGTTGGGCCTCAAGGACTTGCTAGACGGAATTCAGTATGTGTCTGTGAGATGGTTCAGCGTAAGCCTAAGGGACGCCATATTCTCAGAGCTGAAGGCGAAATCTGATTCGGTGGATAAACCAGCAGACGCTGACAAGATTTGCATGGTGAGAGGAGAGTGGGTTCTAGCCAATAATCTCAGCAATATGAGTCACAAATTTAACTGGGAAGATATGAAACCTTGGATTACCAACATTGATTATGACGAGAGCCTCATCCTCTGGCACATTGCCACTGAGGTTTGCTACAGTACTCATGGCATCGAGAAAGAGAAAGACAAAGAAGAAGATGCCCAGCGGCCAAATGATCCTGGAACTCATCATACTGCCGCTTGGTGGCCGGGCTTTTGTGCCCGTTTATTAAAATCCACTTACCCAATCAAAAGGGAGAAAAATGACGATCAACAAAAACGTCCCGAAACTCAGGCAGAGGAAAATGATACCGAGCAACAAAAAGGTCCCGAAACTCCGGACGAGGAAAATGATGCTGCGCAACAAAAAGGTCCTGAAACTCAAGCGGAGGAGAATGATGCCGAGCAACAAATAGGTCCCGAAACTCCGGATGAGGCGAAAGCTGCCCCGCAACAGAAAGATCCTCATACTCTGGCTAAGGAGAAAGTTGCTCAGCAGGAAAAACAGCGTGAAATCAGCAAAACAGTGTCAGATTATATGTTATATCTTTTGATAAGGCAGCCGAAGATCATGACAGCAGTTGCAGGGATTGGCCAGTTCAGGTTCAGAGATACATGTGCCGAAGCAAAGAAGTTCCTTAAGAGCCTAGTTGTGGAAAAAAAGGACAAGGAGAAGCGAGTTCGTATTGCATGCTCAAAGCTCTTGGAAGTGAGCACTGACATTCCACCGAAAGAAGCCAAAGGAGATAGGAGCAAGTCGTTGCTGTTTGAAGGGTGTCGCCTGGCTAAGGAGCTTAATAAATTAGAAGATGATAAATGGATGGTGATCCACAAAGTTTGGGTGGAAATGCTTTGTTACGCTGCTACTCGTTGCAGTGGAAACGCACATGCTGCTCAACTTAGTAAAGGTGGACAGCTTCTCACCTTTGTGTGGATGTTGATGGTGCATTTAGGCTTGGGGAAGCAGTTCCTCATTAATGAGGGTAATCTTAGAGCCAAGCTAGTAATCGGTAGATAGGTTTTACTACTGCGTTATGGGTGTGTTTGTGTGTGTTTTTTCATACTGATTTTAAGTTCCTTCTAATAGCTTTCTACATGGTCTTTCGGAAACTATCTGTTGAAGGGATTCAGAGATGTGGGATTGTTGTCATAGCATCTATCCGCAATAAGATTTAGCATAAATCTAATTTTGGCGTGTGTAAATTTCAGTTCTACTAATGACACTAATATTTCTTTGTGGCTTAGTAATTTTAGCTAAACTTGATTACTTGTCATCAATAGCCAATGATGCATCCCCATTGCATAAATGATTTTTAAAAACGATTTTGCATCGTTATTGAATTACACATTATTAAAGCTTTAATAACAATTTTAAAACTATCATGATATTTTTTAAAATCTGAAAATTTTGAGGCAAAATTGAGGTTTTAATATATTATAGGTGTCTAATAACATCAAATCCAAGAAAATATTGACTAAATCCTGATAGAATATTAATTAAAACTCTAAATAATTAATAATTAGCATGAAATACATGATTTACCCCAAAACCATTGTTAAGGTTAACATTAAATATGTAATTATGCAGTAATTAATCATTAATTAATATTTAATGAGCATTTAATTCACCTTTTATCAATAGTTTTCTCTAATAACCATTATTAAAACCATGTTTAAAGTTTTTATTAAATCCCCTAAAATATATTAATACATTTGGGGTTTTAATAACTGTTTCGTCAAGAACCATTATTAAAACATAATTATTTTTTTTCTTATAAATTATGTAGTTTTGTTTTAATTTACATACAAAGTTATATGTTCGAATATTTATCAAATCTATAATATGTAAAACAACACCAATTCATGCATATCTTCCTCCCAATAATAAAAATTAGTAGGCATACCACAAGTTGGTAGCTTAACACTCCAAAGTCAAAGTTCATATATCATAAAACCTAATAATCAACAACTTATAAACACTTGCATGCATGCATGTGGATCTTCAATTGCTTACAAGAGTAGAAGACATATGAGATACAAACCAAAACACGTATGTAGATCCCTAGTACTAAGTGTGTGAGCACATGAACTTGGCCCATTGATCTCTAACTTGACCAATTTCATCAGTAGTGTGTTTTTGGCCTTGTGCGTATCTACAGTTGAAAAACTACAAATCGACACAATTCAATCATTCTGTTGGTAATTAATATGCCACAAATTAATTAATAAAAAAAACTATACATGACTTGGATCTATGTTCACAAATTTATTCTTGAGCATGAGATCAATTGCTCTACGAACATAGTGTCCACAATCATTACCATTTTGCTATTATGGACACTATAAAATAAATTTAGTTATATTGTTGTTTTATTCGATAGAATTGGAATGAAATAAAATACAAAGCACTTTACCATTACATGCTCATCCTCAAGAATCATTAGGTCTAACAAACCATTTTTGCCTCTCTTCATATACATCCTTCATATTGCCCTAATAAATAAATTTGATACATAATATTATAACTTTATATACATAAAAAAAATTAAAGTAGATATATGCATAAATAAGCTAATGAAGTAAGAAGTATACTAACATTCTAGTTACATTTTTTTCTTTAGAAAAGTAACATCAAAAGGAGCATAATATTTTTAGAGGGAATTAAACACATACACTTTGTTTTGATTAGGACAGATGATGTATAAAACCCAATGTTTACTCACAAGGTGAGATATGAGATAAAACTTCTTGTTGTAGCCCTTATGTAATACCCTATATTTTTAGCTAACCCTAATCTAGAGTAATTAATATTATAACCTAATCCTAGTCTAGGGAAATAAATATTTTCACCTTATCCTAATTCTCTAACCCTAGAATTTAACCTAATCCTAATTGATCAATAATTAATCTATCCTATTATCCTAACCTAACTAATATTGAGCTTGTTATAACCAAAAACTAAAAATATTAAACCCTATTCTTTTCCCTCTTTTCTTTTTTTTTCTGTCAGTTGATCTCTCCCTTTCTCTTTTCCCCCCTTCTGCCCGCGTGAAACATTGTCCATGCTTAGAAACCCATCATTACTTACCACTTACTGGATCATCCGCTACTTCCATCAACTCCCACCTCCTACGCATGAGGGTTGGGGTTGAAATTTTCCCTCTACATCTGTTGCCCGTCTCCATTTTAGCAGCCACAACCGCAACACCCTTCCTCCATTTTGTCACCTCCAACCTTACTACACCACCCCCTTCGATTTCCACCACCGAAACCCCAACCCTCTTGTTGGGCCTCCTCCACCATTGCACCTTCCCTAGCAACAACATGTTGTGTCGTTGCTCACCCTCCATTTCCCGTCGTATTCCCCCTTTTGCTTGTTTACGTAAGTTCTTCCCAAACAATACCTGTCTTAGTTCGGTTTGATTCCTTCATTCACCCTTATATTTCCTTAATTAGTTGGTTTAATCATAATGATATTTTATTATGCTTTCTTAGGCAATAAGTTTTGCAAGCTTAGAGATAGGAGCTATTTTAATAAGGATACTTGCTATAGTCTAGGGCCTCTGATTGCTAAGTGTTATACACGATTTTATGTTTTACCATGTTATTGTGATTATATGAACTAATATATGATTGTTGATAATATGATATGTGGTTGATATTATATGTAATTCCCCATCTTTTTGTAAAAGGTTGAATGAGAAATTATGCCAATTATAGGTGTTTGATTTTGTTTTGGTATTATGATTTTGTTTGGGAAAAAAAAGTTAGATTTGAATTAAGGTTGGAAAATTAAATTTATTAAGTTTTTAAAGCAAACCCTGGTTTTTTTGTGTCAGCAAAATAGTTTTTACTTGACTAAACTGATAGACTGGTTGGGGAACCTATCGACTAGTTTGTAGAACTATTGATTGGTAGACCAAATCGATCGACTCGTTTGTTGAACATGGCATATTTTTTCAAAAAAATTTCTCATACTAAAATAGAGCTTTGTTAACCTATGCAAAATCATTCCTAATAGATTCTTAGCATTTTTTATGATGCATTTATCCTAAAAACACTATCTCAAATCGATCTAGAGGGTTGATTGGGACAATTGAGAGGGGGGATATGATTTGTATTTTATTTTATTTTTAACATAAGATTTTATTAATTAGATAGTTTGTTGATGTTTATATATCAAATTATATAAGGTAAAAATGTTACATTTGTGAATCAAATTTAACCTTCCTTTGGATCAAGTTTGAAATTATGTTTAAGTATAGGTCGGGTTCCAGTCGATACATTTCAAGTTGGGTAAGTTTAGGTTGGATAAGTTTGGGTAAGGTCATTATCGGATTTCTATCACAGTATGAGTCAGATCGACTTAAGCTCTTTTTGATTGGATTATTTTAGTTTGGGTTTTTTGGATACGGGGGTTTGTCTTAGATTGATTTGAGTTTTCTAGTTGAGATATATAACTAACATTGTATAAGACATATACATACACATATGAGGATTGAAGTACAATAATCATTTAGATAATCAAATTTAATCAAGCTAGGTAATGTACTACTCATATTTATTCATTTGAAGCAACTAAACTTACCAAATGAACATCCCAGAGATACTCTTTGAAGTATGATTAGAAGAAAACCCTAACACAATAACCATAAGGTATCATGACAATACATGATATAATCTTAAGACATGCATGAGATGATCAAGATACTATAATCATATAAGAAAAATCATAATCACCGAAACCACATATTACTCATACTAGTTCATCGAGGACATAGTAAAACTCACCAAACTCATATACAAGAGATACTCTTTGAAGTATGATTAGATCAACTGCAGCATAATAACCATCCAACCCAGAGGCATAACAACCATCAAAACCAGAGGCATAACAACATTCTGGTCATACTAATGCACAAGGCACATAGTACCCTCCTTACCTTAAACACTTAATCCTTAAGTATTGACATCCCCTATAGGGCCCATAGGTCACCTATAGAGTAGACTAGGGCCTTAATGGGGCACAACCGGCACACTAGAAAATCAAACAAATCGAGGACTTTTACCTCATCTCTAAGGTAGATACCCCTATAGAGAAACCATTTCAAACTCGAGGTCTTCCACTTTACGTATTAGAATTTTATAAGGTAATCACATATATCACATATTGCACAATTATTTTCATTTGCATACTTATCCATTTTTCCTTTTTTTTCAATTATCCAAGTCAACCCTAAGGTCAATGGTCCAGAACAATGTTAAAGTTAACACTAAGGTCAACTTAGTAAAAGTCTAGGGCCACCCTATATCCAAATATTTACATTTGGGTACATTAGGTCTAAATGACCAAAATGCCCCTAATACTAGTAATTATTAGATTATCATCTCTTTAAATACTAAATTCATTTTATTTATTAATTTATCATGAAAAATATATAATAAAATAGTTTAATTATTTATTATACAATTTAAATTATTAGCTATGTCAAAAGACCATTTTACCCTTACAACTATTTGTGTGTACAAAACTCTATCATACACTTTTAAAATATACAAAACACATGATCACATAATGAATTATATATAATACATATTAGACATAATTTTTAGTATATATATCATAGTACACTAAAAATGACTAAATTGCCCCTAGGGCATATATCTATAATTATTATTCTACAATTATATCTAAGCATGCTCACCCAATTATTTTATACATACTTATCACACAAAATAATTTTTAGTCATTATAATCATTTTAATCACACTTTTATACCTAAAATATTTTACATTAGATAACATGCTCATTTTATTGGTTTTCATGATAATAATAATTAATGTATAATTATATCGTAACAAATCATGCTTAACACATTTTCATACACCAAAAACCCTAATGTGCTATCATGAAATATTTATTATTTTAGTAGAGTATAACAGTTACCTGAATTCCAGTAAAAACATAAAATTAGCGGTATCTACTAAAAATTATTAGGTCCTGCTAATCAAAGTTTTGTACCTAAAAATAATACCACAATTACCGAGTTAATATCTATTAGATAAAATAATAATTATAATATAACAATATTTATTTTTTCAAACTTACCAAAATACCCTTACATTTAATATAGGTACTAAAAATTTGTTAAACCAAAATTACCTCACGCTACATGTGTAGGGTGAGCAGTGCACACAAAGAAAAGGGGCTATGATGCGGGAAGGCTGGGTTGGCTTGCAAGGCTACTGGTGACAATTGGGGTGGAGGAGACTGGTGGTGATGGTGTTGGTCGGTAGTCGACGGGGTGACGTGGTGGTGAGATGTTGGAAGGAGGAGGAGAAGATGGTGGCAAAGAGGTGATGTTGGATGGTTTTGGCCATAGGGTGGCTCGGCTAACGTGTGGTAGTGGTAGTTGGCGAGCTGCGATTGTTGTAAAGTGGTGGGTGCGGTGCAGGCTGGAGGTGGGCTGCGGTGGAGGGCTAGAGCTACAGGGAAAGGTGGCAGAAAGTGTGGCAATGGTGTGTTTGGTTGCCATGGTGTTGGTTGCAATGGAGGGTGTAGGAAAAAGGAAGGGGTTGCGATTGGGAGGAGAGGATGGTGGACGATGGTTGTGGTTGCTGGGATGGTGGATGGTGTTGGAAGTGGTAGGGTGTCATTGGATGAAGAAAATGTAGAGGGGAGAAGGTGATGTGGTGGCTCAAAGGGGCAGAAAAAGGGAGGGGGTTAAGAGTCGGTGGTGATGGCTGGTTGAAGGTTGGGGTGTTGTGGTGATAGGTTGGTGATGGTGCTACGAGGAGTAGGGTGGGGGTTTGGCAAGAAATCAAACAAAGGTGAGAAGGGTAGGATGAGATGAGGAATAAGGAAGATTGGGTTTGGCTTGGGGAAGGGTGTGTGTGGCTGGACAGAAAACCAAACATGGCCTAGAGAGAGAGAGAGAGAGAGAGGGAGAGAGAGGGAGAGGGATAGAGAGATAGAGAGAGATAGAGAGGGAGGGAGAGAGAGAGAGAGAGAGAGAGAGAGAGTTGGGTGCATAGGAGAAGGGTTGTTTTGAAATATCCTAAAACTCTAATTTAAGAAATTATGGCAAAATAAGAATTTATTAGAAAAATTAATTAAATAAATTATTTTATTAAAATAAGAGGAAGTAATTAAGGCAATATCAAGAGAAAAATAATAAATAATTTAATTATGAAAAATTAGGGTGTTTTGCTAATTAAAATGGAATTAAGGAAAAATTATTCAAAATATCCTAAATTAATTTAAAAAGGAAATTTATTTATTATTTTATTAAAATATTATTATTTTTAAATATTTAAAAATATCAAAATGTTCTAAATACCCTAACCCATCTATTTTTCCTTTTTCCTTTTTTCCTTTTTTCCCTTCCTTTTCCTTTTTTCTTTCCTTCCTCTCATTTCTCCTTTTCCTTTCTTCCATCCCCTGATCTAGGGCCTAGACCCCCTTCTCCCCCGTGTGGCTTAAGGACCACCTTCCCTTTCTTTTTCTGCGTCCGTCGCTAGCCGCCTGGTCCTCACCTCTTTTTCTTTATTTCTTTTTCCCCCGAGTTGGCCGGTCTACTTATTTCTTCTTTCTTCTTCCTTCTTCTTCCCCATCCCTTCTTCTTCCCCCATTCCTTCCCCATGTACGCAAACAACCTTTGCAACACCGCACGCCGGCCTGCCACCTCCCCTCTCTTCCCCGTAGATTCCTCTCCCTACTCGACCTAATCAACTCTCCTCTCTCTCCTCACACGTGCCTCTCTTCCCCTTCCTTTCTCCTTTCCCGACCAAACAGGACCTAAAACTTTATAGGCCTGTACTAGCCGTGCGCCACTAGTCGACAACCTATCACACATGCAACTTTCTTCCCCTCTTCCCCCTCTATCGTTTTCCCCTTCAATGGCATATAAATACCCATTAACTGCCCCATTCGATATTTTTTCCCACCCAAAAAATTCTGCCTTTGTTGCGTTGCCGCCTGTTCAGACAACCACCTCGTTGCCACTACCCAGAACCGCCACCCAAACCACCTCCCAAACCACTCTTTGCACCACCCTCCACTGAACTACATCACTCACCACCCTTGATTCTTCTTGCATGAGCCGCCTTGGCCATGCAAAGTTGGCTATTCGATCAACCTCTTCTCACCCACGACCGCCCTTCGTGCCGCCATGCACACCATTCCTGCCGCAACCACCACTCCCCCTACACCTCAAAACCATCAGTAGAACCTCCTCTACCTCCCCCTACCTTCCTTTCCCTCTGCCTCCCTCTCCTTCTCCCTTCCTCCCTCACCACCACCTTCGGCCACCGCACCCACCACCACCTATGCTGCCCCTTTAGCTACACCACCACCCCCATTCCAGCCCTCTCACCCTAGGGAATCCACCACCACCTTAATAACCCTCTCAATCCCCCTCTTCTATCCCAACCAACCACCTTTCCACCTCCTCAGCTGGTCACCACCATCCGTAGGTGCTACCCTAACCCCTACAGCCCTTAAACCCTATTTATGCAAATGTTATCTTTTATTATTATTATTATTATTATTATTATTATTATTATTATTATTATTATTATTATTATTATTATGTTATCATTATTATTATTCTTATCATTATTATTATTAAATATAACCTCGGAGTATTAATACTATTATTATTATGAAGGGTCAAAACCTTATTTTTATTATTATTATGATTAACATTAATTTTAAATAACATTAATATCATTATTATTATTTTCATCATCATCATCATCATTATTATTATTAATGCTAACTTTGACATATTATCACTTTTATTATTATTGTAAATATTCAAACTCTATTATTATTATTTACCATTCGACAATTGTTATTATTAGTATTATTCTTAACACTTTTATTATTATTGTTACTACTCCTACTGCTGCTGCTATTGCTGCTACTACTACTACTACTACTTTGTCATTATTGTTAATATTACCTATACCACTAATATTACTACCACTACTAGCATTATTATTATTATTATTATCATTTTTGTCACTACTTTAGTATTATTAATAATATTATTAATACTGATAAGATTTGGGTTGTTATTAGTATTATTGCTACAACTATTATTATTATTATTATTATTATTATTATTATTATTATTATTATTATTATTATTAGTAGTAGTAGTAGTAGTAGTAGTAGTAGTAGTAGTAGTAGTAGTAGTAAGCTATTATCTTTAATAATATAAATATTGTTATAAATACTTTAACATGAACCTATGTACCTCCTAAGACCTATTTTAACTAGTAATAACGTGGTTAGCTACCTTAAGAATAATAAACCTACTTTTACTTATAAAACTACTATTAATATTAGTAACCCTAATATTAGGCTATGATAAAGGTAAGGTAGGAAATAATGACAATTTTGGTAAGAGGGAAGTTAACCCTTAGTTTTTTCCTTTTATAGGTGAATCCAGTCAAAACCCTAAGACATAGGATTGTGCTTTAAGACCGGTGTCGTATTAGGTAAGGATGTAGCTAAAACCAACTATGTGTGTGTTTTGTGCCTTGTATGTCATGTCTTATGTTATGTTGTGTACTTTATGATTATTCTGACTATTTACGTGTAGTGCAGCTTGGAGTTGAGGTATGCTTATGTGACTTTCCTATGGCATGTGTATAATGATATGTATATTGTGCTTGTGGTGTTGTATGGCGTGACCCTCTAGGACATGCATGTAAGGATGTTCAATAATATGATGTGGGATTAAAGGATGAAAAGGGAAAAAGGGGAAGTGAGTTGATAAAAGGGATGTGAGATTGACCTTATTATCTCATGATTCATGAGGGGGCAAATAAAGGAGAATATGGACAAAATAAAATAGTGGGATGGAAGGAGTTGCATGGGAATTTCTAGTGTTTGCATTGGATGGATGGAGTCTACATAGGGATGATCTTTACGTGAGAAAAGTTATCTTGGGGTGTAAGGTAAGGGAAGAGTTTTTGGGAGTGATTGGAGTCCTTGGGGGAAAAATAGTACGTGAGTTGATATAAGAGTGCATAGGAGACTTGGCTAGGGTTTGGGGAGGAAATCCCTAATTAGAGGAGGTTGTAAAAATAAAAATAATTGAGGGTGAGTGGAATACGGGATAAGAGTGGAAGAATATCATGTGTAGGTTGAGTATGGGTGTTATGGGAAAGAAAGGATGTCAGGCGAGGAATGAGAGGTGATATATGGGAAAGAAAGGTGCTGGGGTTTGGAGTGACCAATTAGGTTTTCATGGTCACATGTGTGTTTGGAGAGTAAAGTGAAATGATTGTGGTTGAATCTAAGTGACATGATGTGTTGGGTGATAAAGGGAATTTGGTTGGGTGAGAGAGAGGAAGGATGGCCCACATAGGTCCAATTAGGGTTTCAAGGGAAAACCCTAGGGGAAGATAGTGAGTGGACTTGGATGGCATCAGGTAGTGGGCCTTGATCTACATACTTAAGAGTTGGGCTTCCAATGTGAGTAAGTGGAAGAAGGAAAAGATGTCGGGGTGTATTAGGAGGTACAGATATATCAAGATATGGGATGGGCCCTCTTAGGAGAATAATAGTAGACGGATTGTGACATGCATGTCTAAGGTGAAAGTATATTGAATAAGACATAAATAAGATATTAACCATTTAGAGAGGAAGATTGTTGAGCCGGGCCCAAACTGGTCCATCGACGACTAATAGTGGCGAGGAGCGTTCTCCCCTATATGTTTTCGATCCACCAGCTATAATAATGGGGGATTCCGTGCTTAAGAAACCAAACATAATTATGATAAGACATGGAAAAGACACTAAGTATTTACAGTGAAACACCATAATGTGAGTAAGTGTGGTGTGAAATGAGTATTGATAAGAGATTTAAAGAATCAGTTTATCTAGACTATAGCCTAGTCTTTAATATTTGTATTGTTTCTATGCTGTCTATATGATCATGCTTGTGTTATATGCCTTTGTGTGTTTGGCCTTAGATGCATGGTTACCTTACTTAGTACGTAGTGTACTGACCACCCGTTTCATGGGTGTTGCTCATTTTCAGGAGCAGAAGGCCCTTCTAAATTTGGGCAGGTAGGAGATATCATCTTCAATGCTTATGAAGCATAGGGTGGGGCTGAAAGTTGAGTTTGGACATGGCCTGGAGACCAAGAGCGACTTTGTCAAATCTCCTTTTTCTATTCATTTAGACTTGTTTCATCATACTGTAACTTTTATCCCTTTTGGGAACTTTAATTATGCACTCTTGGATTGTAAACTCTTTTATGCGTACTCTGACTTCTGTATTTTGAACAATTCAGTTCTTTTATGAGATATTGTTTAAGTTCAACTCATGATTGGCAGTAATTTTTCTTAGCCTTGTGGTTAGTATGAGACTTGTTAGGAGGCCGGACTTGTACTGATCATGGCGTTAATATTCCTGAAATTCATAGTTTTTTTTGCTTCTACTTTATTTTTTAATAAAACGAAAACTTTTAATAGTAAACTTTACGGGTGTTACGTGTTTGGTTGGTAAGGGAGTGTTCTGTGCGTGTATATGTATATAAAAATGTAGAGGCAGTGTGATGAGGTGATGGGTTGAGTGAGGTAAGGGGGAAACAAGGAAAGTAGACGATAGAGGTAGAGGGGTAAGCATGTAGGATAGAGTAGAAAATATATAATATTTTTGTTTATTTTTAGTTGTAGTTTGGATAGATTAGGGTATCGGATAGAAAAATAAATTGAAAAAAATAATCTGATCTGGTATAGATTAAAAAAGAGAGGGAAATGGTAAAAATAATCCGGGATAAATATAATTTTAAAAAATTATTTTGGCTTATCGATCAATGGTTATTAGTAAAATAATTAAGCTAACATTTACGGGTATAAACTAGGATTAAATTAAATAACCCAATTTCTATTAAATTTTAACTTGATTAAATTTATACCTAAACCATCGTAATAATACAAATAATAATATTACGTTTAATACTAAACCTCCTAAAATAATAATTATAACTAATTACACATAATTATTAGGTATAATTATGATAAATTGTATGTTTTTTTTCATTCATGTATTTTTTTGAAATATTGCGCTTTGAAAAATAATATCTTTTTCCTCCCAAAAATATATATGAAATAATGAACATTGCATTCACTCCCATGTTAATTGGTGAATGCAGTTTTTGGTGATGTCTGAAGTCATAAGTCTACATCTACATGGAATAGATTAAAGGGTGATATATGAACTATGATTTTCTTAAAATATATACAATATTTTGCTATATCATCATTTTGCATGCATGTTAGTTTAGTGGATTGATCTTTATTTTGACCGGTGAGCTTGTTAGTTGACGATGGTCTACTTACTCTCTAATTTTTACTATTTCAAATGAGAAGTCGTGCTTAGTTTGTGACAATAGATTGCAGGGTCGTAGCTAGGGAAGTTTTTCATGTATTTAATTAGTGATTCCTAGAGTAGTTGGGTCTTGTATATATCCATTATATTGTAGAAGGTTAGAGAATTGTAGTTGACGGCTACGTGGTTTGAGATATTAATTATACGAATATCAAATGTACTACTTGAGTATTATTATAAATTTATAGAATTTTATTATGATATATATTGTTTTGGTGCTAGCCCTATTGTCTATTCCCTTTTGATATGAGTTGATCACCCTCTTATAGTAAGTGGTGGTTGCACTTCCCAACTAGAGGACAATTAGGGTTATACTAATATTTATTTAATATAAGCTTACTATATTTCTACCATATAATCAATGCATCTATCTAATCTATGTGATTTTGTATAGTTTTTTCTTTTTTCTAAAAACGAAAAACAAATAAATGTGTCATAGTTTTGATCATACACAAAAGAAAAGATTTGCTACAAATAATCAGTGTGTTATTATAATTTTTAAGAATAAATATCAAATACAGTTATTGATAACATATATTATATTCAACTTCACCTATATACCAATGAATGTATATCATATAAGTATTTATTGTATTAAAGAATGCCAAGCTTAATTTTTGGACAACATATGCATATAATTATATTTCTCACCATACATCTGTCTAATTTATTTAATTTTGTGTAGATTTTTTATTAAATCAAATTAAAGATGCAACATGTGTTTCGACATAGAAAAAAATCAGTTTTTTACCCATGCAAAAGAATCTATATTTGGATATAATTTTTTTGACCAGAAATTAAATAAAGTTTCGCCGAGAAGGTATATTTTATCCTACTTTATCTATATAACATGAATAATCATCCTTTTACAATGAAAGCGTTCTTTTTAATCATCATTCAAGAATTAAATAGTTATGCTTTAGATTTTCTTTTCTCATTCATCCTCGGACTATAAATAGGAAGTCCCACTTAAGTTGTCCTTAATATTTTCTACTACAAGATGATGATTGATAAAATGTTTATTACATTTATTAAGTGAATTTGATGGATTTAAATTACTAATTTAATTATGTGATTGATAAGCACGACATATTATTAAGTTAATATGATGGATTTGATTTACTAATTTTTTAGGTAAGTGGTAAGATCTGCTTATGAAGTAATTAGAATAAGTTGTAAATAAGTTGAAAATAATGAGATTATAAGGATCAGAATATTATAAGATAAAACAAGCCACTTGAAGTATATATAACTTATTAGATAATATAGAAATAAGTTGTTACAAAAAAGAATTGCTTAATACTAGTAGCAGTATATTATTGGCATTTTTTATACATATGAAATGATAAAAATAAGTCCCAAGAAAGGTTAAAGTTTTATTTGAATAGAGTAATATTAATAATAATTTTATTTTAAAAGAGAATTTATAAATATCCTTACTTTAGATACTTTATTTGAATATTTTAAACTAGAATTTCAATTTCATAAATTTCGTAAAACTTTTAAAACTCTTAGTTTAAAAATTATTTATTCAAATTCGTTATCTTTATTGTAAGCCAAAGAAATAGATATATGGTTAGAAAATTTAAAAATAAATTTCTTCAAAAAAGACCATAATTTCTTGAGGCTACAAAATATTGTCGATTTTAAAGGTTGGGAACGAAGAGTTGAAAGCTCATTCGCTAATAAGTCACATTTATCCAAATCCTAAAATAAAATATTACACATTCTTAATTATTTATTACACATAATACATTTAATAACAATTCATATTTTGTAATGCTTACCTCGGGAAGAGAAGAAAAATGTGCATCAGCTTCGCAACTGTCTCTAATGCTATTTACATTGGGTATATGAAGCTGATCATGGTCCAATGAATCGGATGGCTTATACCCTTGAGATTTAATAAATGATAACTCTTGCTCCATTGTTGTCATCCGTTCAAATGCCATGTTCAATTTCTAGGTGAGGATGGCCACTTGCTCATTAGTGCTACGAGAACCACGAGATTGACCAAATAGGCTCGTTTTCATAACACCTAATCCAAGACCCTTATGTCTTCCAAGGTGTTTTACAATTCCTGTAGCCTGGGACAAAATGTTATATTGGTCCACTTCCTCCTAAGAATCTGACGTTTGAAGTTTGTCTTGTAATGCACACAATATATGTAAATTTATCTTATAGAAATAAGCATAATATAATAGCTTTCTAAGAGAAAACTAAGTGGGTTCTAGATATCTACAAACTTACAATTTTTTTGGCTGCAACATCTATATTTTCATTAATATATCTATCTTTTGTTGCTCTAGCCTTCTTCCATAATTTACTAGTATTGATGGACAAGGTACATGGATCCAAGTCTTGGGCTAGGAGCTATAAATCAAAAAATAATCTTAATTAAGAATATTATTATAAAATTTGATATTTACACGTAAATAGATAAATCAAAATCACATATCAACTCCTCTTTATGGCCTACATAGCCTTTGCGAGCCATATTATGCCGGTATTTATGTTGCTTCGCAATCTATTTATTTTTGGCACTTTTTTCCTATGTTACAAGACAAAATATAGTCACATGGTTATTTCAATATTAAGCAGAATATTATTAATCATGACGTTTAATTGTTATCTAACAAATACCTTAAAATTCTCCGAAAGACGATATGCAATAAATTGGTTCCAACTTTCTTGATAGATGAAACCATATCGTTTGGGTGGGTTCTGCCATAGAGAACCATCCCTCTTTCTATATATTTTTCTACGAGCTAAGTATGACCTAAATTTTCTTAGACACTCCCCACAATGTCTAAGAAGCCATTTCTTCATAATCTCCGAGACATTGAAGACTCTCTGCAAAGTAAGACATATAGATGTATACTGATGTTAATGTATTAAAATTAATAACATTTTACATACAAAAGTAATTACATGAAATAGCATATTTACCATGATTTCCTACCAAATATACTCTTTATGACCCTTTGGAACCTTCTTCCAATTATTTTAGGAGATATGAATACAGTTACGGGTGACGAGTGAAATGTATGTCAAGAACATGTCTACGTAAGGGCCAATGGGAAGATTGCAAGTATTCCATCCCAACTCGACTAGTTCTCCTTTATTCCTCATGTCCATGATGATTTTTATAATAGTAGGTCATCTCTTCCCTTCTTCATTACTGCTGTCCCTATCAATGTTTTTGTTGGCCATATTTCTACAAAAAATCAATAAATAAATTATATTAGAATGCTATATATTGACCATAATGTACCATTATATTATCAATACAATAAATATCCTATCAAGAAGGTTGAAAAATACATTTAAAAAAAAACCAGCACACCTATCATATATTACAATATTGTCACCGTCATTGCCTTCTTTTCCTTCTTTTTCCCCCTTGTTTAACGATTGGTTTCAGGATCTGATATACATATTACTTCACGATGATCATCCCTGACATAAATTTCCTCCTTATTAATTTTATTGTTATCATCATTCAATAATTGAGTTACTTGTACAGCTGAGACACACTCTTTATTCCAATTAGCATCATTTTCATCATCACATTCATGGCATTTATTTTTTTCATAGATAGTATCATAAATCATCTGTTATCAGCAGGATCAGTGACATAGAATACTTGTGTTGCTTATGATGCTAAGATGAATAGGTCTTGTTTATGCCCTACCCTATTGAGATCTACTAATGTGAATCCATCTTCATATCTAACCCCATAGCTATTATCAACTCATCTGCAGCCTAATATAGGGGCTATAAATATAGTGTAATCTAACTTCCATATATGTTCAATCACACCATAATAATTCATATCAACATAGGTTGGATTCTTATTTTTCGCACTAGTAACATGCATTGCCTCAACGACTAAAGTCACCCTACTGTTCTGTATTGTGCTCTTCTCATCTTGTTTTTTTTTTATATATAAAAAGTGTAACTGTTGATCACATAACCAATATACGAAAAAAAAATTATAATGAGGTTTTTGAGACAACCAATGTAGGGTTTTAGAAATTGAAGTTGGGGAATGTCTGATGAGCGTAATGATGTGATATCTTATCCAATTGATAAAGGAAAGATTATGTTAATCGATTATCCATTTCTCAGTCTTTGATGGATTTTCAATTTGTAAAGAAAGTATATGTTCTTCAATACATGACTGAACATTATCACCATTTTGTGATACATATAGATGTGCTTTACGGAACATGTCAGGGTCTACACGCCCAAATTGTTTGCCCCTAATACCCTATATTTTGATTTTGCCTGCATGTCGAGACTTAGGAATACCAAGAGCTTCAACATTTGACAAGTACTTCGTGCAAAACTTAATTGCCTCTTCCACAAGGTAAATCTCAACAATACATCCTTCTGACCAATATTGATTCTTCACATAACCTTTTATCAAGTTCATAAAATTTTCAAAGGGGTACATCCAGTGCCTATGAACAGGTCCTAGAATTTTTATCTCATAAACTAAATGAACAGTTAGATGTACCATAATGTCAAAGAATGAGGGTGGAAAATACATTTCAAGCAGGCATAAAGAAATCAAAATCCCTATTTGCAAGGCATCCAAACTATCAGGATGTATGGCTTTAGAGTAGACAGCATTAAAGAACCAATAAAGCCTCGTGATAGTAATTAGAACATGCTTTGGCAAAATTTCACGTATAGCTATTGGCAACAAGTGCCGCATCATCAAAATATGACAATCATGAGACTTCATGTTAATTCATTTAAACTCTTTCATCAACACATGCCTTCTGATGTTTGAAGAATACCCTTCCAGAACCTTGACACTATGAAAGAATTCGCAAAATGAAATTATCTCTTTTCGGGAAAGAGTATGACACGCCGGTGGTAAATATGTTCTTTCATTGTCTTGTGGTGCCAGTTCTTATCTAATACCCATTTTTTCCATATCCATTCGAGCATTGATGCCATATTTAGTCTTGCGTGGAACATTAAGTAATGTACCAACAAGACCGTTACATATATTTTTCTCAATATGCATCACATCAAGGGAATGTATCACGTACAGAGATTCCCAATAAGGAAGGTTGAAGAATATTAACATCTTCTTCAACCCAATCGATGGAGGCTTATCTTTACTCTTCTTCCCAAAATTGACACCCAAATGTTTCATCTTTAGCCACACTTATCAACCCATCAACCGGATTGGTGCTTGCCCTTTTTCTCGGAAGCTAGCGAACACTTTTCTTTGCCTACGATAATAATGATTCTTCAGTAAAAACATATGATGCCCAAGGAAGATAGTCTTCCGGAAATGTGTTAGCTGAACAAATGAAGTATTCTACTCACATATCAGACATGCATACTGGCTTTTCACACTATAACCTGACAAGTTTCCATACACTGAAAAATCATTTATAATATAGAATAACATTGCTCTCAAAGTAAAAATTTCTTCACTATATGCATCAAAATAATTCAAAACCCATGTCACACAAGAACTTCAAATCACCAATCAAAGGTGCCAAATAAATATCAATATCATTCATAGGTAGGTTTGGCCCCGAAATGAGTAAAGATAGGATCATATACTTGCATTTCATATAGAGCCACGGAGGTAGATTGTATATAACCATAATCACTGACCATAAACTATAGGTGCCTTGGTTGTGCGCATTCATTCCATTCATAGAAAGCGTAGGGAGCACATTTCATGCTTCTTTACCAAATTCAGGGAACAAGCCATCAATCGTCATCCATTGTGGAGACTTAGATGGATGTCTAAGAAGCCTGTCATCTATCTTCTCATCAGCATTCCATCTCAAGTTCTTGGCATCTTCAACATCATACAATATCCGTCTTAATCTTGGTATTATAGGAAAATACCATAACACCTTAGCGGGCACCTTGTTCTTCTTGTATCATGGTGCTTTGCATTCAGGATTAGGACAACTATCTAAAGATGCATTGTCATTGTGAGATAAAATAAAATCATTAGGGCATGTATGTATCTTCTCATAACTCATGCCTATAGAGGATAAAATCCTCTTCCTCTTCATAGGTATGATTGGGTAGAACGTTGTCATTAGGAATCATATCCTTTAAAAGTGTCAATAATTCCATGAAGCTCTTATCACTTCATCCTTTACATGCTTTAAATTGTACAACCTTAAAGTAGCGGATAATCGAGTAAATTTCTTACAATCACCGTATAAAGGTTTCTCCAAGTCATTCAATAACTTCTCAAACATTTTTGGACAATCTCGAACACTTTTCTCAACCTTTTGATTCATCTCTTCTAACGAATGTCCTTTATAGTTCTCAAATGATGATCCACTACTATCCCTCCTAACATCATCATTATCATATTTAGACTTTGTTTTCCCATGCCATATCCAACAAATGTAACTTATATCAATTCCATACAAAAAAAAATGATCTCTCAAATCATTAACATTGACACGCTGAATATAAGCACAATTCGAACAAGGACAAACTATTCTACTAGAGTCCCAAGCATGTTCAACTACAAACTTGATGAAAAACTCCACTCCTTCGTTATATTCTCTAGACAGACGATTTGCAGACAACCATTTTCGATCCATAGTTTTTCAATCTAGATGTATCCCACGCAAAAGTAATTATTAAAAATCAATTGAATTATAAGTTTAATAATTCACAAATTGCTTATGATTAGAAAGAGTTAATCTCAAATGTATCATGCTATTCTGTATATATATATACGAATCATGCTAACACATTTCCCAAAAGATATTAATACTTAAACTGCTCATACTTAGAAAGAGTTCATATATACACACATATATACATACATACATACATACATACATACATACATACATACATACATACATACATACATACATACATACATACATACATACATACATATATACATACATACATACATAGATACATAGTAAAACATTGTACAATGGTTTAAATTACAAAAGGTATACATATTATAAGATTAAAGTAATAGAAGCTCTATATACATCAAAAGGTTACTGTAGCTAAAACACATAAAAAAGAAAAACCCATAACCATAAAACTAAATCCCCTAGTAGCCTCGTCGAGCCCGACTAATAACTATAACTCTAAAATTCCACTAATCATGATATATCATCTAATCTCTGACATCATCGCTAGAGAGTCTACTCACGGCTACTCTAGGGTAACCAGGGTGGATACTCAGAGGCACGCTATGAGGAAACCTCCATTCATCATTAATGACCATTAGCTCTTTCAATATCCTATCATGCTCTCTAGTAAACACCTCACCCATAATAAATATTAGGTGTGGTGCATCAGTGTGGTAGACAAACCAATGCAAAAAAGTAGAGGTAACCAACGCCTATGGCTTTATCTGAGGCAGGGTCAACAGTAGGTGATATGATCTAAAATGAAAGGGGTGATAGGATGAGCCACTCACATACAATTGACCTGGCCTATTGTATAACCATATGACATAAGTCCGTAGATCTGCATGTGACACCATGTATAGATACGGTGGAGGGTATGCCATCTCACTACCTACAAATGAGAACCACTAAATCTTATCATCAAGGTTGTTCTCGAAAGGATCTAAATTATAGAATATGTAAACTGATCTTCACCTAGCTAGAAAAATCATAAATATATTCTAACAGATATTAACCAACTATGTAAAGCTAACAATATCAAATCGATTGAACATCAAACTATCATCAAATTCTTCAAGCTATACTTAGTAAAATCAAGTAGATATTAATAAGATAATATATATATATATATATATATATATATAGATAGATAGGTTAAGTATAATAATATGATACTATTAAAAGTAGAGTTGAGAATAATATATATATAATAGTTTGTTATAAGAGCACATATTAATTATTATATTTAGTATATCACCCTAAAAACCTAAATACTTAACTATCATCATCTTTAATCCATCCTCACTAAATCATTATCATTATATTCAAACTCTAATTGACCCATAATACCACATAATTAATAGTTGTATAATCCTATACACACCACATGTTTAAGCATGATGATTATTATTATTATTATTATTGTATAGCCTAGGTTTATTTTGGTAATTTTGAGTATACCATGATGATTATTCTAATAAACATGCATGATATGTGTTATTGGATGTTAATCGTGATAATAGGTGTGTTATTGTTTTAGAAACATATGTTTTAGCATGATTATCACTATTATATAGATTAAGGGTGTTTTGGTAAATTTGAATGTCTCGTGATGAATATTCTAATAAACATGCATGATATGTATTTTTTTTGTTAAGCATGAGAAGATGTGTTGTGATATTTGAGAAGTGCATGTTAGGATTTTATGTGTAGAATTATGTATAAGGGAAAACTAATCATTTGGCATATCTAGTAGTTTAATTGCATGATAAATAACGTAAATATGGTATTTTATTCTTTTTATGACAACTTGATAAAAAAAATGGAATCTTTAATGGGAATGGATAGTAAAATGGTAACTATAGCCATAGGGGTATTTTGGTCATTTTGACCTAAACTGCCTAAGGATGAATAATTGAGCCTAGGATGGCCTTAGTAATGTTGACATTGGTAATGATCTTGATTATGGTTATCTTAGAATGTTAGAAATGAATACAAATGGTTAGGTATAAAGAATAGGATTTATGTGATTAATATGTATTTTTGTGGTTACCTTTATAAAATACTAATACTTAAAGTAAAAGATCTCGATATTGGATATGGTGGCTCTTTAAAGGTCACTATTATAAAGAAGTAGTTTAGCTCATGATTGTTATGGATTTTATTGGTGTAAGCTAGGCCCTATATCTTACTCTTTTTAGCTCTATGGACCTAATTAGGGGGTATGCATACTTATGGATTAGATGTCCTTATTGGTAAGGTACCGTATACCTTTGTGTACAAGGGTGACTAGAGTAATTTTGTATCCCTTATTTGATAGTCGATAGAATATTGTGCTATCCTTGTGCCCCGGTGTACCTTAGTGTCTTCAGGTTCTTTTGATCTCCCCTCAAGTAAATAAAAATTAAAAATTATTGATATTTAATTTAAAATGATTATTGGGTTTATTTGATATTATCCTTTGTGCCTACTTATAGTTCGGTAGCAGTCTTTATGACTATTTGTGGTTTGATAGTAGCCTTTGAGCCTACCTTTGGTCCAGTACTATCCTTTATACCTACCTTCGATGATGTGTGTTATTAGTGATTTGTGTTGATGAGCTTGCTTGTGTTATGAGAAGTTTTGGGTTTGATAATCAAAATTGTGACCATGGTTATAGCTTAAGAATGATGCTACTTTCTAATTATACTGCAAAGAGCATCTCTTAGATGCTCCATTAGTAAGTTTTGGTTATTTTCAGATGAAAAAGCATTTTATGGGATATGGTCTTGATGTTATGAGGTTCTATGAATGACTGTCCTATTTCAATTAATATATGCATAGTTAAATGTTCATGTATTGTTATGATGCAGTTTATGTGTTCCATGTGGACCTTGAATATTACTCTTGTATAATGGGCCACTCAATACCTTTGTACTAAAGGGTTCATTTCTTGGACCCATGCTTATTCAATGTGTAGTGGCCTTTGAAGAATATATCACAAGATCCGTTGAAGGTTATCCTATGGGTTGAGAATGTAAGCTTATCTAGCTTTTTTCGAGTATATTTTGAACCATAAGATTCTATAATTCTTACTATTATTATGTATTTTCTTTCACTAACATTTTGTATGCACTGATATTTAGTTATATTCAAAATTTTATTAAATTTCTTTAATTCTCTTGCTACTCTAATTTACAATTGTGATATTAATTTAAGTGGAATAACTTTCTTAGCCTTAGCACTTAGTAATATAACAGTAGAGGAAACTAAACTTGTACTAAGTGTTGCCGTAATAAAAAATTTCATTTCATAAATTTGGGGGTGTTACAATGATAATGATGAGTCGTTGTTAGTAATCTATGAATCCTAAGATAAATAGTCTTCTAACCTTACTTTAACTATTGGAATGAGGTATTCTTCTTACATATCAAGCATGCAAAATAACCTTTCACACTATAACCTAAAAAATTGCCATATGGGGAAAAATCATTTATAGTAAAAAAATTAGTATGGATCTCAAAGTGAAATTCTCTTCACAATATGCATCAAAAACCCTAAAACCCATTTCCCACAATAAATTCAACTCATAAGCAATGGTGTCAAATAGGTATCAATATCATTTCCTGATTGGTTTGGCTCTAATATGAGTAAAGACAACATTATATATTTGTATTTCATGTAAATTCATGTTGGTAGATTATATATGAAAAAAATCAGTGGCCTTATACTTTAGGTACCTTGATTGTGAGTATTCATTCCATACTTAGAAAGTGAATGATGTAGGTTTCTTACTTATTCACAAAATTAGGAAACAAGCCATTAAAGACCACCCATTGTGGAGAAATGGATCTATTTCTAATTAGCTCATCCTCTATTTTCCCATCAACATGAAATCTTAAGTTCTAAGCATCTTGATCATCATTAGACATTTGTCTGATTCTTAAATTTATCAAAAAATACCACACTACCTTTGTAGAAACCTTATTCTTATTCTTCTTTTATCATGGTGTTTTGCATTTAGGAATAGGAAAACTATTTATATTTGCATAATATTTGTGAAATAATTTGCAATGATTTGGGAATACATTTATCTTCTCATAGCTCATGCCCATAGATGAAATAAGCCTCTTTGCTTCATAGGTACAATTGGAAAAACGTTATCATCAAGAATCATTTCTTTGAAAAGAGATAATAGATCCATAAAGCTCTTATTACTCCATCTATTACATGTTTTTATGTTGTATAACCTTAAAGTAGTAGATAATCTTATAAATGTTGTACAACCACCATACAAGAGTTTATCCAAGTCACTCAATAACTTCAAACATTTTAGGATAATCCCCAATACTCTCCTTAACCTTTTGAGTCATCTCATATAAAGAATATCCCTCATGATGCTCAAATAATCCATGTCTTCATCATTTATATATTTAGACTTTATCTGAACACTCTATATCTAACGATTATAACTTCTATAAATTCTATTCACAAATGTATGATATCTCAATGCATCATCATGGATACATTGAATATAATCACATAACACATAGGGGAAAACTAGGAAACTAGGGTGTTAAGCATGTCTCACTACAAACTTGATAAAAAAAATCTTTCCCTTCTACATATTCCCTAGACATATCATGTTTATTCATCCATTGTGTAGCCATAATTTTCTAATCTATATATGGATCCAAAAAAACAAATATTATGATTTAGAGATGCCGAAAAGAAAGAGAGTTGTAAATACTCTCATGCTTAGAAGCAATTAATTCATATATGTATAATGCATCATGTTATTCAATTGCTTGTGAGTTCTTAGAAAAATTAAATCAACACTTATATATATGTGTGTGTGTGTGTGTGTGTGTGTGTGTGGGCGCACGCGTGTGCACATGGCTTAAAAATTAAAATGATATACTTAAAAAAAGGTAAAAATAAGGCCTACAAAATAATAGGAACCTTAAAGGAAAAGCAGCACTATGTACATCAAAAGGCTACTAAAACCAAACAATAATAAGAACCATCATATAGATAGTCATATTTATAACCATCAATAGATGACTCTTCGAGTCAACTCATCTTAAAGAGTCATCTACTCTCTCACTTCATCATCAGAGAGATCATTTGCGCTGATGAAAACTCTACGGTAGATACTTAAAGGTAGGTCATGATGAAAGCTCTAGTGGTCATTTATCACCATCATCTCTCTACCTATACGATTGTAATGACTCACAGACACCTACCCTTGATTAATCTCATGTGTGGCTCATCATTGATATGAAAAAATCCAAATAACTAGTTATATTCCCTATCCATGGCTCCATTTGAAGCAAGATCAACAATAAGTGATACAATTAAAAAATATATATATATATATATGAAAATACAAATGACTCTCCATCAATTGATCAAGCTCCCTATATAACCAAATCACACGAATCCTTATATTTATATATGGAGGTATCTAAAAATGTGGTGAAGGGTATTTAATAGGTAAACACAACATCTCATTACATTTAAAAGATAACAACCACTCAATATATTATCAATGTTACTCTGTAAGCCATCTAAATTCAAACATATGCATATTCCTCAATAAAACTATTTATATATTATATCATATCTAACCAATAATTTAAACCTTAGATTACCAACCTAGCCAATAGCTATGTAATATAATAAGTATCAAGAAATAATAGCTTACCAATAGTGTATATGTTAAGAATACCACCAAAACAATACATAACCAACAACTATGACCTTATACAAGAATATAATAAAATTATAGTCAAAAGCAAATTTACGATCCAAAATATGAATATTTTTGTATTCAATGTAGAAATTTGTTTTTCCATGATAATATGTGGGTAAAAGTGACTTCTTTAAATTGATATCCATGATTAGTCTTAGAAAATTTCCTCCTCGACATTGTTGTTGTTCAATTATCAAACTTCACAAACTTTCAAATGAAGTATCAAATCTCTCTATTTTTTTCCTTTGTTACCATAGTGTTCAATTAGCTACTATAAATAGGACCTAAGCAATGGTTAAAGTAACCGAGGGAGAGGAAATTTATAAACTTGGTGAGTATTTCATTGCCAAATGGTTAGGTATTGTTAGAGTAGGACCCAAGGACTAGTAGAATGCATACCTGATGGTGAGTATGCGAACAATGGGAAATGATTGGTGTTTCCCAATACAAAAGAGACAAGCAACTAATGTTTCCCAAGGCTAAATTGGTGAATGGCTAGTATTTCCCAAAAAATCATTATAAATTTTAGAAATTTTTTCTCAAAAAATGAAAGAATAAAAAATAAGAAGGACACAAACATATTGGAAAATGGGTGAGACTAAAAATGGCACCAGTCACAAACAATAACATTGAGAATGGGTAGTCGTGGATGAGTGTGCTACCGAGAAGATGAAAAGAAAGAAGTTATTTGAGAGCTAAGAGCATGGAATAAGGTAAGAGTGAAATGAGTTCAGAATGTTTGAGAAATAAGAGAGGGGGAGTGAAGTTAAAAATTTTGCGGGAACATTTTAAGAACTATCCTTATGCACAACAGTTGTTAAAATAGTTTTAATAATGGTTCTTATTAACAAAATTATCAAAATATGTTTTAATAATGTTTGTTCATAAGAACCATTGTTAAAAAGATTGACTAAAATAAGTAATAAGCTAACTAGCAAAATGGTTTTAACAATGGTTATTAAAATAACCATTATTGATGACATATTAATGATGGTTTTTTTTACCTAACTGTTGTCAAACATTTATTATTAAATAAATAATGCATGTTATGTGAGGGTTTAAACAACGGTCTTTAGAAATAACTATAATTGAAAAGGATTTATTAGTAGTAATTTATCAGAACTATTATTAAAAATAACATGCTGAAAAATTTAATACTCTTGATAATAATTTTTTTCTTTTACCATTATTAATACCTCATTTTTAAAGTTAGTTTCTGTAGTTTATTATTGTATTGATAGGTTATATTATATGGTCCTTTACCTATTCAATGTGAAATCTTAGCCTTGCATGTTTTGTTGAGAGTTGTAGCAATTTGGGTTAGAGCATTATTTAGGATTATTTGGTGTATCTTTTTGGTTATATTTATTTTTTTCCCTTATTGGGATATCAAGTGTTGTATAAACTCATGTTTATTGTACTTAAATTCATTCTCTCTTCTGCTCTATTTTTTTTTGTTAGTTTTGTCTCAACCTTAGACTAAGCCATCGCCATACTCAATCTTTATATTTGAGTAGTTTTAGACTTACGTCCATCATGGGTTAGAAATTGACCATATCTCTCTCAGTGTTGGATGTGGTGATAACACCCATTTATTTTTCATAATTGCTTTTGATAAAAAAAATTGTAAGTATTAAATTTGGGGGTTATAAAAGTTGGTATCAAAGATTTTGGTTGTTGAGAACTGAGTCTTATTTTTTAGATTTGATTTTCATGATCGTAGATATTTTGAATTCTTCCATCTAATTTTGAAATTTTTGTTAGCGTTGTGAGGAAATTAAATTTGGAAATTATTCTAAGTCTTAAGTCTTTATCAATTGGGTTGGTGTTTTGAACTTATGGTTATGTATGTAGAACACCCCCAAAATTCACTATAGAAAAATTTCGTTTTATAAAAAGGAATAGTAGAAGCAAAATATCAAACTGTGAATTCTAGGGATATTACCACCACACTTAGTACCTGATCGGTTCACTCCTACTGTTCCAGTACCAAATGCTAAGGCTAAAAGTGTAAAATACAATTTACAAAAACTCAAACCATAGTTAAATTAGAGTAGTGTAGTAAAACGTTTACAAGAATAGGATCCACCGATGGTGGTTACAAGAATATAGGTTACATTTAAATCAGAGGTTAAGGGAGAAAGAATGAAAACCCTATAAGTCCGGATAACTTTCTTACGCTCCTTCACATTGCCCACTTGAATAACACCTGAAAAAGACCTGTAAGGGACGCTGCCCATTGAATAGGCAGGGACCCCACGAAGGGAACCCTTCAGTACTACGGTACTGAGTAACCCTTTAAAAACGCACTTAAAAGTAGGCACGCAATGAAACACATGAAATACTACCATATTCGTACATACCGACAAGTGTAAACATCATATCAGATCCATACATTCACATATTCAACAAGTCAATCAGGTATTAATGGCGTATACGTAACATTCACTTTCGTACATTCGCATATTTAACAAGTCAACAAATATCAATGGGCCATAATTATCAATCGATACTTTTCAGGCCTTAAGACCATTAGTCCATCATTAATCAATCATCTCGGATTATACATGTCCGTGTGAGTGCGGGAACCCCACTATTATAGTTGGTGGAACAGTCGCGAGGGTATATGCCCTGCCACTATTTTAGCCGGTGGAACGGTCGCGAGGGTAACATACCCTACCACTATTATTTTCCAGTGGACTGGTCTGACCCTGACTCACAAGGTGTTCCACTGTAAGTAATTAGTATCTTCCCCGTGTCTTATCAATTTTACGTTTGATTTGTTGAGTACGGAATCCCCCACTATTATAGCCTGTGGAATGGTCACGAGGGCACATGCCCTGCCACTATTATTCGTCGGTGGACCGGTCATGTAGGGCACATCGGCCCTAGCCACTATTGTTCCCCAGTGGACCGGTCTGGGTCTGGCTCAACATCTTCCTCTTTAAGTGATTAATGTCTTAAACGTATCTTATTTGAAAGTATTTCCCCCTTTACATGCATGGCTAATTATATCCACACTTATCCTCCTAGGAGGGCCCATCCCATATCTTGAGACTTCTACACCTCCTAACTCGGTTTTTCTCTAAAAACCCTAACTCAGGCCTATGTGGCCCATCCTTCTCTGTCGTACACATCCCGACTATTTTAACACTCTACACGTCACGACCCTTAGATCCAACCCTCAATTTCTGCCCCACTCATTCTCGTTTATTTTATTTTTCTTTTTCACCTTCTCACATTAGGGTTTCCTCCAAACCATAGATTAGTCTCCTACGCACTCTTATACTGTCTCAAGTACTATTTTTCGCCTGAGACCCCTAGATACCCAAACGACACTTCTATTATTTTCCTCACGCCCCGAGGCAACTTTCCATACGTAAAGTTTGCCCCCATGCAGACTCTAACCATCCCATGCAAACCCTAGTTCTTCCCTTACCTACATTAGCCAACTTACTTCCCATTGGTTATCTTTCTCTCCCATTTCTCTTTTTCATGCCTCCATCCCACATTTCCACATTAATTATCCTAGCATACATGTCCTAAAGGGCCACATCACATCACATCACATCATAGCTCACGGCATATCTGTATTACCACATACCAAAAGAGGACACATGAACACATCTCGGTTCTAAGCCACGCCACACATGAAACAATTAAAATAATAGCATGTAGAACTCGACATAAAAATTATATAGGGCATCCAAGGCATGTAGGACACATAACACACATTTGATCTTAACTACACCCTTACTCGGTTTAGGTTACCGAGCTATTTCCCACACTTGTTAGGCCACTAATCACCCTTCGTAACTATTACACTTAATATAATTCCCATTTAGTTGGTTAGATTACCAATTTTCCCATTTCCTTTATTATAGTTAATAAATTGCTCTTTGGTTGGTCAAATTACCAAATTACCCCTAGTCAATATCCTAATTACCAATTTGCCCTTTTAGTTGGTTAAATTACCAAATTGCCCTTCACATTTGTCATATTTACCATTTTACCCTTCTCCATTTTTAAATTATCATTTTACCCTTCTCTCTTATTAATTTATTATTTTACCCTTCTTAATTATTATAATTACCTAGTTACTCCTTTCCAATTTCCACTTTTATCCCTTTTATTATAAAATTACCAATTTGCCCTTTTATTACAGAATTACCAAATTGCCGTTTATTGCAAAATTACCAAATTGCCCTTTCATTACAAAATTACCAAATTGCCCTTTTATTTTAAAATTATCAATTTATCCTTCTACTTAAAAATTTATCCTACTTATATTAAATTATTATTATTACTA
This sequence comes from Tamarix austromongolica, assembly GCA_039764185.1. NCBI lineage: Eukaryota > Viridiplantae > Streptophyta > Magnoliopsida > Caryophyllales > Tamaricaceae > Tamarix > Tamarix austromongolica. The sequence goes on along the minus strand of CM077817.1, from coordinate 24,898,417 downwards.
CATAAAATATTAACTTTAATACCTGATTCACAACTCTTATAATTAATATAATATTATTAGCACCCATATATATTTTAGGACATATTCTTATACAAGATACATTACTAAAATACCCCTAAGGCTCACAAAACATTAATCATGCATTAAGATCACAATAGCATAATACAACATGGATAAAACTTAACATTTCCATTAATAACCAACTCCTACATTAAACAATATCTCCAAACATAGCACATAATCTATCATACTTCCTTTTCATCAATCAACACAAGAAACCATATATAATATATTAAACAACATATATCAAGCATAATACACCTAATGTGCTAACATACGTTAATCTATGCATTTAAGTGGGATTTAACGATTACCTTAATTCCCGCAAAAATCGAACCTTACCGGTATTCCGGTTAAAGATTCAAGCTTTGATTAGCAAAACCAATACCTAAAAATAATGTCAATACTTATCATGTTAGACATAAGAAAACCCAAAGCATAAGACTTTATAAAACTTAATTAATGAAATACTTAACTTAAGATATTATTATACCTTAAAATAATTAACTAAAATAACGTAAAGGAAGGAAACAAATCAACTACTCATGCAACATGAACTACATTCAAGGCAAGGAAGAAAAAGGGGTTGAAGGTGGTATAAAAAGAAGAAGGGTGCTAATTTTGGGTTATGGTTTTGGGGTTAGAAAAAAGGATAGGTGGGGGAGGATTTAGGGAAAAGGAAGGGTACAGAGGTGAAGAGGGGGTGTAGGTGGTGGTCAGGGATGGGTTGTTGGCGGTCAAGGGCGGTGGAAGCAGCGGCGACGACGCTGCAAAGGTGGTTGTTGAGGTGGAGGTGGTTGAGAAGGAAGGAAAAGGGAGGGGGAAATGAGGGGCTGCGAGGGTTGGTTTTGTCCAAAGTAGGTGAGTGGGTGGTAGGGGAGGTTGTAGGGAGTGGGTTGGTGGCTTGGGAGGTAGTGGAGTTGGCAGGACGACGGCGGAAGGAGGGTTGCAGGGAGGTTGCCGGGAAGGGAGAAAAAGAAGGGAAAAAGAAGAGGGGAGGAAGAAGAGAGCTGTAGGGGCTCAAGGTGGTGTTGTGGTGGTTCAGGGCTGAGGTAGGGGCGGTAGGGAGTGGTTCAGGGGGGTTGGTGAGGTGGTGGAAGTGGCAGTGCAAAACAAGGGGAAGGGATGAAAGGAGAGAAAATGGATCGGGGGAGGGTAGATTGTTCGAAAATGGGGCAGGGGAGAGGCTATTGAAGAGAAGAAAAAGAAGAGGGAAAGAAAGGGGAGAGTAGGCGGTCGGTCAGGATGGCAGGTGGCCAATCGGGTGGCAGGGAGAGGGAAGGGGAGGAGAAAAAGAAAGGTGGAGCATAAGTGAGGTGGGAGGGTGTTGGTCGGGTCAAGGAGGGGCAGGAAAAACTGCAAAGGAGAGAGAGGGAGGTAGGTGTAGGTGCGTTGCAAGCTGGGGCGGTAGCTGCAGGGTGTGGAGGAGTTGGTCGGGTATGTCTTGGGGTGGTCGACGAAGTGCAGGTTGGGGCAGGAGGTAGAAGAAGAAAGAAAGGGAGAGGAGGGCAGGCCAGTGAAGGGGGGAATGGATTGGCCTGGTCCAGGGTAGGGAAGGAAAGAAAAAAAGAAAGAAGGGATGGGGCGCAGGGCACAGGGCTGGTCGACGTGGGAGAAGGAGATGGGGAAGGGAGTGGGCCGACAGCCCAATCGTGCAGGGGGTAGCTCGGAGGGAGAGAAAAAAAAAGAAAGAAAGGAGGAAAATAAAAGGAAAAATAGGAAAATTAAAATAATTAAATTTGTAAAATAATAGAATATAATATTTGTGGGAAATAAATTTATTTAATAATTTAATTTAATATAATTAAATGTAAGGGCTTAAAAGGTTAATTTTGGAAAAATATTGGTTTGAAAATTTATTTAAATAAAATGAGAATGCTATAATAATAAAATGTTTATTTTAATTTATTAAATATTCCTACCCAATTTTATATACTAAAAAATTCATAAAATAATTAAAATAATTAATTTTAAAAGCTACTTTTCCCCAAATAAAAGTTATTTATTAAATTATAGGTTTTTGAAATTTTGGGGATTACATCACTATCCCCTTACAGATGAACTTCATCCCCGAAGTTTATGCCTTAGGAATAGGGTTAGGAAGAGGGATCCTAGGTTACTTGGGGTAACTACCCCCTTAAAGAAAAACCTACTTAGCTATGGAATATAACTATGCACACAATTAATACTACAAATAATTACGCAGGACCCGAAGGTAATCTTAAAGAAGTCGCATCACGATCGATCTCTTGTTCATCTGCTTCGGTTAACGACATTGAACATGTTTCTCCAATCACCTCTTTCTATCGAACCGATGGTTGTTGTGACCTCTGGATTCCTTCACGAAGTACGTTGTAGCATTCCTAGCTCCCTAATCTATAGTTTAACCATGATAATCTAGATACTTAAATTCGAAAATGCTACTACTATAGAAACTATAGCATTCAAAGCCCACAATTTTTGTTTATCTATCTATCTATCTATCTATCTATTTATTTATTATTATTTTGACTATTCGTTAATAGTTATCCTCATATAGAAGAAAACTTAATACATTATCATTCACCAGCAAGTAGACAAGAAAATACGCATATTTTATGAGGAAGGATTTTCATATATTAATGTTGAAATTACTAACACAAAATATAAAACGGAAGCAACCTATGATTGAATGCTAATCAACAGAAACTAAATATAAACACAAAATGAAAGTTATACAGCATCATTAAAATCACTAGGGTAAATTAGGCACCCTACACTCTATTTATGAAAACGAACACCTCTATCTAAACCTCAACATTATCAGTATCATTATCACAATTATAGGTTTCTCCCAATTGAAAATGATACATCTATTTAAACATCACCATCAGGGTTACAAACCTAAGTTTCTTACAGCTTCAAAAAGTGAAACTACTCAACCAAAATAGATTAAAATTTATATCACATCATACTATATCTGGCAAGGTACGCATTAAGGTTATCAATCCACTAAACCTGCAAGACTAGGGTTAACCTAGTGGGGTTACTACCCCCTTAAGAGCAAACTAATTACAAAACGATAATAATTACAACACATATAATTCTAAGTTAACACAATTCAAGCATGTAAAATAACAAGTAACCATATTCGAAGATATAATTACAACAGCAAATCACAAGGCCACTTATACTATCCAATTATACTATCCTCACACGCTACCGGTCGGGTGGCAGGGAGAGGGAAGGGGAGGACAGAAAGAAAGGTGGAGCATGCATGAGGTGAGAGGGTGAAACAAACTAAACAAATAAGCTGAACCAAACTTTTAACAAGCAGAGTTGAGCTCGTGAGCCAAAGTCAAAAAATGAACTGAGCCGACCTTTTTTGAGGTTGAGCTCGGCTCATTTAATAAACGATCCTAAAAGTGAGGCTCGGACTCAGCTCATTTAACTAAACGAATGAGTTGAACCAAGCTTTTAATGAGCCGAGCCAAATACCGAACTGGTTCTGCTCATTTACAGCCCTACCCCTAGATGACCCATGCTTGACTTTTGATACTTTGTGTGTTTAATTTAATGTTGGAGTTGTTTGATAGTTCTTAATGGATTTATTGATAAGTTAAGTTGAAAGGTAAGAGTTTCTTTCTTGATTTTTATGTGTATTAAGTGTGTGTATTTATGATCTTTTGCTAGGGTTTTGAAGGAATTGTTGTGCTTATGATCAGTGTGGTGGTTGATATGAGTTTCTTAGTCTGTGTTGTGTTTGTGAGGACTTCGAGGGAGAAGACCCTTTTTAAGGGGGTGTTAATGAAATTTTCCATTCCTAACTACCCTATTCTTAACAGCATGTCAAGATTAATAGTGCTTGATCAGAGTAGCTACCTAAGCATAGGTTTGATATTCACTTGGAACCATTAAGTGCTTTTCTCTTTCATACCATTCTAATGATTCTATATTCATTAATATAGGGTGCCTCATATGAGGTTTGAGAGGGAATTTTTTTTTACTTATAAGAGTTATAGTTCCTATAAAGGGTATGCAGTTATTTATATCTACTTGGGTAAGTTTAGGATTTGATTGAGGTAATTTTTTAGTGTTACATTTAGTATAAGAAAGGTAAGAACATGACTTATATTAATACTTTCACTTAAAAATAAATTTTGGGGTACTACAACCACCTTCTATGAGAGTTTTGGGTTATCTTACTAAAAAACTAAGGATTGCCTAATATGTAAGTAAGGTTAATTAAAAGTGGTGCATGACTATTTATATTAAAAAAAATTTAAAAGTGTAATACCTATAATGGGGAAACAAACCAAATCTAGGTAGTTCAAGAAAAATTCACTACTTAGGCTATGTTATAACCTCATTTCTCTATATATCAATTCAATTGAAAAATGTTGATATTTATGTATGAAGCCTTTCTTTTTCCCTGTAAATTACTTATGTTCATTGCTTGTTGTCATTAGTGGGAGATTATTGTGAACTAAAAGAAACAAAGTCCTATATTTCTCGAGTTTGGGTTTAGGTAACTTGATTTGATATGATATCATTTTTGGAACTTGGTTTCTTTTATTCAATTACCTTAACCATATTTGACTATTCATCTTCCATCTTTCCTAACCAAATAGAACCTTTTATGCTTACTCTACTCCAGTTCTAATAAATGGTTACATATTTTACTCCATTCATTATTCATGAATTATGTGATTGTGGACATCTGTTACGTCCTATACTTTATTCATTGTTTATTGATTATGAATAGAGGTTACATTTTTAACTTAGTATATTCATTTTTGTTAGATTTTTGTTTTCAAGAGAAGAAAAATTAAGCCCCATCTACTTCCGACGTCATCTCAATTCTTGAGTAATTCTTCTATAGCTCTCTAATCCTTCAACTTTAAGTTCATAAATTTAAAGGATGTTGTGTAAACCCTTGAAGACCAAATGGTCTTGTGTAGTTGAAATATAATTGTAATATCCCCAAATCGAGTAGAGTGTTATAAGGATTTATATGACTATTTATATTAACATGATATACTATCCTTTTGTTGATTCTATCCTAAGAAGTCCATAATTAATAATGCTTGCTATGGAGCAATTTTTAGAATGGGTGACCTTCCTATAAAGTTTCACAAATTTCTATAAATATCTTGGAAAGCACGTGAATGAAGAAAGAATGTGCTGAAAGGAATCATGTTGATTTGTGGATCCAACCGATCAATCAAAAAGCCCTCCAAAGTAGACCCCGCATGGTTGTATCAACTCGAGGTGTTACAAATGCTATTAGGGTAAAACTGTGACTGTGATCTAAACTTGAATGAGACAACCAACTGCTGAGTAGGATAATTATTAGAATAAAACTGTATTGAGACAATTAGTGGTTGAGGTGCAACAGGAACATTGTATTCTTTGAGTGGGGGGTCAATGTAAAACCCCCAATTAAGAGGAGTGTTATAAGGATTGATATGACTATTTATATCAATAGGGTATACCATTCTTTTGGTGATTCAGTCCTAATAACTCCATTGTAATACCCCATACTTTTGTGTAATGGATGAATGAGAAATTTTGATAAATTTTAGGTTTTTGAATTTAATTCAATGTTATGATTTGATTTGGAATAAAAACTTATTTGAAATCATGTTGAATAAATGAGGTTTATTCAGTTTTATAGGCAAACCGATTGATTGGTTTGTCGTTTTAGCTAAATTGAGCTCCTTAACTAAACCGATAAACTAGTTGGGGGAAACCGATCGATTGGTGGATGAATAATTGATTGGTAGACCCAAATCGAATAACTGATCTATTGAGCTGATCATATTTTTTGATTTGGATTTTTCTAAAAAAATCCTTTGCACTAAAATAGAACCTTACTAACTCATATTGATTATCCCTAAGAGATTACTAACCATTTTCATGATGCATTTAACCCAAAATATTGCCTTGATTTGTTTTGGAAATTAATTGAGACACATGAGGGAGAGAGGTGACCTCAACAATTGTCTTCTTCCTCCTCTCTCCTCTGCTTGATTATAAGATCAATTACTTCAACCTCAGGCGTGCTTCTAAGTAGCTAGAAGATTCTTTCCATGTTAACATCCTATTTCTTCATTTATGTGTAACACCCCAAAATTCACTACTTTTTGTTTTTAAAGCGGAAGAATTTAAAATTTAAAACCTGTAAATTCTGGGGATGTTACCACCACACTTAGTACTAAACTGGTTCTCTCCGACTGCTTCAGTATCAAGTGTTAAGGCTAAAAGAAAAGAGTAATTAATTATAATCAAACAATATAAACATCAAATAAGCGCTAAACAATAGTAAAATAAAAATCAGAGTATGCGTAAAAGAATTATAATTCATGTCCAAAATGAGAAATAATTGTACAAGGGTTAAACGGTTTATCTCAAAAGTTCAATATAGAGTAACAATTTAAAAAGGATAGATCTGATACAAAGGAAATAATAGAAGGAATATAATATAACGAGAAGAGTGAATCCGGCCACATATATGCTTAATGCTCAACTCCATTTGATGTCTCGCCCACCTGCACAAGGTCAGAAGGGCCCACTACTCGTGGGAATGAGAATCACTCATGAAAAGGGTAATCAGTACACTACGTACTGAGTAAGGTAACAGATGCACTAAGGCCAACACATAAAATCACATTAACATGCAGAAGAATAGAAGAGCATAATCATGATAACATAATACATATGACCATCCAAGTAAAAGTATAAAGGTCCATATATAATCTAATTCAATTACTTAATTAATCTCTAATAAGAAGTCAATTCACACCATGCTTTTTATCAATCCACCCGAGTACGGGAACCCCACTATTATAGCTGGTGGACTGGAAACACACAGGGCATATAACTCCTAACCACTATTATAGCTGGTGGATCAGTCTCCAGGATACCGTAGTACCTAGCCACTATTATTCGCAAGTGGACCAGTCTGGCCCCTGCTCGCATGGTGTTCCACTATAAGTACTTAGTGTCTTTCCTATGTCTTGGCACAAATACGTTCGGTTTTGTTGAGCACGGAATCCCCCACTATTATAGCTGGTGGATTGAAAATACTTAGGTACAAAGCCTGAGCACTATTATTACCGGTGGACCAGTTACACATAGGACATCATGTCCTAACCACTATTATTCGCTGGTGGACCGGTCTGGGCCCGGCTTAACAATCTTCCACTTCAAATGATTAATATCTTAAGTGTATTATTCAGAGAATTTCACCCTAGACATGAATGAATTACTCCCCTTACACTTATCCTCCAATTGACCCGTATCATATCATGAGAACCTACACCTCTTAACCTGTCCAATAACCTCTCCTCTATACTCAAATTCATATTAGAACTCCAACATCGAAATATGTGGGTGAAGGCCCACTACTACACACCTTCAGGTCCACTCCACATCTCACTTTAGGGTTTTATCCCGAAACCCTAAATTTAACCTTTGTGGTCTATCTTACTCCACTTCACAAACCCAATCATATTAACACTCCACACATCACAACTCATGAATTCCACCCTCATAGTTACACTTTAATCACCAAATGCACATGATAGCACAAAAACCCTAAGCAGCCACACCAAACCCTAATTGTCCACACAAACCCTAGCTCGGTCTCCTACGTACCCTTATATTGTTCCCCATACCATTTTTCATCCAAAGTGTTCAAACACCCAAACAACACTTACATTACCTTCCTCACATCCCAAATCAACATTTCATACGTAAACTTTACTCCAATGCAGATGCTAACCTCTCCATACAAACCTTCAAACTTTTTCATGCAAATCCTAAAAATCCCACGTGAAACCCTAATTTCAACCATGCAAACCCTAATACCACCATACATGCATTAATACCACTATGCAACCATTAATACTACCATGTAACCCTTATACCACCATACATGCATTAATACCACCATGCAAGGTCATATAATGCTTAGACCACCCCCATATTAATTCATACCATAACAGCATACCCCACGACCTACATACGTGTCTGATGGGCCGCATCAATTTGTATTAAAAGCACAACTTATACATATTATATTCATGCCATAAAATATCATGTGAACATACTTCAACACCTCATCATACTACATATAAAATAGATATAAGATACACTTAAAAAAATATTATATTACGTGTCACATAGCAAGTAAGGAATGTAAAACACATTACACACAATGGCCTTAGATACACCCTTGACTAAAACGACACCGGTCTTGGAGCACGCTACTATGCCTCCTTAGGCCTTTGACTGGTTTCACCTATTTGGGGGAAAAACTAAAAATTAGACTCTCTCTTACAAAAATACTATTAATTACTAACTTATTCTAAGACCAGGTTTTTGATAAAAATAATAACATTTTAATAATAATAACCATTAACTAATTACTAACTTACTAAAGATATAAGAAATAATAGTAATGTTATAAAAGTGATAATATAAGGTTGAAAACTTTATCCTAATAATAATAATAGTGGCTTTAATAATAGAATTTAGTAATAATAATAATAATGAAATAGTAATAATAATAATGATAAAACCATAATAATATTACAAAAATAATAATAACCATAATGGTAATAATAGTAAGGATAATATTTGAATATTAAATAAAGTAGGGTTTCTACCCTATATTGAATAATAATAACTTAATAATTAATAATAATAACGCTAATAAGAATAAATACTAATGATAAAAAACACTAATAACCTTAATAATAATAAGACATGATATTTATAACACTACTACTACTAAAATTCAAATAGGCATAATAGGGTTTTAGCCTTATATAAAATAATAATACTAACACTTAAAAATAGTAGTAGTAGTAGTAGTAGTAGTAGTAGTAATAATAATAATAATAATAATAATAATAATAATAATAATAATAATAGAAATAATAAGAGTTATAATGATAAAATTGAAATAAAATTACAATAGGGCTTCGGTCCTTAACTGAAATAATAATAATAATAATAATAATAATAATAATAATAATAATAATAATAATAATAATAATAATAATAATAATAATAATAATAATAATAATAATAGTATTTATATTCAACTATATGAAATAAAATAAATTAAGGCTTATAAAAATAGGGAAAAGGGTTCAACCTTAGGATGGTGGTGATAGGTGGCACCTGCGGTGGTACACGGCGGTGGTTGGAAAAAGAGAAGAAAAGGGGAAAAGTTGAAGGCTTGGAACAAAATAGGGAGAATGAAGGTGGGAGATGAGGTGTTTAGATTTTCCTAGAAGGAGAGGAACAGAATGGTGGTAGTGGCGCAGTAAAACGTGGTTGTGCACGACGAAGCTGGTGGTGGCCAAAAGGAAGAGATGAAGAAGAAGAGGGGAGGAGAAGGAGAAAAGGGAAAAAGAGGGTAGGACGAGGTGGAGGGAGATTAGTAGCAGCTTTTGGGTGGTGCATAAGGCAGTGATAGCTGCGGATGTGGTGGTGGACGCTGGTGCGAATGGTGGTAGGGGCAGAGATTAGAGTGGTCAGGGAAGGAACTTTACATAGCCGGGGCGGCTTATGTAGGAATAATCGAGGGAGATGGATGGCTTAGTTAGCTAGAGTGCGGTGCAGGGAAGACTTTGGGTGGCAGAGGTGGCTGCGTAGTTGGTTAAAGGCGGAGAAAAACTCGTCTGAAGTGGCGGTGGCGCACAGAATAAAATCTTAGGATTTTGGGAAAAAAATCTTGAAATAGTACCACATGAGGGGTATTTATAGTGTTAGAGGGTAGGGTCAAGTTTTGTAGATTGGCAGGAGGTCAATACCGATGAGATATTGAAGTAAACATGGCGTCAATTGGTTAGCACGATTTCAAATCGTGCCCGACCTTCGCGAGAGAAAATGGAGAGATCGTGTGGGAGAAAAGGGAAATGGGGTAGTTCATGCTAGAATGTGTGTTGAGGGGGAGAGAAAGAGAGGGGGAAAAGGGGTAGCAAACGTGCAAAAAACCTAGGAGTTGGGGCAGCAGAGTTACAGGTTGCCGACGACGGGGAGGGGAGGAAGAAGGAAGAAGAAGAAGAAAGAAAGGTGGGGGGGGGGAACCGGTGGTTCGGGAGAAATAAAGGAGAAGAAAGGGAAGGCGGGTGAACCGAGCGACGCAGGTTAAATGTTTTTAACCAAATCGTTACGTTCTAGAGAAATAATGGAGGAGGAGTGGCGTTTCGATTGGGCCGCGCTGAAGGAAGAAAAGAAAGAACGGGAGTAGGCCGCAGGAAGCAAAAGGGGGAGAAGGCTTGGGACGCTGGGCTGGCCCAAGTCGGGGAGGAGAAGAAGAAAAAAAAGAAAGGAATAAGAAAGAAAAAGGAAGAAAAAGAAAGGAAAAAGGAAGAAAAAAAAAGGAAAAAGGAAAAAGGGAAAAAGAAAAATAATGGGTTAGGGCTAATTAAATTAATTAGGTTATTTGGGATATTTAAAAATAATAATATTTAAAAAAATAATATTTAAATCTCTTTTTAGGCTAATTTAGAATTTTTAAAAGGTTTTTCATAAATTTTATTTTAATTAGCAAAACACCCTAATTTATTCAATTAAATTATTTATAAAATTAATATTCATTTGGAACTATTTTCTATTTCTTATTTAAAAAAATAATTTATTTTATTAATTTCCAAAATAAAATCTTTAATTAGCTAAAATACTCAAATTTCTCCAAATTAAAATATTTATAATATTTGTTCTTGATCTACCCTAATTAATTTCCTTTTATTTTAATAAAAATAATTTATTTAAATAATTTTCCTAATAAAATCTTATTTAACTATAATTTTTAAAATTAGAATTTTCGGGGCATTTCATTATGTGTGAGAATTTTGGTCTGCTTGACGTGAGTTCCCTAGAGTCAAATTGAGCTAGGGAGACTAGTCAACAAATCCTAGGCAAATCTGTCCATTCTGATCTAATTCAAACGGTCATAAGTAGAGTTTCAAGTTTCCTTCCGAACCCTCTATGTTTTCCTTCTATTAGTTGGCAATAAATGACCCAAATCCTCCCTACATTACACTTTCTTTTAGCCATTAAAATTTCTCTAAGTTCTGCATTCTCTTCTTTTCTCTCCACACTTCTAGAACTTGTCAATTTATTTGCACACTCTCCCGATCCTACCTCTAGCTCTATCTTTTTTCAATTGTTAAGTAAGGTGGAGTTAGATTTTGGGAAAAGATGGAGTGGTTTAGTTGATATTTTCCCCTGTTTTTGTCTCCATGGTATGTCCTTCTTTTATTTTCTCTTGTTTGAAATTTTATGAAGTTTTGGTATAATACCTGAGTTAAGATTTTGGTTTATTAAGGTTGTAAGAGTTGAAGTTTTCACATAATTAGAAATTCTATTTTTAAGGGGATTTAGCCTACATGAAGTAAGTAGCTCTTACTCTTAAAATGTTAACATGCGTATATGCATGAAAAGTGATATCTTAGTTGGTGGATACTTGTTGATATGAAGAAATGTAGTTGTGTGCATGGTTTACATTTTTTAATGTCACAAATGGAGAAACGAGCATGAAAATGGGAATAGTCGGTTATGATGATGTTATGTGGAGAAATACATGTTAATCTAGTTAGGAATATGTTGTTTGATGCTGATGCATGTTCTAATGTAGTTAGAAATGATTATCATGCAACAGTCTACATGAAATTTGTGAATCTATGCTTTGTTAGGGAAAATCAATCGACCATTTAAGTCAAACCAATTCATTGGTCTATTTGCAGAGACCTTAGTCTTTCTCTCTACTTAAACCCATTGACTGGTCTATGAACAGTCAACTATTTTGTCCAAACCGATTGACTGATTTGAAGAAAGCATTGGTTGGTGAAGTTAAACCGATTGACTAGTCGACCAAAACCAATTGACTAATTGGTCCAACAGATTGACTAGTTTGACTGGTTTGTATGATTTGTTCCTTTGTGATTTGGTTATACTTGGGGGTCATGTTTAGGACTATACCATAATTATTAATGGGACAAAATACAAATTTTAACATAGATTATTAGCCTAATTAAAAGATTAAAATGGATCATAACTTATGGCATACATTATGAGTAATGTAAAGGCTAAAAATGTAATTCACTTGTAATAAGTGATAAAATAGGAATAAAAGTAATGGAAATTAGTAAGGGCATAAGTTAACCATATGATGGAGATTAATTTCATTAGCTAAAGATAAATGGTAAACTCACATAGTTGGGAAAAATAGAAAAAAAAGGATAAATATGGTTTCGTATGGGAAATTACCTTGTTTTCTTATATGGGTCTTGTATGATCACACATCCTTGTGAATAAAATACTAATTATTTAAAGCAAAAGATAGCCGAGTTGAGTTTGAGTCTAGATTAACCGATCCTCGATTAGCTACTAGGGGTTAGTCTATCTTCAGGCATTTTTGGTGTTTTCAGGCTTTGCCTTCATGTAGGAATCTAAGAGGTCCCGATGACTTACCTACTTTAAACACCAATGATGTATTAGGGTGTCTTATCCTAATTATTTTACCAATAACCTCAATTCGTAACATGAAATAAATCCCTAAAATTTATTTTTGATTATCTTATCTTTTTTTATTTAAACCCATCCCAATCTTGATTATTTTTTTCAAATTATTTTTTTCAGACCTAAAATAAAAATAAAACTATTTTTCTACTCTACCATCTACTCTCCTTGTCTCCCTCATTCCTTACTTTACTCAACCTATCACCTCACCTCATCACCCTCTGCATTTATGCATACATATACACACTACACATTCATGCACACTCCAACCAAACCTTATTCTTTTTCAACCCCCTATTCCTTCCAGCAATTACCCAAGCCAAACCCAGCTCTCCACTTCCTACTCTCCTTCCCTCTCTCTTTTGTTTAGTTTTTCTTCCCAACCCAGTACTCCCCGACCAACCCCATATCACCATTACAACAACCATCCACCATCGCCACCTTATAGCCCTGTCCTCGTCCTGCACCAACCATCAACAGAACCACCACAACCTATGCACCATCACCCTCGACCCAACAACACCTCCATCACCCCCTTAGCCTACACAGCTCATCGCCCAGCTCCCTAACCTTTAAGCACCAACCACACACCACCTTGTCAGCCCCAGCTTACATAATGCCACCCCATCACTACCACCATAGCCAACCAGCACCAACCGACCATAGCCTTACCACCCCATATGCACAACACCCTTCCCTCATTGCAGCCCCATCGTCTAGCAGTACCGCCACTAGCCCTATCTCTTCTCTTCTTATTCCCCCACCTTTCTCTATAGCTTCAACAGCCTCCACCCTCTGCCATTCGAATCACCACCACCAAGCAGCCCACCATCCTACTGAGCCATCCAGTGTAGCCCACCCCATCACCACTAACTAACCCCTACATCCTTCCCCCCATCATAGCCCTACCACTTCCTATAGCCACAACCAGACACCCTCCACCATCGACTTGCCACCAGTCTCCACCGTCCACTATTACCCTCTCCTTCCCCCTGCCTCGCTCTACCAACCCTCTCGCCCAGCAGCCTCGAGCCTTCTATATATGCATGGCTCAAGCTGTTGTGCGGTGTGAGTTGTGTATGTTGTTTCAATAAATTTTGGTAGCCATATTAAATGTAAGGGTATTTTGGTAATTTTAAAAAAATAAATATTTTTATATTATAATTATTATTTTATCAGATAGATATTAATTTGGTATTTGTGGTATTATTTTTAGATGTAAAAGTTGATTCGTAGAACCTAATAATTTTTAGTGGATACCGCTAATTTTATGTTTTTGCTGGAATTTAGGTAAATGTTATATCCTACTAAAATGATAAATATTATGTGATAGTACATTAGGATTTTTGGTGTATGAAATATATTAAGCATGGTTTATTTTGATGTAATTATGTGTTAATTATTATTATCATAAAAAAGGGTAAATGAGCATGTTATCTGATGTAAAATATTTTGGATACGAAAGTATGAGTAAAATAATTCTAATGATGGAAAAATATTTTGTATGATAATTATGTATAATATAATAGATTAAGCATGCGTAGATATAATTATGGAATAACTATTATGGATGTGTGTCCTAGGGGCAATTTAGTTATTTTTGTGTATTATGATATTTATTCTAAAAATTATGTCTAAAGTATATTATTTGTTGTTGATTATGTGATCATGTAATTTGTACATTTCATGTGCAAGGGAAAAATAGTCCTTTGACATAGCTGATAATTTTAAATTCCATAATAAATAATTAAATTATTTTATTTTATCCTTTTCATGATAAATTAATAAATAAAATGGATTTAGTATTTAAATGGATGATAATCTAATAATTATTGGCCTCAGGGGCATTTTGGTCATTTTCGGCCTAGTGTGTGCAAACGTGAATACTTAGACATAGGATAGCCTTAAACTTTTAGTAGTTTGACTTTAGTGTTGACTTTGACTTTGTTTTGGACTGTTGACCTTAGGGTTGACTTGGATAATTAAAAATAAAGGAAAAAATGGGTAAGTATGGAAATGAGAATAATTGTGTAATATGTGTTATATGTGATCACCTTATAAAATACTAATATAAAGTGGAAGACCTTGAGTTTGAGAATGGTTTCTCTCTAGGGGTAGCTGCCTTAAAGATAAGGTAGGAGTCCTCAATTTGTTTGGTTTTCTAGTGTCTTGGTTGTGCCCTAGTGAGGTCCTAGTCTACTTTATAGGTGACCTACGAGCCCTATAGGGAGTATCAATACTTAAGGATTAGATGTCTGAGGTGAGGAGGATACTGTGTGCCTCGTACATTATTATGACTAGAGTCTTGTTATGCCTCTAGGTTGGATGATTGGGAGTGTACTATGATGCTTGTGTGTCGGTATAACTAGTGTACTTTTATGTCTTAAGGTTATTATTGTATCCTCCTTGAGTAAATAAAAATGAAAATGATATGATCAGTTTGGAATGATTATTATTGGATATTGAATTGGTTTCGGTAGGAGCCTTGTGCCTACCTATTGTATCGGTAGTAGCATTCATGCCTACCTATGGTTTCGGTAGCAGCCTTTGCGCCCACCTGTGATTTCGGTAATAAACTTCGCACCTATATGTGTTCGTATTATTTCTGTGAGCGTACCTATGATATTATGTATTTTATTACACTATATTTGTAAGTATACATGTGACGTAATGTATTTTATTATACTATACATGTAACTATACATGTGACGTTATAATTTATTATATTGTACCTATAAGCATATCCGTGATGTTATTCATTTTATTATACTATACCTATAAGTATACCGATGATGTTATGTATTTTATTTTACTATATTTGTAAGTATACCTATGATGTTATGGATTTGTTATAGCATACTTGTAAACATACTTGTGATTTTATTAATTTTGTTGGGATTGATGCTAAGATAGGAGTCATGTTGTGAATATTATGATTGTTATGCTAGAGTTTGGGTTCTAATTATTACTTCTGAGAGCATCTCTGGTATGTCGTTTGGTAAGCTTTCAGTTGTTTTAGACAAATGAAAATGAATAACATGTGACCTTAATAGAATTTGACTGTCTAAATGATTATTGTATATCAATCCTAATAGGAATACTTAAATATCTTGTACCATGTCAGTTGTTTATCTTGCATGTGTTTTATGCTAGTTTTTCATATTAGTTTGGTATAAAGAGTTATTTAGTACCATAGTACTAACGGTTTTCATTTTATGGTCCTCTACCTATTTAATAGGCAGTATTTACCTTGCATGCTTACTTTGAGGGTAAGATCTAACGACTTCAAATAGAGGGTTGAGAGTTAGGACTATTTGGTATTTGCCCTGACTTATTTTGATTAGGATATTTAGTAAATTCTTAAATCCCCTGCTATTTCCCTTTTTTATATTACAACTGCTTGATCTTTTTGTATTTATCAAGACAATGTAATTCGTAATGAAATTTCTATCCTGCCTTTGTTATAAATGTTATTCAAGTAAAGTAATGTTTTAGCCTTAGCACTTAATATAAGAATGGTAGAGGATGCTAGAATTATACTGAGTGTGGTGGTAACACCCATTAATTTTGTAATTAACGCTTTTGCAAAACGAAAATTTTTAGTAGTAAAAATGGAGGTGTTACACTTATGTCCATATTGTTTAGCTTAGTCTTAAACTTATGTCCATTATGGTGATTGGCTTCGGCCTGAACTTATGTTCACTTAGTGATTGGCTTCAGCTTGGGCTTTATGTCCCTTTTTGTATAGGCTTCCATGCTATGTGAGACCATAGGGTGGTGCACAATCCATCACTCGATGATAATAAAATATGGTTGTTAAGTAATTGATCAACTATAAATGATGATTTAGAGAATAGATAATATTTGGCAAGAATGAAAGTAATGGTATGATTGGTAAAAAATGAGTAAAGCTAGTTCTTACACTTGGCTAATGGTTAACCTGTCTACTTGATTATGAAATGGAATATTGACTGATTGACTCACTTATCTCTTAGATGGATGAACTAATGGGTATAACCTTAGGATTGGTTAATTGGGCTCAACCCTAGATATTGTTTGTTTCTTCTTGCCATTAAGTGTGTATATGCTTATGTGGAACAATGGTGAATCTATTTATGAAGTATTCTACTTGGTGGAATTATGCATGATAATATGACTTCATGCGCTCCTATCTTTATATATACGGTCTTATAATGATATATATTGTAATATATATTTAACCGTAATCAACTGGTATACTTGTGTATATTGAGGGAGAAACTTAGCTTACTTAGTACGTATCACACTAATGTACTCATTTGCTCGGTCATCTACTCATTCCTACAAGCAGAGGACCCTGTACAGGTTTCTAGGGATGACTAGTAAAAGGCCTAACTCTGTTGGGTTGGTGCTTGTCAGCGATGACATCCGAAAGGTTTGATGAGGTCTGTGGAGGACCATGGTATTTGCTTTGGGCCTCGTGCCCTAACCTATATTTTGTAATTTCATACTTTTAATATGTACTCTATAACAATTTGATCAAAATCCGTTAAGGTCGTTTGTTGTAAATATTGTGGAATCATTTCAATTAAATTATTACTTGCGCATTCTGCTTTTTTAATGTTTGTTGGTTTAGCCTTGTATCTAATATTGGTAAGCGACGGATGTCTAACCTATGTCAGGTACAACAACAACACCTCATTTTTCAAAGTATTTTATGCTTCCACAACATATTTTTAACGAAATTTTTTTGTAGTAAAAATGGGGGGGGGGTGTTACATCTATAGTTAAGTGTTCTTGTTGTGGAGTAATTTTTAGAATGGGTGACCCTCCTTGAAATTTTCAAAATTTTTCTCAAAATATATTGGAAAGCGCATGAGTAAAAAAAACATGCTGAAATGACTCGTGTTAATTTGTGGAGCTAGCCGATTAATTTGAAAGGCTCTAAGGAGCCCTCATATAGTCTTATTGACTTAGAGTATTATAATAATTGGGCCTGATTCACTTTTAGGACAGTGGATACTTCATGACAAAATGCTTTGGATTCCTAGGTTTTATTCTCTACAATTCTTACCGACAAGAAAGTGTTCATCTATGTTGCATGTATAAAATCATTTTTGACCCAACATTTTTCCATTTTCCATTTTATGCCCCCATTTTCAAAAAATGAATATAAATGTACATCATATTTTTAAAAATTATCTTTTGCTATTTTAGAAGTTCTCATGTCCTTATCTTTGTCCCTATACAACCTTGGTGTTCACTTTTTGAACATAATTATCTCTACTATTTACTCCCTTCTTCTTTTTTAATTTCTTCACCTTTTTTGTATTGAAAATAAGAATATTCTCTTGCAATAAACTAAACATAGTTAGCTTTTTAGATTTATCTTGATAAATTCGTAATCGTCATATATTTCATTAGTTTCAAAAACTTTGGATATAAAAGTCTCAACTAAAAAATTTACTTTCCCATAAAAAATGCATTCTAAATTGTATTTTGAATTTAATCAAATAATTTATTCAATAATTTTGTGTTTGTATATGTAATTATGCTAAATCAACTTAATAAGTTGGTGGAAAAGATGAGGATGTTTTATTAGATGTATGTAATCTTATAAATTAAAGAAGAATTAGTAATGAAGTACTAGTAAGGAATAAAGAGTCAACTACATCCACTGAAAGAAAGATGTTGGAGTTGAGATTGGGGTGGTTTAGTCATGTGAAGATATATTATCCAAATTTGTTGGTAAAGAGTTGAGAAAAGATTCATTTGAAGCATCATAAAAGATGAAGATATAAACCTAGAAAAAGTCAAAGTGAAGTGATATTGGTATTGTTTGACTTGTCTAGGACTTTCTTATATCATTTTAACATGAGTTTGCACCTAGAACTAGGGCTGTAAACGAGCCGAGCCTAAAATAATATTTGGGCTTGGCTCGTTTAACTAAACGAACGAGCCGAACCGAGCTTTTAACGAGTTGAGCCGAGACGAGCTCACGAGTCAAAGCCAAAAAATGAACCAAGCCGAGCCCGAGCTTTACTTTTAGGCTCGTTTAACTAAATAAACGAGCCGAACTGAGCCGAATACTAAACTAGCTTAGCTCATTTACAGTCCTACCTAGAACACAAATTGACAGTGATCTTATTAGTGTTATTTTGGTTTTTGTCATTAGTATTGTAAATTTGTCGATTATCATTGTTGTTGTGGTTAATTAGTTTATTTCATATCTCTTCTATTTTAGGTGTATATTAATTGTGTACGATAACTGCAATTTAGTTTTTTCATGTCATATTATATATATATATATATATATATATTTTGTTTATCCACTTATCTATTCAATGCCCTCCGGCTAACATTGATATTTTGTTACTTGTACGTAAATTCAATAAATTTATGAAACATAAAACCCCAGTATTTATAATTTGCGGATTCATTTAGTTAATTCCTATATACTCTTTTTTTTTTAAAGGAACTTTCAATATAAATGCCCTAAAGTAGGGAGGGAACAGGAGCGTGGGAGTACCCGCCGGCGTGCAGAAAGCTTGCTTCTGTCCAATTCCCTTCCTTTGAAGCAACACCTGAAGTGCGTGGAAGTAATTAATTATGGCCTAAGAATGTCTGATCATCCCATCAATATCGTCTTAGTTAAATAACCCTTTGGACGGAAAGCGATTAAATCACAAATCAAATATGTTTAGAAATAAGACAACAAAGATCGATTCGACCATCATTACCTACCTATTACACAGTAAAATCAAAAAACTACGGCTGCTAATTATTAATTATTCAAGAACATAATACTACCAGATTGTCGTCGCTATGATGATGGAAAAGGAAAGAGTACAGGAACAACCCGTACGTAGCATGGAAAAATGAGCGACGAAGTGCAGAATCGCTCGCTTCGGAAACAAGGGGTGGTTTGCAAGGAGGGGCGTATTATATAAAGAAGCTCGCGTCCCTCCCTTCAGGCATTGATTCAGCCGTTACTGAGGATGACTGGAAAGAGAAAGAGAAAAAGAGGGAAAGGGAAAAGGAAAAAAGAAAAAGAAACGCACAATGATGGGCACGCATAGTTTGATTCATTCTTGTGAAACCAAAGATAGAGCTACACCTACACCTACACCTACACCTACACCTACACCTACACGCGCATCCAAAAGAAAGGGAGGGGAGGAGGCGGGGGGAAGAAAAGGAAGAAAGGGGCATTATGCCCGGGCCGTGGCATATATGTAATAAAATATACAGTGAGCAATGCGACCGATCGTATCCTATGAGACTCATATTTCCTGGCACCATATTCAGAAATTGAGCATAAGTTCCTCATGCTATACATGTTCGTCTATGATACACTTGGGGAAATAATTCTCTTGATTAAAACCAGGGGCCCAAATTCCCTTGCATCCCAATTCATTGCAAATTATTCATATAACAAATAATATGGTGAGGATCATATAAAAACACTCCGCTACTAACTCTGCTGCCAACTCATGAGTTTACAAATAAGGTTATGTATATTTATTCATCGCTGTGCCGTGCCATATAACAAGGAAATTAAAATGGAACAAATTTATTTTGTTGCCTTATTACTACTACGAGTATTGTTGCTTGTACTCTTAAGAAACAACACCCCACCAAATTAAAAAAACAAAAGATTTTGAATTGTACTCCCTTTGTGTGTGTGTGTGTGTGTGTGTGTAAAGAAATTCTAGATGTAATATGTAATGGTTCTCTTTGATATAGTAAGAAAAAAAAATCTCTTGGCTCTCCTAGTGAATGTAGTCGTTCATTAAATTTTGAACGGCAACTAAGTTGAATGATAAAATGCCCTAACTAGATAGTAGTATCGATGCATGGAAATTGTGTTTGACATCACATTTCTGCCTAGAAATGTCTTGTTGTTTCTATTTTTGAGTTTTTGTTTCTCCAAAATATACATATATAAGTCTACTTTGCATTTGTAAATGTTGGGAAAATTCCCAATAATCAAAAGAAAATATGCGAAATAGAAAAAAAAAAGAGTTACCAAACTTAATTTTTTATTACTATTTTTGCAAGAAATTACAAAGAATTAAGAACACCCAAACCCATGTTTTTTTCTTACCAAGATTATCAAGAACAATGCTCTTGATTAATCCACTCAGTTATAGAATCCACATTCCTGAGCGAGAATTTTCTAGATCAAATCCCTAGATCTAGAACACAAAGACTTTGCCCTTATTTTTTGTTCTTTGCACCTTCGTCATGTTCATCCTATACATAGTGATAACTCTAGAAAATAGGGTCCTTTTATAGACTAACAAGTGCCTAAACCCAACAACATATAAAAGTTATAGGTGAAACCGGCCCTAAAAAAATACAAACAAAAAACGAGTAAAAAAAATCTATTGTGTGAATCAAGGCCATCAACACAGTTGTGTTTGCTATTACAACCCCCATGTCAATCACCACAGCTGTGTCAGCTACCACACTCATCCCATGTTGATCCTTTGTCTTTCTTTTCTCTCCATCTTTACTTCTTGTCGACACGAGTGTGTTCCTAAACACTTTCCGCCCATGTTGACCTCTACAAAATCTATTTCTCTTTAGTGTCCCTTATCATAGGTCCTTCTACAACTATGGCACATGGACTTGAATTCTGACATTAAATATATTTTTTTTCAGTATTTTTGTCTCCATCACAATGCAATATTGCATAGTGGTTCAATTGTATTCAAAATATTTTAATGTACATGTAAAATAAAAATAAAAACTATATAAAATGTCGGGCAATAAAAATAAGCTTATATTGTAACTATGGTCCTAAACAGTGCACTTGAAGCTTAAGTAAAATAGAAAAGGTCATGTGGAGAACTACAAATTAAGACGCCGACAATTAATCTAGTAAACTGTTTTTCTTGCTTATCAGGCAAACAAAACTAAAGCAATCCTATGCATATAGCACCCTAAAGTTTCCTAACTCTTGCTGGTTATATAATATGCATCCACGTCTTTGCTAGCTAGGACTTTTATTAGTCCCTGAAAGTGCAAGGCAAGCCAAAAAAAAAATATCTAGGCTCTAGCTGACCCTTTTGACATCGCCCGTAGCCAGCTGTGTATAATCTAAACTCACTATATAGAGCCAAGCCCTTTTAAATTCTCACTTATCTTATAATTGTTCTGCTTAATTTATTCTGTCCAGTCATCTAGTTAGACGTTTATTCTTGTATATATCGCCACTTCCTTGTCCAACAATATAGCACTTAATTAATTATAGTTAATCTCTGAATTTCATTATTCTTATTTTGTTTTGTGTAGAGAACAAATTAAATACATAGTTTCGTATCAACTCTTTTATAAGAAAAGGCATTGAAGCCCAATCTATAAGGTCTCGATCTGGCAATTCCCCCCTTAGTCTTTGCTCTTTAATTAGTGCAAAGGGATAAATGACGAATTTGAGTGAAAACGGTGAGGTTTCTGTAGCCAGAATAACAAGCCATCTTTCAACAGGAAACCGTCGAGTTGAGATGACTGATCACCGTGATCAATATCAGGTACTCATGAGCCGTCCAACTCCAGAGCAAGATAGGACGTCTGAACCCAAGGCTCCAGTACGGGTAAGCTACAAAGAATGCCTCAAGAACCATGCGGCAGCAATTGGAGGCAACTCCATAGATGGTTGTGGTGAGTTCATGCCGAATGGGGAAGCAGAAGGCACACTTGAAGCCTTTAAATGCTCGGCATGTGGATGTCACCGGAACTTCCACAGGAAAGAGTTAGAAGGCATAAACTCACCCTCGGAATGCTTCCAGTACTCTAGGTGTTATCATCATCCCTGTTTTAAAAGGAGTACGGCCACGTCTGTATTAGGTTACCATCCAACTGGTGTATTAGTTCAAGCTGCAGATTCAAAGGTCTATATGCAGGGAGGAGGAGGAATGCTTCCGGCGAATACAAGAGCCCCTTTGTTGCCTTCGGAATCAGAGGAAGATAAAAAGATGGTGGCTGTGGGAAGACCAAATGATCAGAAGATTATTAAGAAAAGGGTTAGGACAAAGTTTACGGAGGAGCAGAAGCAGAAGATGTTGAGTTTTGCAGAGGATGCTGGTTGGAAAATACAGAAGTTAGAGGAATCTGTAGTACAGGAATTTTGTCAAGAGATTGGTATTAACAAGAGAGTGCTTAAGGTGTGGATTCATAATAACAAGCACAGCTCTACTAAGGGCAATTCTTCCGGTAAGTGAACTATGTATAATGTGCTTTTCCCTGGCGGCCGGGCTCAAGTATCGATTTCTTCGTTTTGGATAGCCTATATTAGCTAGCAGTGACATCGACCTAGCTAGTGAGTTAATGAGCTGCCATATATATATGCATGCATCCTAATTTGTTTTTCAATATGAGAGACCGCACTAATCTTAGTACGTACTAAACAGAGTGTATTAGCATGTTCATGTCTGTAAAACGTTTCATAGTTACGTTTGTATTTGCCTCAATCTCAAGAATGGACAACAATGAGCATGGAGGCATTGGTTTATAGATGTATCAATGCCCTCGAACATACACGCGGGTAAGGCCAATGGACTTATTGTTGGGTTTTGAGTGTAAAAACAACTTTGTTTGTGTAGTATCTCAAGTCGATACAACCATGGAAGGCTACCTTAAAGTACTTTCAGATTGATTAATTGATCCTACAGATCAACACGACTCATTTCAACCCATTTTATCCTTTCGCGCTTTCTGAAAAATTTATAGAAAATTTTTAAAAATTCTCAAGAGGGTTATATATGCTAAAAATTGTTTAACGAAAAATATACTTAACTGTAGAGTTCTTAGGATAGAATCACAAAAAAAATAGTATACTACGTTGATATGAGTATCTAAATTAATCTTTATAACACTTTCCTCAATTTAGGGATATTACAATCAAACCCACTTAAAGAGTGCAATGTCTTCGTTGCGCCTCAACTACTAACTGTCTCAATACAGTTTATCCCAAGAATTGTCCTCTTAGATGGCTAACTAATTCATCCAAGTTTAACTCATGGTAGCAGTTTCACTCTGATACCATTTGTAAGACCTTAAGTCGATATGACCACGTAGGGCTATCTTGGAGTGTTTTCAGATTGATTGGATAACTACATAGATCAACACGATTTCTTTCAACACACTTCCCAATAAAGTTTGAATTTTTTAAAAAAAATTATAAGAGGGTCGCCCATCCTAAAAATTACTTTACGACTAGGGCACTTAACTGTAGAGTTATTAGGACATAATCAACAAAATGTAATTATTACATATTGAATTTGGAGGTATTACAACTTGAAACAAAGACTTCTAGAAAGAATTTCATTTTTATAAATTTATCTGATATAAACACTTAATTGAAGTATACTAAATTAGAATTTATATAATTTTATAAAGATTTAATCTTACAAAATAAGTTATAATGTATTTACATCATATTAAAGATAAAAATAAAAATAAAATATGACAAATACTCTATCTAAATTCCTTATATAAAAACATTTAAATAAGGAAATTATTTAAATTTTCTATCAAAATAGTAGATTTATAACTGTTGAAATTTTAAAGTTTGTTAATCTTAAAATTAAAATTATATATATATATATATATATATATATCATGAAGATTAAATTTACGACCAACACAACCACTCTTATTTGTATGATCAGCTCCCACTATCTAACATAGATATAGTTAACCATACAAAATACATTAGATTCCTCTTTACATAGCCTAGCATAGATTGGACTACTTGTGGAAATACTTTGACCTCAAGATAGATAACACATAAGTCTTGGGCTGGGCAAAACACATTACTTTGATATGGATTCACCTTATGCTTGTGTACATAGCATTTGATTCCAATACTTATGTAATTGGCACTTGAATTTCAATTTAAATATAATCTCCCTCACTAGTTATAATCATTTCTCCCTAAATTTAAAATATTATCAATTGCTTATACAAAATCTTATCATACTAGAAATCACAATTGTTATCTCCTCTCTCCTAAGATATATTGTTCCTTGAACTAGCGATGAACTTTCCCAGCCCTCTTTCACTTTTCATTCTATTTCCTAAAAAAAAAAGCAAGATTATTCTTTCTTCTCACAAAAAAAACCTAAAGATTATTTTTTTTAAAAGGGAAAAAATAAATCAAAGTTATGCACACATGTCCTGCAATAAATTAATAAATAAAACTACAATTGTGTGGGTGTGTATTGTTATAGTATTGAAAAATTCAAATATAGATAATAAACTAAGATAAAAAGAAAATATGAGATAATGTCTTATTCATTCATATGTATGACTTCTCTCCTTTATACAATTTACCATATCTTATATATATAATATTCATACTTATTACATCCATTATGAAAAGGAGTTAGAAGGAAGTGGAGGATAGGTAGAGTTGAGAAATTAGAGTTATAATGGATAAAGTTGTTATAACAAATAGGAATGAAGTGAGTTTTAAACCTATGATTTAATACAATATACATGTCTGCATTGTACATCCATAATATGTAAATAAGATATTTACAACAATCCCCTTTAAAAATACATAATTGGCTTATAAAAAACTTTGCTAGGAAGACCTAGTGAGACACATCCAATTTTTTAAGACAAGCATCAGGTTCATTCCAATTGATATAGTTTAATATATATTGGTATGTGCAATTGATACATACTAAAAAATTTTGCATGCATATTATCATATGAATTTTATACCTCACTAACAATGGTTTATGAATCAAAAACATAATCAATGCCTCTGACAGGTTGTTATTGCAACACCCCCATTTTTTACTATAAAAAATATCATTTAAAACAATGTGGAAGCAGAAAATACAATTAGGAAAAACGGGATGTAACCACCGTACATAACATAGGATAGACACTCATTGCCTACCCTATATCAAATACAAAGCTAAACCAACCAACCAACCAATTTAAAATAGAGTGTGAAAACATAAATTACATAAAAATTTAAAATATTGTTTACATCAAGGACCTCAATGGTCCTCGACCAAGTCAAATATAAGGAAAATGATAAGTTAAGACTACGTGGCTACATTACTTAGAAAATAAGACTAGGTTGTGACCCTTAAACCATGGTTCGTCACCAACCACACAAAATCCTTCGGATGTCCAAGCTCTCAAGTCACGAACCCAAGCTAAGGTAGGCCAAATACTGGCCATCCCTAAAGACCTACACATGACCCTCTGTTTGTGGGAATGAGAAGGTGACTGAAAAAATGGGCACATCAGTTTTCTATGTACTAAGTGAGCCAAGTTGTCTCCTCAATGAAAATCGTAAGTATGCAAGATTCTGTCATAATTTGGATGTTATATTTAATATGCATCATACTAATGCCATATATATAAGGGTAGTAATACATCATGATATACAATCATACATAATTCAGGCAACTCAGAATGTAGCATGATTACCTTCATATTATAATATCATAGATAATCACACATGTATTAGGAAGATTATTTCAGACAACCACTAGGGTTTGTTTTCCCACTTGCTTAATTGATTATATTATCCTATTTCCTTATCAATATATTGATTAGGCCAACATCAAGTCAATCTCTCCAATTATTAACTAGTTGGTCATTTAAGTTGTCATCCCAGTGTACAAACCAACTTTTATCCTTTTTGGTCATTCAAACCATTGTTCCCATCATTATTCAATTATTTATCATCCACTTATTCATCATCCAAATTTTATCATCCATTTAGTTATCATCTAAATTTTATCATCCATTTACTTATCATCCAGATTTTATCATCCATTTACTTATCATCCAAATTTTATCATCAAGTGATGGATTGTGCACCGCCCCTTGGTCTCACACATCATGGAATCCTATACAAACTAAGGGACATAAAATCTAAGTCAAAGTCAATCACCAAAGAAGATATAATTCTATGCCAAAGCCAATCACCAGAATAGACATAAGTCTAGACTGAAATCAACCAAGATGGACATAAGTCCATGCCAAAGCCAACCACCTAGGTAACCAGACCCTTTAGTATTGATAACCCTAGTACATCATTAGTGTCTAGAATATGTAAGGTACTAGAATCTCTAGGATCCCACCTAAAGGCACCAATAAATGCCCAAAGGTAGACTAACCCTAGGCTGGTAATCAAGGATTAAGTAACCTAGACCCATACACAACTCAATTATCTTTTTCTTTATGTTATTAGTACATTATTTGTAACGTTAAGTGATCACACAAGGCCTATATAAAGAGCAAGCAAGGCATTCGCATTTTTTTCCATATTACTCTTTTCCATTTCCCAACCATGTGAGGCTTCCATTTATCCTTACCCAATGTTATTCATGCCCATAATATTATTTTATTCAAGCATATGTTGTGCTTCATTACTCTTTTCTCAAGACCATCACATTCCATAAGTAGTACACCCATTTAGCCTTTACAATACTCATTGAGTATTTCATGAATCGTGATCCATTTAATCCATTCATTAGGTTATAATCCATGATTAAATTTGTATTTTATCCCTTTAATAATCATAGGATAATCCCATGCAGAGTGTAATATCCCAAAAATTTACTTAGCCCAATCCCGTGTTATTAACGTCCTAAGTTGATTCTAATCTTGAGAAAATCTTATTTTAGCCTTAACCCAATTTCTCAATCCCAAAACTTTAATCGAATCCAAAACCATGACTCGGATAAATCAGATTTTATAAACTAAAATATAAACCCACAAAAATTTCCACTAATCATAGCTAATTTGGCTAATCTAAAACTACCTAAACTAAACCCTAAATCTTTTTCTCTTTTTCCTTTTCCTTCTCCTTTTATTTTCTTTCTTCACCTTTCTCCCATAAACCTAAGCCGTAATGGTTAAAATTGATGCAACTTGCACATGCAACTTTCTTCTCCTTCTCCACTTACACCATCACCTATCATCTTCTGCACACATCCATCACCTATTAACCTACTTCCTTTCCTCTTTTTCTTCTTCTCCTTCTACTTTTCTTATCCCTACCAAACTGCACACCTTACAAACACCCTACCACTCTTCTTCTTCTTCTTCTTCTTC
Organism: Tamarix austromongolica; assembly: GCA_039764185.1. Taxonomy (NCBI): domain Eukaryota; kingdom Viridiplantae; phylum Streptophyta; class Magnoliopsida; order Caryophyllales; family Tamaricaceae; genus Tamarix; species Tamarix austromongolica. The sequence goes on along the minus strand of CM077817.1, from coordinate 24,870,766 downwards.
TTCTTCTTCTTCTTCTTCTTCTTCTTCTTCTTCTTCCTCTTCTTATCTTTACACAACATACACACTCACCATAACCATCACCTACATTTTTCACCCCAACACTCCACCATCCCTCATTGAATTCCCTCTCTATTCTTCTCTGCCACCCCTCGTGCCTCTCCCTACACCCTACATTTTCCTTCCCATTTGTAACACCCACCCACCCACACACACACACACACACTACACACTCTTCTTCCCTTCTCTTTTGTTTACCTTACCTTCTACCCATTTTGTGTCCAAAAATACTGCCCCGAGCTCTCCCTTCTTTCTCATTTCTTCCTTCTCTTTTCTTCCTCCCATTTGTCCCCTATTTTTGGCATATGCACCACCAATTCCACCACTATGCACCGCCACAACCACCACTCATCACCCTTTGGCTAGAGGACAGACCACCAAGGGCACCCTAACCTTCCTTATTATCGTCTTCGGCCATCGCTGCTGACCATCGCTACTTTTTCCTTCTTCTTCTCTTATGAATTGCATTTTTATAAAATGCACGACCTCAAGAATGGTTGTACAAAACTAAAACTTCCTATCACATGCCCATGCAACCTAGCACAGCCTATCCATGTACCCTTGCATGCCCACACACGACCCAAACGTATGACTATGTACATTTATTCAACTTACGACCTGTTTGCCTAGTGATCGAGCACGACCATGCCACTTTACATCTCCTAGCTGTGCGTGATCCTTCTTCTCAGTCTAGGTGTGTGCCGCCTACAACACAGTCATGCAGCTACATTTTTTGGTTGTACACCCTTATTTTCACCCCCAAACCTTGTCTAAACACAACCAATTTTTTACCATAGCTCCACCACACATTCCACTACACATCCACACATCTCAAGTTTCCATTTGACTACTGTTATTTCTGTTTTTATCCTTTTTACCTTAATTTCTCCTTCAATTAACCTCTTCGAGCTTAACTATGGTTGTTGTTTTTTTATAGGTGGTATTCCAGTAGCTTCAGAGGAGGAAGTCTAGGATTTACGTGCTTTGAGACTAATGTCCTATTTGGTAAGGATACTATTTGATGTTTAGGGTTTCTGTGTTATTGATTGTATGGTTATATGTGTTTCATGATATTGTTGTTACATGCTTTAATATATGTTGATTATGATATTATGTGACTATATTGTGATAGTATGAATGTTATGTTACTGAAAGAAAATAAGAATGGATAGAATGTATTATTTTGATGTTGTTGTGATGATGACATATTTGTGGGAATATTTCTTATGATATGAAATGTGGGCTAAATGAGCTTTGATAAATGGACATAAGAATTTTTATGAGGTATGATGATAATTGGTGGATTTGGAAAATAATGTGTGTGGAAAGTATAATAATTTATAGAATAAAGGTTGTTGTTTGTGCTTAAGGGTAAATCGGTCATTATGGGGTAATAAGGCAATTTTAGTATTTTATGTGTTAGGTTAATTAAAATATGATAATAATATCATGATAAATTCTTAGAGTATTATTTTTTGTTTTGGAGTCCTTTAATGAATTAATGGTCGATTAGGGTATAATATCTTATAATAATAATATCATTATTCCATGTGTAAAATCTAGAGGTTATTCGGATTTTGGATATGCTGCATGGGATGTATTATGGCTAATATGTGGAATTAGGATTTCAGATATTTTTATGAGAGTTACCTTGGGATAATATTATTATTGGATATTCTGTGAGAGGTACCTTAAGATAATATTATTATTATATGTGTGTACAATATGGGGGTTAGACCGTGAATTATGGGTATAATAATGATGATGATATTTAGGGAACAAGATATTATAAATTATGGTCAAATAATAAATATGGGAGGATGAGTGCTAAGGGCGTGTAATTAGGGTTTGAAGGGATCTGAGAACTGTGACTTGAGTTATGTATCTATTTGCTTTAATTTTTTTGATGCCTAAGAATTAACCCTGAATAAGATACTAATAACTTAAAGTGAAAGAGCATGTGAGTTGGGCCAAGGTGATATATATATATATGTATTCATATTCCACTAGGAAAAATAGTGGCTCGGGAGTGTTCTGCCTCAAGAAAATGATATTTTTAATCTACGTTCCACCTGAAAAAATAGTGGCTTGGGAGCATTCAGCTCCAAGAAAGTACTTCAGTCAATTCCATAGGATTAAGAATAGTGGGGCTCCTACTCATTATGAAATGAAAATATAACAGAATAACCAATAGAAAATATACTATTGATTTAAAGTGAAAGAATACGTGAGTCAGGACTAAGGCGTTATTTTTATATATATGTGTCCCATTCCACTAGGGAGAATAGTGGCTCAGGAGCATTCTGCCCTAATGTTTTCATATTTGTTCCACTGAATGATAATAGTGGATTAGGTGCGTTGTTCTTGAGAAGGTATTTTAGATCATTCCACTAGTTTAAGAATAGTGGGGTTCCTACACTCAACGTATATAAGAGAATGAAAATGTATTATAATTAATAAAGAGATATGGAACCTTTTGTTGTCTTATGAGATGTTTCATTCATTTGTTTATACACTTATTATCTGATGTGAAAGCATGTGCTAATTGTATCCCTATTTTGATAGTATTTTCCCTTACTCAATATGTAGCATACTGACCACCCGTTTTATGGGTGTTGCTCATTTTCATGAGCAAGAGACTCTAATTCTTATGTGTAGGTCTCAGAAGATCTACTAGATGATTATGCTGCCTATGATGCCTTATATGGGGATGAGTGACTTTATCTGTATTAGGGGTTAGGGAAATAGTAATTATTATCTGGTAGATGTATTTAACCGGATACCCTTTTTGGACTCATGATCTATGGTATCCCTTCTTTTGTATCATATTTTATAACTTAGGGTTAAGCTCCAAACTCATTATTGTATTATAAACGTTTCTTTTGTTTCTATTTTCCTTGCATTACTTTAATTTTTTTAACCTTTTAATTGATGTAAGGATAGTTGCATAAGATAGACTTATGTCAACTATGGTGGTAACCCCCAATATTTTATTTATTTACTTGTGTAAAAATTGGGGTGTTACACATAGCCTCAAAGCATAACCAAACTTAAAGGAACTAAATCACAAAAACCAGCTTAACTAGTCGATCAGTCTAGCCCAACATGTCAATTGATTATGCCAACCAGTCTATCAGTTTGAGCTAACCGGTCGATTATTTGACTCTCCCAAACCCTATTTTTCCTCAAATCGGTCAATCGGTTTGAACAAACTAATCGAATATTCATATACCAATCGATTGGTTCTACCCAACCAGTAATGGTTTTAAGTAAAGGGTAAGTTCAAGGTCTCTACAGGCTCACCAATCGATGGGATGGGTAAACTAATCGACTATTATAGGAACTAGTCAATCTGTTAACCTAACCAGTCGATCGATTTGCCCTATAACAACACTAAACAATCATTTCCATGCAAATCATGTTTATAAATCGTTATCATACCATATTGGAACATGTTTTAACATCATATAACACATTTTTGGCCCATTTAAATTGCACATCTCAACATTAATCATCATAACCCATTTGTTCTCAATGTTCATGCTTTTTCACTCAAAATGCACAATCTAACTTATTCGTGCTAGCATATAATATCAACTTTAAAGAGTTTCATATCATGCAAGATTACTCAACCTATTTTAGAAGCAAGAATCACTTACTTCATGCTGGAAACTTTCCTTAAACTAGAAATCACAGCCTATGATAACCTCAACTTTCAAAATCTTAAAAGCAACAAGTTTTAACTTAGAAATTCATGTATAACTTTATAATTTCAAACTTGAAATAGAAATAAAAGAATGAACATACCACACCTAAAGGTAAAATAGAGGGTACTCAGCTAAACCACTCAACCTTTTTCCTAAATATAACTCTTCCTTGATTTATAATTAAAAAAAGAGAGATCTAGATAAGGGATCATAAGAGTAAAGGGAATTCGACTGTAAGGTTTGAAGTGCAGAGGGAGAAGGTGAATACTAGAAACTTAGGTATTTTTGGTGGCTGAAAGAAAGGTAAACAAAAGGAGTGATTGGGGTTATTTATAGTTAATTAATTGAGATGAGTCATAGTGTGGTTAGGAGTAATTTGAAAACCCTAATTCTTACCATTTGAATTCAAGTTAAAAGGACAGATTTCATCTAAGATATGCTGAACTATCTTCTAGAGATTAAATGGTGATTATGGAAAAATATAGGTCAATTGATCTAGAAATGTAATTCACAAGAGGGGTAATGGAAGGTCAGTATGGAAGGAATCTTCCAATTGAATAGAGTCAAGTCTGATAATAAAGCAATGATATTAGAAATGTGTAGAGGAGAGAGGTGGAAGAAGACAAGGCTGAGGTCATCTCCCCCCAATTGTCCTAATTCACTTTCTAGATCGATGTAAGATAGTTTTTTCGGGTTAAATGCATCATGAAAAAGGCTACAAATCTCCGAGGGATAATTAATCATGGGTTACCAAAGTTCCATTTTAGTATAATAAATTTTCCTGAAAAATTAAGTTTGAAGAACATTCCTAGCAAGACATACCAATCAATCGATTTGACCTACCAATCGGCTGTTATATAAACCAGCTGATCGGTTCCCCCAATCAGTTGATCTATTTAATTGAGTAAAAACCATTTTGTTAAAATGATGAACCAGTCAATTGGTTCGCCTAAAAAACTCAATAAATTTAATTTTTCAACCTTATTTTAAATCCAACTTTATCTCAAACAAAATCATAATTTTAACATCCCCAAAATCATACATCATATAAGGGAGTATTACAGTCATAATTAGTATAATTCTAGCCCCCATGCCATCATTATACCAACTAAAAGGTTAATCATAAATAGATGTAACCAAAATAACACAATAAGAAAAGTGTTTCATAACATAAAGAGGGTCGAATGATGATGTCAAGAAATATTGAATTACAAAACATTGTTCAATTGAAAGGAAACATTAATCTAGAAACTAAAAGGTAACATATCTGGATGACACTCTCTCCGAGCCTCAACCTTGGGATACTACAGCATCACTCTACCCTAACCTGCTCATCATGTGCAGTAAAGTCATCTAGGGCATCATCAGCTACCTGCATAGACTTAAGAGGGTACACTGCTCGTGGGAATGATCATTACCCATAAAAGGAGTGATTAGTACGCTACATACTCAGTAAGGTAACAATACATTCAAGTAGGAACATAGCAGTACATGATAAAGGCATAAGGCACATAAGTAGGTTATAATAGTTCATTTGTTACCGTCTAAACTCAAGCTATTAGTATAGTAATTGGTCATCTCTTGAATTATATCTATGTGGGTTTGGAGACCCCACTATTCTCACTAGTGGACTGGTAAATGCAATACAATCCACAGCATCACGCTTCTTACCACTATTATCACCAGTGGACTCGTAAATATAATACAATCCAACGCAAAATACTTCTGACCACTATTCTCATTGGTGGATCGGTTAATATAATATAATATAATCTAGGGTAAAATGCTCCTAACTGTTATTCTCATCAATGGACCTGTAAATATAATACAATCTAGGAAAAAATGCTCCTGACCACTATTCTCACTGGTAGATTGGTAACTATATGACACATAGTTCAAACCCACATGGTGTTTGGCTATAAGTAAGTAGTGTCTTTTCCATATATTATTATCATATAAAGATTTCATCACTTGAACTTGAGACCCTCTCTATTCTCACTGGTGGAATGGTAAATATAATATAATCTATGGCAAAACACACTTGACCACTATTCTCATCGGTGAACTGGTACATATAATATAATTAAGGGAAAAATGCTCCAAGCCACTATTTGTAACACCCCAAAATTTTAAAATCTAAAATTTAATATTTAACCTTTATTTGAATTACTTTAATCTTAACCTATTAATTTAATTATTTTGTGGACCTTAGATTTATAAAAATAGATAGAATTATTTAATAAATTAATGTAAATATTTTTAACATTTTATCTTACTCTTTTAATTTAAATAAATCCCCAAACACATAATTTTACCAAAATTATTTTCCTAAATTATTACTTTGAGTTTTAGATAAATTAATTTAATATTTTCTCCATTAATCAAATTTATCCTAATTAATAATCCTAACTTTAAAAAATAGTTTTCTTTTCTTTTTCCCCTTTTTGTTTTCTTTTTTCCTTTTTTCTTCCTTTCACTTCTTTTTCCTTTTCTTTCTTTCTTTTCTTCCTTCTTATTTTGGCTAACCCAACCCTTCTCCCCCTTTTCTTTCTTTCCTTCTCCCGTTGGGCCAGCTCTTCCCCTTTCTCCTTCTCTTCTTCTCACGCCAAGTTGGCCAAGCTCCCATCTTTTATTTCCTTTCCCTCTTTTCTCGTTCAGGTCATCCCACCTCCCCCTCTTCTTTTTTTTTCTTCTTCTCCCACATAGGCCAGCCTCCCTATTTCCTTTTCTTTCCCTCCCCACTTGGACTCTTTCTCTTTCTTCTTTCTTTTTCCCCTACACCACCTGAGCCAAATAGCCCTCCCCTCCCCTCGTATGTCTCCTACATCTTTTTTCACCTATGCCTACAATTGCCAACCTGCACCTCCACCTCCTTCCCTGTCATCCTTTTTCGTTGCCATTTTGACCCTACAGACCTAACCTCCCCTCCTCGCATGCCTTCTCCTTCCATTTTTTGATCGGTAAGTGAGGTAAATTTTATATCATATGAACATTCTGTACAAGTACACAGGGCATACCCTGGTTTACAACATGATCATTTTGACAACAAAGATCTCCATACCAACAAGGTCCTTAGCTTACAGAAATATGCTACACCCTAGGGCAATAGGCAAACAAGCTATCTTTTAGGCCATCCCTGAGTTTTCTTTCAAAAAATAGAGAGCCACATCCTGATCGTATGACTGCCCCTACCTATCTTCCATGTTTCCTGCATTCCCCCCTACACCCACGTAACCTCCTACACAACACACCTATCTCTCCTTCTCTCTTCTTCTCTTCTTTTTCTTCTCCCTATCTTCTTCTTCTATGGATATTCTCTTTTTGAGCTCCCCTTTTTAGCCTGATTCTCTCCTTTCCTTTCTCTCCCTCTTCTCCCCTGTTTTTCGTTCACCGCCTCCTCCGCCATCTCTAACAACCAACCACCACATCACTCTCTCCTACACCCTACCTCCTCCCTACACCACCCTAGGAAGCCACCACATTCCACCCTATAGCCCACTCCCCACCCTTTTCTCTCCTTCTTCCCTCGACTCCCCCTACACTACAACCCTTCGCTAACTTTTCTCCCCTCTTCTTTCATCGCCTTAGACTCCCCTCAGCCACTTGACACCACCCCAACACCTCTGCCTCACCTTACCTGAACCTACCTGCAATCTCCCCTTCTCTTCCCCTTGTTTTCCTTTCTTCCTCTTCTCCCTCCCTTCTCTACACCTTCTTCCTATAGCTACTGCTGCCCCTAAGCTGCCACACTTTAAATGAAATGCCCCGAAAATTTCTAATTTTAAATAGTATATTTAAATGAGGTTTTATTATAAAAGTTAATTAAGTATGTTATTTTATTTAAAATAAAAGAAAATTAAATAGGGCAAATCAAGAATAAATTTATAAGTATTTTAATTAGGAGGAATTTGGGTATTTTAACTAATTAAAGATTTTAATTTGGGAATTAATTAAATAAATTATTTTACTTAAAATAAGAAGGAGAAAATAGTTTGAAATTAATAATAATTTAATTGAAGAAAATTGGGGTGTTTTACTAATTACAATAGAATTTATGGAAAATATTTTAAAAACCCTAAATTAGCCTAAAAGGGAATTTAATATTTTTATTAAATAAATATTTTATGTTAAATACTCAAAATATTCTAATTAATTTATTTAAACCCAAAACCTTAAATTTCTCCTTTTTCCTTTTTCCTTTTCTTTTCTTCTTTTTCTTTTTCTTTCTCTCTTTTTCTTCTTTCTTCCGTGGTTGGGCCTCGACGCGGCCCAACCCACCCTCTCGTCCTCTCCCCTCGGCCTAGCGTCACTGGTTTCTTCCTGCGTGCTCCCAGATGCGGCGTTTGGTTTGGTTTTATGTCGAGATGACGTGTCTCGTTTAATAAAAGAGTAACTCGTGCCAAATGCCCGGTTCTTCCTCTTTTCTTTTCTTTCCCCGGCCAACCAGTCCACCTCCTCTTCTTCTTCCTTCTTCCTCCTTCCTCCTCCGTCATCGTAGCTACAACTCTCAACCCCGTCAATGGCTTCTCCGGCTACAACGTCTTTGACTGGCCGTTTCTTGCCTCATTGAATTTCCCTTGACTCGAGGAATAAATTGGCGTAACTCTCGTCCGTTTCCTCTCCCCAGCCTCGCGAACTGTCGAATCAAACCAAACGTTGGCCGACCATTTTCCGCCGCCGGCTGCCCAAATTCTTGCACCCCATAACTTCCTACCGCCCCCAAAACCCTATTATACCATCTACAATCTATAAATAGTCTGATTGTAGGAGTTTTTGGAGTTTTTCTTCCCCGAGACCCTAAGCCCGAGTTGCCGGCCACCGCAACTTCAAACGTGTTTTCTGCCGCCGTTAGCCAACTTCAACACTACTGCCGCATCCCAAATTCTTCCCTGCAACACCCTCTAGTTAACTAAACCATTTTCAACCTTCGATTCTTCTTGCACGGGCCTCCATAATCGTGCAAAGTTTGCTGCTCATCTCGCTAGAATTTTCACCCCGAATCCTTAAGCCGCCGTCCTCCGCCGTCTCCGCCATTTCTACTGCCCTATGAACCACCCAACAACTCCCTCTAATCCTTCTCCACCAAACCATAATCTTATTTTATTTTTCTCCCTGCTCCTTCTCTCTTTTTATTCATCTTTTTCAGCCGTAGATTATTTTTCCGGCCACCGCCGTGAACCACCGCCAGTGCCGCCCATTCCCGCCGACTCAAGGTGAAACCTTTGACATTCTTAGTCATTATTTACTATTTATTGTAAATTATTCTATTTTTATTTTATTTATTAGTAATTATTTGAATATAATAATTATTTCCTTGCTATTAATATTATTATTATTTGATATAAAATTTATGCTGAATTTTACTTGCAGGGTAGAGAGTAGTAATAAAATAATTTTATTGTTAGTTTCAAATTTTAAGTTATTAATTGAATTATTATATGATTATTATCATTCTTCTTATTATTATTAATATTATAATTATTAGAATAATTATTATTATCATTTTATTAATTATTCTGGAAAATCTTAGGCCCTAATTTTGTATTAACATTCTCACTTATTTATTTTAGTATTTTTATTTCTATTTTTATAACCATTAATAATAATATTAGTATCATCTCTATTATTTTAATATTATTATATATGATATTAATTTTATTATTTATTTATGTTAATGAATAGTAGGTAATTAATTAGAGGCAGAGTTGAAATCCCACCTTAAAATATAAGGCTTATATATTACTATTACTATTATTATTATTCTTAATATTATCTTTATTTATAACATTTAGTTGTTATTAAAGTTATATTATTATTATTTTCATCCTTACTAATATTAATTTGGGTGAAGGGTAGATACCCTTGTATCACCCTTTTGTTTTGAAGTTAATTGGTGTTATTATTAGTTTTTCTACTAGTATTTTGTGTAGTTAATTTTAGTATAATAATATTTTAATTAAAAATAAGGTCTTGGGATAAGTTAGAAATAATAGCATTCTTAAGAGGAAACCTAATCCTAGTATTTTCCTATAGTAGGTGAGCCGAATCAAAGCTCTCAAGTAATATAGGAGCGTGCTCCAAGACCGGTGACATTTTAGTAAGGGTTTACTAAGGCCTTTTATGTGCTAATGTGCATTGTGTGCCTTGTATGTTATGCATCCCATGTTATTATTGTAATTATTGCATATTTGGTATGGCATGGGGTTCAAGCATGATTTTGTGTTATTATATGGCATGTGTAATATGTGTATGGGATGATATGTGTTGTGACCCTGTAAGACAAGCATGTGAGGATGTTGATATGGTTTGTGCGGGAGAAAGGATGAAAAGGAGGATGGAGAAAGAAGTTGACCAAGAGATGTGAGTTGACCTAAGTATTTTAATGATTTATGAGTGGAAGAATGGAATGGGAAGTGTAGGGTTTTGTGTGGGAGAATATAATTTATGGTTTTATGCGGAGAATATAATATATGGTTTTAATTGGGAGAATCTAATTTATGATGTTATATGAGAGAATCGAATTTATAGTTTGATTGGGAAAATCTAAATTATGATGTTATTTGGGAGAGTGTAATTTATAATATTATATGGGAGAATCTAATTTATGATTTGATTGGGAAAATCTAATTTATGATTTGTCTGGGGGAATCCAATTTATGGTTTTGCTTGGGAGATTCTAATTTATGATTTTATGTGGGAGAATCTAACTTATGGGCTTGTAAGGAAAAATCTAATTTAGGGTTATGAATGGGAGAATTTAATCAATTGTAAGGTAAGGATGAATATTGGGTTTGGTATGGATTGAATTTAGGGTTTGGTATGGATGAATCTTTGGGTTTGTGTGAATTGAATTTAGGATTTTTTTTTATGATGAAATCTTGGGTTTTGCATAGTGGTATTAATGGTTGCATGGTGGCATCAGGGTTTTCGTTGTGGTATTAGGGTTTGTGTGGTGGTGTTAATGGTTACATGGTGGTATTAGGGTTTGCATGGTGATGTTAATTATTGTATGATGGCATTAAGGTTTGCATGATGGAGTTAGGGTTTTGCATGGGAGTTAATAATTGCATGGGATGTGTAAAGTTTGTATAGGAGTGAAATTTACGTATGGAACATTGATTTGGGATGTGAGGAAAATAATGTAAGCGTCATTTGGGTGGTTGAACACTTTGGACAGAAAATAGTACGTGGAGGATTATATGGGTACGTAGGAAACTAAGCTAGGGTTTGTGTGGATAATTAGGGTTTGTTGTGGGTGCTTAGAGTTTTTGTGGCATCATGTGTATTTGGTGATTAAAGTGTAATTATGAGAGTGGAATTTATGATTTGTGATGTGTGAAGTGTAAAGGGAGTGAGTCATGCATGTCCAGGGGTGAAAGCCTTTGAATAAGATACTTAATACATTAAACACGTAAAGTGGAAGATGTTGAAACGGGCCCAAACCGATCCACCGGCATAATAGTGGCAGGGAATGTTTTCCCCCGTGACCGATCCACCGGCTAAAATAGTGGCAGGGCATGCACCCTCGCGATCGATCCACCGGCTAAAATAGTGGGGGATCCCGAGCTCAACAAACCAAACGATATATGTTGATAAGATGTGGGAAGACACTAATTATTTACAGTGGAATACCGTACGAGAAGGGGCCAGACCGATCCACCGGCATATAATAGTGGCAGGGTATGTTACCCTCGGGACCGATCCACCGGCTAAAATAGTGGTAGGGTATGTTACCCTTGCGACCAATCCACCGGCTAAAATAGTGCGGTTCCCGTAATCGTATGGACTTGATAAAGAGTATGGTGTGAAAATATTTTGATAAAGGATTAATAAAGTAATTAATCTAAACTATATTGGATCTTGGGTTTTTCACTTGATCGTTCATTGCCTTTATGTTATTGTGTTGGTGATTATGCCCTATTATTATTCTGCATGGATTATGTGCTTATGTGTTGGCCTTAGTGCTTAGTCACCTTACTCAGTACGTAGCGTACTGATCACCCTTTTTATGGGTGCTGCTCATTCCCACGAGTAGTATGTCCTTCTAACTTGTGCAGGTGGGCGAGACATCAGTCAGGGCTAAGTGTTGAGCATGTTTGGCTCGAAATTCGTGAGTAGTGTGGCCGGATCCACTCTTCTTGTTATCTTATTTATTTCTATTATTTCTTCTTGTATCAGATTTATCCTATTTGATTTACTACCTTGTACTGAGTATTTCAAATGAAGCTTTTATCGATTGTAAGATTATTCCCTTCGAGGAATTTTGATTTCGCACTCTGATTTCTATCTTATGATTGATTTTACTCTATTGGTTTGTAAACCTTCTTGCGCACTCTGATTTTGATATTATAATCTTTCTAGTTCTTTTATGAACTGTTGATTTGGTTTAATGTTAATATCTTCTTAGCTTTAGCACTTGGTACTAGAACGGTCGGAGAGAACCGGTCTGGTACTAAGTGTGGTGGTAACATCCCTAGAATTCACAAGTTTTAAGTATTTCTATTTTAATTACTTTCGCTTTCTAAAAAAAAAGTAGTGAATTTTGGGGTGTTACATCAACCTTCGGCCACCACCCACACCCTGCCTCACCCTTACACCCAACGATCAGCCCCAACTCCTCTCCACTACCTCCCTCAACCCTTTCATTGGATCCCCCTTCTTCCATTTTCCCTTCCCCCTCTCCCTTACATCCTTTGCATGCTCATGCTACACGGACAACGTGAGTTATGCAGCATAAATTTTGAGTGTTTTAGCTAATATTGAGGTAAAATATAGTTTGGTAATATTATATATTTAATAAGTATTTTTAATATAAAAAAATTTCTTTTACTTATCTAATAATGATATTTTACTTGTGACATTATTTTAGGTACAACATTTTATTAAACGGAGTTTAAGCATTTTAAACTAGGATACCAGTTAATTTTATATTTTGTTAGAAATAAGGTAACCGTTATATTCCACTAAAATGTATGGATTATTGTATGTTATCATATTAGGATTTTTGGTATATGATTTATGTAAATATTATGTGTTACTATCAATTCCATGATTATTATGTTATCTTTTATATGGTGTGATATATATGAAAGGGGGACTAAGAACAAGGGGTTGATGTTGATAATAAGTGTTATGTTTATATACATGTTATGCTAAGGAAGTATGGACATTTGTGGTGAAAATAATACTAATATGAGCCTTATGGGTAATTTGGTCATTTTGACATATCATGATGCTTAGACCTAAATGAGATGTCTAATGTGTTATATATGATGCTAAGGATGGATATGAGAGTTTGGTGGATTATAAATGTATGTGTTGGTAGAAGTATTAATATTTTTGGCCTAAGGGTAATTTGTTAATTTTAATGTATGGTGTTAATTATCTTAATAAAAATTCATGATAAGTGTTATGATAGATTGGAAATGATAATAGGGGTTGGTGGAATTGCAAATACATGATCCATCATGAATAATGCTATTTTATGTTCTAGGAGCATTTTAGTAATTTTACTTATTCAATGGGAGTGACCTAAGTAAGTGTGAATGGTAAGTAATAATTGGTACTAAGAATAATAATAAGGGTTTTGTGGTGTTAATAATCCATGTTGGACATGAATATTAATATTTTATGACCTAGGAACATTTTAGTAATTTGGCAGGTCTAATGGGAGTTAACTTAATAAACATACATGATAAGTGGTAATTGGTGCTAAGTGTGATTAGAGGGGTTTATGGTGTTAGTGATGTATATGGGGTATGATCATTAATATTAAATGACCTAGGGTATTTTGGTAATCTTACATGTAATATGGTGGTTAGTCTAGCAAACATACATGGTAGGTATGTAATAATGTTAAACATGATAATAATGGTTTATTGTGCTAATGTCACTTATTTGAGCATAATATTCAATAAATTATGGTCCATGAGTATTTTGGTAATTTTGCATGTAAAATGGTGAATAGACTAATAAACATGCATGGTAAGTATAAATTGATGTTAAATATGATAGTAGGGGTTTATTATCTTAGGATCACTTATTTGAACGTGATATTCATTAAAATATGTCTAATGGTACTTTGATAATATTACATGTAAAATGGTAGTCTGTCTAATAAACATGCATGAAATAAATAAATTAATGTTAAAATTGGTAATGGGGGTTATGGTCTTAGTATCACCTGTTCAAGCATGATTATGAACATTATAAGACATAGGGGTGTTTTCGTAATTTGGAGTGTATCATAATGAGTCTGCACGGTTTAGGGTTAATCGGGTAAATTAGAGTGTGCTATGATGTTATTTTCATAAACATGTAGGAAGTGCATTAATTGTTGATTAAACATGAGAATGTGTGTTGGTTGTTCTAAAATTTTATGTGTAAAATGATCATTTTGTATTTAGGGTAACTTAACTTTATAATTGATAGTATAATTATAGTATGTTACTCTTTTATGGCATGTTATTAAATAAAAATGAATTATGTGATGGAAATGGATGGTAAAGAGGTAGCCTTAGCCTTAGGGACATTTTGGTCATTTTGACTTAAGGTACCTAAGTATGTGTAATACCTCAAAATTTTAAAACCTAGAATTTAATAATTAACCCTTGTTTAGAATAATTTAATCTCAAATTATTAATTTAATTATTTTATGGACCTTTGATTTATAAAAATGGATATGATTATTTAATAAATTAAAATAAATATTTTATTATTTTATCATACTCTTTTATTTAAATAAATTCCTAAACCATAATTTTACTAAAATTATCATCTTAAATTTACACTTTAAATTTTGAATAAATTAATTTAGTAAATATTTTTTTTTACCAAATTTCAAATCCTAAATCAAAAAATTGTTTTATTTTTCTTTCCCTTTTTTTCCTACTCCTTTTTTCTTTTTCTTTTCTCATTTTCTGTCCTTTTTCCTTTTTTTTTCTTTCTCTTCCTCATCTTGGGCCAACCAGCCCTCTTCCTTCTTTTTCCGTTCCCCTGCTAGGTCATCTGGCATCCTTCTCGCCAACCCAGCCTGCTCTCCCCCTTTCTTTCTTTCTTTCTTTCTTCCTCAATTGGGCCAGCCCAGCCCTCTTTCTTTTTTTTCCTCCTCTCCCTCATATGGGCCACCCTACCCTTTCTTTTCTTCACATCTAGCCTACCTGCCCCTCTCTTTTTCTTCTTCCTTCATTACCCCCTCAACGAACCAAACACCCCTCCCCCATTCCTACATCTACCTACAACTCTCCCCCTGCACCTGCCATTGTAGCCCACAACCTTTCTCTCTCTCTCTCTCTCTCTCTCATCCCTTTCCTTCCATTTTTAGCCACACACACCCTGCACAACTCCTTTGCATGCCCTCCTTTCCCCTCTTCTTCTTCTCCTCCCTGCCACAACAGGCCATGTGCTTACAACCCCATGCACCCACCTAACCTGACTAAGCATACCTCCTCCCTTCCATCTTCTTTTTCTTCTCCTTGTCTTTTTCTCCTTTTCCTTATGTTTCCCCTCCTCGAGCCTCCTTCTTGCCTACCAATCCATTCTTTCTTTCCTTCTTCTCTTCTCCCTTATTTTTGCTTCACCGCCCTAACCACCATCCCCGCTACCCAACCAACAACCACACCGACTCCCTACTTCCTCCCTACATCACCCATAGCAGCCTAAGCCCTCCACCTGTAGCTAACCCCCTTTTCATTTTCTTTTCTTCTCCTCTCAACCCCCACCCTGCACCGCTACCTTGCGCTACCATTTCCCCTCTTCTGCCAAAGCCGAAGTCACCCCTCGACCACTTGACACCATCCCTACACCCACCTACCTTAGCCTGCCCGAGATCTCCCCCTACAGCCTTTCCTTTCTCCTCTTCTTTTTTCCTTTCTTCCTCTTCTTCTCCCTACCTTGCACCTCTTTCCAACAGCCACCACAACCATCTCCACTACCCCGAGTTGCCACTCTATAGCCCCCAGCCACCACCTACACCCTGCTACTCCCCCTATACCCAACCACTACCCTAACTCCCCTCTACAAGCCCTTAACCGAAACCCTCCTTCCCTTTACCTAAACCTCAATTCCACCCTTATTCTTCCCTTTCGTGCATGCATCATCACCTTGCATGGGCAGCGTGAGTGTTGTTGCATATTTTAAGATTATTCAACAAAGTTTTTGAGGTATAATATAGTTAGTATTAATATGTATTTAATAAGTATTTTGATAAAAAAAAATATTATTCTCTTAATTATCTACTACTAGTATGCTAATGGTGATATTATTTTTAGGTATAATTTTTGCTAATCAAAGCTTAAACTTTTAAACTAAGGTACTAGTAAAGTTTTATTATTGTCAGAAATAAGGTAACCATTATACCCTACTAAAATATGTAGATTTATGTATGTTAGTACATTAGGGTTTTGGAATGTGGTTTGTGTGCATATTGTGTGTTGTTAAGCATATTATGCTTTGTAATGTATATTGGAAGATGGAATGAAAAGCATGTTATATAGTATGAAATGTGATATGTGTAGAAATGGTGGTTAAGAAAGAGGCTTTGTTGTTAATAATGATATTAGATGCAAGTACATGTCATGATAAGTGAATATGGGCACTTGTACTAGAAATAATGCTAACATAAGTCTGAGGGGCATTTTAATAATTTTACTTGTACATAGGGAGTGACCTAAATATATGTGCATGGTAGTTGATAATGGGTGTTAAGAATAATAATAATAAGGGTTTTGTGGTGTAAATGATTTATGTGGGCCATGGGTTAATATTTTATGTGTTAGGGGTAATTTAGTAATTTAATAAGTAAGAAGGGTATTTTAGTTATTTTGTATGAGAAAGGGGTAATTTGGTAATTTAATAAGTAATAAGGGTATTTTAATAATTTTGCCTAAGGGGTATTTTAGTAATTTTGTATGAGAAAGGGGTAAATTGTTGATTTAATAAGTAAGAAGGGTAATTTGGTAAGTTTGCATGAGAAATGGCTAATTTGGTAATTTAATAAGTAAGAATGGTAATTTGGTAATTTTACAACTAAAAAGGGCATTTTGCAACTAAGGAGGTTATTTTGGTAAATTTGCAAGTAAGAGGGATAATTTGGTAATTTTGCAACTAAGGAGGTTATTTTGGTAATTTTACAAGTAATAAAGGTTAATTGGTAATTCTTCAACTAAGAGGGGAACTATGGTAATTTTTTAAGCAAGAAGGGTAAGTGGTAATTTCTCAACTAAGAAGGGCATTTTGGTAATTTGGCAAGTGAAAGGGTATTTTAGTAAATTTACAAGCAAGAGGGGTAATTTAGTAATTTTGTAGGTGAGAAGGGGTAAATTAGTAATTTAAATATAACATGGCAATTGATCTAATAAACCTTCATAATGAGTTATAAGTGATGTTAATTAATATAATAAGGGTTATGGTCTTGGTATCACTTGTTTAAGTATAATCATGTATATTATAAGGATAAGGGTATTCCGGTAAATTGGTGAGTATCATAAGAAAAATATATGGTTTAGGGTTGAATGGATAATTAAGGATGTGTTATGATGTTAATTTCATAATCATACAAGAGGTGCCTTAATTGTTAATTATGCATGGAAATATGTGTTGGATGTGCCAGAAGTACATGTTAGGGTTTATGTGTTCAATGATTATTTGGTGTGTAGAGTACTTGATTCCCTGATCAGTAGTAAAATTATGATACAACAGCCTCTTATGGCATGTGAATAAATAAAAGTGAATTCTGTGATGAAAGCAGATGATAAGATGAAGCCTTATCCTTAGGGGCATTTTGGTCATTTGACCTAAGGTGCCTAAGTATAAGAATTAGAATCTAGGATGGCCTTAGTGGACTATTTAAGTTAACATGGACAATAATAATAATAAATATTGCTCAATAATAAGATAAACAAATAAACATGAATAAGTATGTGATTGATGTGTTTCTTGTGGCCACCTTAATGAAGACACTAATAATTAAAGTGAAAGACCTCGAGATCAGGAATGGTGGCTCTTTAGGGGTCGCTATCTTAAAGACGTAGTTTAGCCCACAATTATTTTGAATTTTTGCCTGTGTACCTTAGTGTCCCAATTAGGCCCTACATCTTACTCTATTTAGCTCTACGGACCTAATTAGGGGGTATGCATATTTATGGATTAGGTATCCTTGTCAGTATGGTATTGTGTGTCTTCATACACCAATGCAACCAGGGTACAGTTGTGTCCTTGAGTTGATGGTTTGGAGGGTAATGTGCTACTTGTATACGCCAGTATGACCGATGTACCTTTGTGTCTCTGGGTTCATGATCTCCTCCTCGCGTTAAATAAATTAAATTGATATGTTAATTAAATGGAAAGACACTAATCACTTAAAGTGAAAGATTATTGAGTCGGTCCCAAACCTTTCCACCGGCAATAATAGTAGCCAAGAGCATTTTTGCCTTGGAAACCATTCCACGGGCAAATAATAATGGCCGGGTAAGTTTTGTCTTAGAGTAGTATTTCTATTCTACTGGCTATAATAGTGGAGGATTCCGAGCTTAATAAGCAAGACCTTGGATGATAATGAATAATGGAAAAGATACTAATTGCTCACGTGGATATAATTCGAGAGATGATTATGGATAATATTTAAATAATGGTTTAAGTTCAAATAATGATGATTAAATGTATGACTTGATGTTACGGTATGATTGTGTCCTTGGCGCCTTCCTCAGATTGAGTGGCGGTATGTGTTTATGGAGTGTGTTGTTGGATACTTTCAACTATACTATGAAGAGCTTCACTTGAATGCTCTCTTGGTAAGTACTATTACTCTTAAGTGAATGAACCTTGCGATATGTGACCTTGAATTATGTGTCCATTTCAATGATTATTGTATCTGGTACTATATGTATATGTGTGATTTATTGTTCTTAAGTTTGAATGATGTGTTGCATGTAGACCCTACCTTTTAGTTTTGTATAAAGGTTACTCTATACCATAGTATTGAAGGGTTCCTTTTATGAGCCCCTGCATATTCAATGGGCAGTGTCCCTTGTAGGTTAGCCCGTAGGTGATATTCAAGTTTCTTTTTGGGTTAAGAGTGTAAGGATTATCTGGAAATCTTTCAGGGTTTATCTTTTCACCTTTATATTTCCTTTGTTTGATGATTTTATTCCTGTAACCATTAATGGTGGATTTCATCTTTTGTAATGTCTCTAACATGCTACTCTGATTTAATTGTAATATTAGATTTGTGTAAATTATATTATGTTTTTTTAAGCCTTAGCACTTGGTACTAGAACGGTGGAAGAAAATCGGCCTGGTACTAAGTGTGGTGGTAGTATCTCCAAAATTTAATATTTTTGCTTTTGCTATAATTTTAAAAAATAAAATTTTTCAGTAGTGAATTTTCGAGGTGTTACAGTATAAGTGTTGGAACCTAGGATGGCCTTAGTGGACTACTTAAGTTAACATTGACAATAACCCTAATTCTGATTACTTCATTATAATGGAAATAAATAATAATGGTTAAGTATGTGATTAATGCATTTCTTGTGGTCACCTTAATTAAAATACTAATAATTAAAGTAAAAGACCTCAAGATTAAAAATAATGGCTCTTTAGGGTTGCTACACTAAAGATGTGGTTTAGCTCATAATTGTTCTAGATTTTACTAATGTGCCTTAGTGCCCAAGCTAGGCCCTACATCTTACTCTATTTAGCTCTACAGACCTAGTTAGGGGATATGCATACTTATGGATTAGGTGTCCTTGTCGGTAGGGTATTGTGTGTCTTCGTGCACCAGTGCGACTAGGGTACATTTGCTTCTCTGGGTTGATAGTTGATAGGATATTGTACTACTCTTGTGCACCAATATGATCATTATACCTTTGTGTCTTTGGGTTTGTGATCTCCCCCTTGAATAAATAAAATGGAAATGGCATGATAATTAAATGGAAAGACACTAATCACTTATATTGGAACACCATGTAGGTCGGGATAGTGTATAGTGCATGTACCAGTCCATCGATTATAATAGTGGTCAGGAGTGTTTTACCTCAGATTATATCATATGTACTAGTTCACCAGTTATAATAGTTTTCAAGAGCATTATACCCCGGATTATATCATATGTACTGGTCCATCGGTTATAGTAGTGGTCAGGAGCGTTCTGCCCTAGATTATATCATATGTACCGGTCCACCGATTATAATAGTAGTCAGAAGCATTCTGCCCTGGGTTATATCATATGTACCAATCCACCGATGATAATAGTGGAGTTCCCAAACCTATGTAGATATGATTCAAGAGATGATTAATATCTAATTAATCCAGCTAATAACAAACTAACTATTATAACTTCTTGATGTGATGTAGTAGCGGCATTGGTGCCTACCTAGATAGGTTAGTGTATGGTGTTGTGTTGATGGGCCGATGGGCTTGCCTTTGAGTTGAGTGGTGGTGTACATGGTTTAGTATGATGTTGGCTCTTTAATTATACTATAAAGAGCATTGTTTGGATGCTCCCTTAGTAAGTTCTATTATTTCTAAGCGAATGAACCTTTGTGACATATAATCTTAATGCATGTAGCCATTCGAATGTTTCTTATATTTCAGTTAGATATATGATCGCATGTTCATTTGTTTGATGTGTGGCAAATGATGTCTTGCATGTAGGCACTACATATTAGTCCTATATAAAGGGTAATCTATACTATAGTACTAAATGGCTCCTTTCTTAGGCCCTTGTTTATTTAATGGACAATGGCCTTTACAGGTTAGCTCGTAAGTACTATTGCTGATTTACTTTCGAGTTAAGAGTGTAAGACTATCTAAGAAGATTTTAACATTTTCCTTGAAACCATTATACTTCTTTCTCCTACGAATTTAATTTGTAACCACTATTAGTGGATTGTATTTCTTGTAATTTAACTATTATGCTACTCTGTTTTATGATTGTATCTTGAATTTGTGTAAAATATGTTTTCAACCTTAGCAATTGGTACCAGAATGGTGGAGGAAAATTGGTCTAATACTTAGTGTGGCGATAGCATTCCCAAAATTTACTGTATTTACTTCTACTTAAAATTTTAAAAACGAAAATTTTCATTAGTAAATTTTGGAGATGTTACACTATTCTCACTGGTGGATTGGTAAATATGATACATATGGTCCTGACTCAAGTGATCTTCCATTTTAAGTGATGTCTTATTCGTGTCTTATTTGTTTAGATATTACACACATGTCCATGCACAAGCCATGTAAGACTCCTAGCCTACTACCACCCTGGGCTAACCTTAGCTCTCTAAAAACCCTAATTTCCTAAGTACGAGGTGTCCTCACTCCCTAATGATCCTTTGAGTCCCCAAATTATCAAATAACCCAAACATGCCTCTAGAACCTTATTACTCATGAGTCATAGCCCATTTCCCCCGTTCCTCATATATGATAACCATTAGCCCTTACGGCTACTCCTTAAAACCCTAGTTTGGCCCAAATGGGCCTAACCCATTCTCTATTGCTTATACCCTAAACTCCCACAACCATGCATATGCTACGATGAACATCCATCCCCTGAGGTTTTGTAGTCAAACTCCACCATTTTGTACATACAATAATGACCTCCCCAAAGGACTCCTCTTGAAACCCTAATCTCCCTTTTCGTGTTGGAATCCATCGCTACATATCCCACCTAACCATTTTGACTTGTCACACGATTCCCCCCAAAGCATACCCAACATCCTAGTTCGGAATCACAACCCAACTCCCCTATCTCCCACATGTGATAATGGCCTACTATTAGGGTTTTGAATCCCCGAAACCCTAATTTCACCCACTCAGTTCTCTCCTATCTCTCGGCTTCCAAGGACTCCCCCATGTTACCCAACAACACCATCATCTTCCTCCATGACCTTCCTTCATAACCCTCTCTCCCTTTGTCACCCCTAAGACATAGCAACCTTAGGTTTGACTCACCCCAAGCATGGTGAACTCTCCCTATGCAACATCTACTCTAATCCCCATTTATAATTATCATACTTATTATTTAAATTTTTTTCAATGAATGTTTGGCTAACTTTTCCCCCTAGGATTTCCCCATATTCCATCTCCCACCATTTTCCCCCAAAATGCCCCTAAGCCTCCAAACCCTACCTAAGCTTTATAATCTTAAACACACAAATTTATAAACAATTATCAAGACATGCAGTATCATATAACAAAACTTTACATCAACATACAAACCAAGCAATCAAGACCTCACATACACTTACCTTAGGTCTTAGCAACCTAAGATGCACAACAACCTTAGAACATATATATTTCATTTTGATATACACTTATCACATAACCAAAGCACAAAAACCCTAACCATAATTGTATCCTTACTAAAATGGCTCCAATCTTGAGGCAATAAAACCTTACACCTCCTCTCGTGTGAACACCTGTACAATATCTAAAAATGGAAACATCCAACTTAGGCTAATTTACCCTTTTTATATCTTTTTCATTTTTTTCTTTCCTTAATCAAAATAATAATAATAAGAATAATAATAATAAATTAAATTAAAAGAAGCTTAAAATGTATGAAGAGGGAAGTGATGCGATCAGAATCGGCAAAAGGAGTGGAGAATGGTGCTGTAGCGGCACAAGGTGGAGTAGTTTTTGGGTTGGGAAAGAGTCAGGCTTGGTTCTTTAGGGTTATGGGTGGTGCTAGCACTGGGTGGACCGGTGGGAGGGGCAATGGTTCGCGACAGTGGTGGCAATGTCATCACCTATGGTGGTGCAGCTGAGAAGGGGAGGAAAAGAAGGGGAAAAGGTGGCAGAGAGAGCTGGTTGCATAGGGTGGCCACTTGTGGAATTGGTGGAGGTGTAGGGAGAGGGAAATGGGTCATGGTGGTGTTGGCATGAGGTAGTGCAAGGTGGCATAGGGGGGCATGACCTACCCACTTTGCACACTCAGGGAGAGGAGAGAAAGGGGAGAAAGAAGGAGGTGATGGGCTTAGTAGGTGGAGGGGGATGTAAGGAAGGGAGAGGAGTGGAGCTACGATGGTGACATAGCTTGGCTATAGTGGCGACTGAAGACGGGGGCAGGAGAGAGTGCAGCAAGGGATGGATGAGGGAGAAAGAGAGGAGTGGCAGAGTTGAGGGTATTTATAGGCAGTGGGGGAGGATAAAGACAAAAGGGGAAGGGGACACGGGTGGTTAGTCCCTAGGAGGTTGGTGGTGACAAAGAGAAGGACGGAAGGCCTGCGTGCACGGGGAGAGTTGCAGGGGTGCAGAGCGTGTAGGGGGCAACATGCAGGCATATGTTAGCGTACATGCCCTACATGGCTGGAAAGGGAAGGGGGAGGGGGTTGGCTAGGAGCAATGGTGGCTAAGATGGAAATGGTAATGGGGAGGTGCGTGCTTGTCGCAGGTAGGAGGTAGGGGATGGGGAGGGAAAGGGAAAACGAGAAAAGGGGGAGGGCGAGAAAAGGAAAAGAAGAAGACGGCTTGGGTCGTTGCCTGTGGAGAAAGAAGGGGGTTTCTTAGCCAGTTGGGGTAAAAAGAGAGGAGGCACGCTGGGACACTATAGTGCAGCTTAAATAGGGAGACGAAGAGAAAGATACAAGTAGGAAGAAAGAAAAGGAAAAGAAAAGAAAGGAGAAAAAGGAAAAAAAGAAAAGGAAAAGAAGATGAAGGTGGGGAGGGGGAGGGGGGAAGAAAGAAGTAGGAAGAAAAAAGGAGATGGTGAAATTTGTAGGTACTTTGGGGAAATAAATAAAATAATTAAAAATTACAATATTTACCTATAATTTAGCTTAGGATAAAGAATTAAAATAAGGCTTCTATATGATAAAATTTAAATCTCATATTATTATTATTAGTATTGTTATTATGATTGTAATTTGTACCTATATTTTATTTTATTTAATATTTTATAATTATATTATTCATTCTTAGTAAAAAATTTTGGGGTATTACAATAATACCAAATCAAAATCAAACACAAAATTTACATAAATTCTCATTTAACATTCTCCTAGAAGATGGGGTATTACAGTTATGCGTCCAACTTGAAGCATTGATTATATTTTTATCCCAATTGGATTAATATTCACTTTTATGCTAATGCTATAATATTAGTTGCAAAATATAATATGTGACCTTACATTAATAGATCATTATATACCATGGTATATTTAAATAGTCTACATGTGTCAACTTAAATTCTGTCTAGGACATAGAAAATTTTATGTTTTCTTACATTATCACAATTGTAATATTGCCAAGAACAATATGTCCTTCTAATGAGATCACCAATGAAAATGAATCTTTATAATTCTATGTAGGTGCTCATGCAAGTTTCAATAATATTTTCTATCATTATTGCACTAATATGATCTCATTTATAATATTACTAAGATAATATTTTATGGTCTACTAACTTTGGTTAATGATACCTTTTGGTTTTTTTATATATACCAAATGCATATATTGTGTATATATCTTAGGCTTATTTCTAACTGATCTTGATGGTAACAATGCCATCAAATATTCATATATCATAGTCAGTTCTCCATGAACTTTGATACAATATCATGAACAAAATTACAATCTAATTGTTTCTTCATAAAATCCTTTAATAATTTTATCATGTCACATATTAGTGTACATTCTTGTCAATTATAGACTCATAAAATTCTTCATCCTTAAAATATAAAAAACAATGGCATTTCAATTGGATAAATCAGTCTTCTAAATCATAGTCAAGTATATGAGACATGAAGCCTTTAGCTTCTACTGTTAAATTATTTATGTTAAATTTGAACTTTATGTTTCAACCATTAAACTAATAATAGAATGAAAAGCCTCAAGCTTTAACCATTAAGTTGCTCATTGGATAGGAAGCTTTAGGCTTTAACCATTAAATGTCTATACCCACTAAAAATATAATATGACAAGGATCAAGAAGATGGTAAAAATTATTTCTAATTAAAAAAAACACATTTACAAGAGACAATATAGTCATAAAATTGAAAATTCATAAGCACAAAAGTAATGTTATAACTTAGTAAACTAAAAATTTGAACAATATAGTTAAAAAATACATATAGAAACAATACTATAAGTTTTCATAGTGCACTAAACATTGCTTATAAAACACCATACCAAAAATTATATATATATAAAAAAATGAATGTACGCAATAGGTAGAATAAACTTTTGAGGCTTAGGTTATATCATTATTTTAATTTAACAATGATCATTATATAATGCCTAACATATAAAATAATTTTATATATAGTGATTTTATAATTCAATATTCCTTAAAACAATAGTGACAAACCCACGTAAAATATTTGAAGTTGCCCACCACATCATGGATTTTTAAATGTATAAAAAAAAACTTAGAGAAAGAATGTATATTTTGACAATTTGTAAGACTTGGATACAGAAAAGATTATTGCACATGAATAGAAAAGAGTTTGAGAATAGAGAATTAGATAAGTGGAATTTAGAGAATGTAGAGAAGAAGATTGTCGGTGTTTTAAGCTAAAAAAAAAACTTCCTAAGTTGAATTTAAGAGTAGAGGACCGAAAAAAAAAATGAATAGATGGCACTCATTGAATTGAGTAGATAAGAGACCTATAGTGATTTTTTTGAAGTATTGATTAGGTAGAGACCAATTTTACATACAAAAAACATGTATTAGATTCATAAATTCAAAAACATATTAATGATAGTAAAATTAAAATTGGACATGGAATCATTTAAAAAATAATACATTAAAATAACTTATTTTATCATTTTAAAAATTAGATTTAACTTGAAAAATTAAAATTACACTATTAGTATATTGTTAATTGATAAATATTCAATACTTTTTCTAGATTTGCACATTTTTACAATTTCAAAAAATTTAAAATTCAAATTAAAAATGATCTAGAGTCATTAAAAATAATTTTAAAAATAAGTATACATAAGACAAAAAAAATCCCATATAAATAAACCCCAAACTACAAGATCACTATTTCCTCTACATTAATCTAGAACCATTCACATAAAAATTCCAATATAATCAACAAAAAAAAAACTAAGAAAATCCATAAATAACCATGTCAAAGTTTGTTGTGTCTATGATCCAATCTTAAATGCCAAACGTAGCAAGTTTATGAACTTATAAAAATATCATTAGGAAAGTATCATCACAATCACAATCGATCAAAGTTTGGGGCTCACGTTTATTACTAGGAAACACTCACAATTCACACTTGAATTTTTAAGCATCATTGAATATAAGTCATAATGAACACAAATATTGACCCTTGAGAATTGTATATAAATTTAGTGATTCAAAAAGAAAACTCTAGTCCAAATCAGAGTGTCATCTAATTATGTATCCATGAGTATCTCATCATCACCCTTCTTAGGATTATAAGGTAATAAATTATGGAGAACTTTTAGTGGATGGCCTAGATTAAAATTAATAAATCCAAAAACATATTTATGATATTAAAAGTAAAACTTTACATGGAATAATTCAAAAAATAATACATGATAATCACTTATTTATTTATTTTTAAATATATTTAAATTTGAAAATTAAAAGTACACTATTTGTATATTGCTAATTGTTAAATATTTAATAATTTTTCTAAATTTACACATATCTAAAATTTTGCCAAATTTAAAATTCAAATTAAAAATAATATAGAGTCATTAAAAATGATTTTGAAAATATGTATACATAAGACATAATAAAAAAAAATTCCATATAAATCAACCCCAAACTACAAGACCATCATTGCCTCTACATTAATCAAGAACCGTTCATATAAAATCCCCAATATCATCAACCAAAACACCCTAAGAAAATCCATAAATAATTATGTCAAACTTGGTTGTGATTCAGATCCAATCTTAATTATCAAATGTAGCAAGTTCAACAACTTATGACAATCTCATGAGGAAAATACCAACATAGCCGCAATTGATCCAAGTTTTGGGCTCATGTTTATTACTAGACAACACTCACAATTCAAACTTGTCTTTTTAAGCTTCATTGAATAAAAATTACAATGAGCACAAATATTGACCCTTACCACCAAAAAACCATATTTAAATTCAATGATTCCAAAAAAAAAATCTCAAATCTAAATCAGAGTGTAGTATAATTCTTTATCTATGAGCATCTCATCATCCCCCTACTTAGGGTTCTAAAGCAATGAACTATGGAAAAATTTTAGTGAATAGCCTAGATTAAAATTAATGGTAGATTTAATTTTGCTTGGGGGAATTATAAAGTTCAAATATGAAACAAGGATGGCACACTTTATTAATGAAGAAACACATAACATAGAAAAACTCATAATTAAGCATAAGAAACCAATCAAAGGTTAAAATATAATATTGAACATATTTTAAACTAATATAACTCAATGAATTTTTTAGAGTCTTAGGCAAACATAACTTAGTATTATAGAATATGACAATCAACCATATTGTAAGAACTAAAACAATATTCAAAATAAATTTAACCACAAAAGACAATATCAATTTTTCATTGAAGTTAAAAAAGACCATAGTTTCCATTGGTATTATAATCCACATCTTAAAAGCTACAAGTACCAACATAAAAAAAATAAAGAATAAAAAATAAAATTCTCTCCCTCTATTTCTCAAAAAGTATCTTTTTTTTTTCCGATACTTCAAAGCTAACCCATTTATTAATTATATTTTTTTATTTGAAGTTGTAAAACTAACACATATCCTATAGTACTATTTTGTCATTTTTTTATATGTTTTTTTTATAGAAGAAATAGCATATTGATTTTAGAAGATAGAGAGAAACGAAGAAATTAACCAAATTCGTTACTTTTACTACAAAAAAAGGAATAAGAGAAAGTAATTCATCTCTAGGCATCATAAATCCACTGCACTTTAAATCCACTAATTAGGTTTACATTTTATTAATTTTTTATAAGCAACTACATTTCCGCACGTCCTTGCCTATTATAATTATGAGATCTCATGTACATAATATATGAAGCTCCTTTTTTTTTTAACTTAAGATGTAGATTTGTGCTCTAAATAAGAGCAGCATACACTTCATCAAGTAGGATAGCATACTATGATAATATAGAATAATTTAATCATGATTTATAAGATTCTTAAATTTAAAATAAAAAAATAGGTGGATTTCTATGATATATGGAATATGATGAATCATCATGATTGTGCTCTAAATAAAAATATATTTATATTTTTTAATTATTTTAGTACCTTTGAAAGAAAAAAAAAAAGAAAATTCACTACTTTAGAAAATAAACCAAATAAAAAAACATATAAATTAAGACAAAAATATCTCATAAAATGACTAAAAGGGAAAAAATTAAGGTAAAATCATACCAACTCTTCTCTAATATGGTCATCAAAACTAGATCTAGAAAGTAATAAGAACCATTAATACTCCAAATTTAAATTTAAATATATATTTCTTAACATAAAAACACAATACTCACAACATTTACACAAACAAAAGATATATAAGAACACGGAAATATATAACTGAGCTTATCTTTTAACTAAAGTTTGATCCATCTTTTTGTTGGTTTGAAATTTATCTGTAGTGGGAAAAAAATAAAACAATACTTTATCCAAAAAAAAATAAGAGTAAATATATATATATATGAAAAAAAAAGCATGATAGCTTAAAACTCGAGGATTTCGACATGCAACAGAAATAGTGACTATAGAGCCCATAGACAAGAAATAGTTAATATCTTAAAATATGAAAACAAGATGTAGAAAAAATGACAAAAATTAGTAGATCTTACCTAAAATTAGGAAAATTTGATCCGTTATAGAATTTCCTTAAAGTGGAAAGTATGCATTAACAACAAAATTACTTCAAAACAAATAGAGGAAATAGAGGAAATATCAGGGATCTCGATGCACAAGAATCATAGTGATTACATAACCATATCCTAAAAATTAACACAAAAATGGCTAATATCATAAAATATGGAAATAATATTTTTTTTAAATGACAAAAATGCCAAGATCTTACCTAAAATTAATCAAATTTTGCTTAAATCAAAGACTTTTGTCTTCTATGAAACCAAATATGTGACTTGATAGCAAAACTAATCAAGTAGTACAACACTTTGCATTTCTCAATATACCACTTTCTTCAACTTTTATAAATACATAGCATCATATTTGAATGGTTTTGTGGAAATTGAAGTAGTGAAACACTAATATGGAAATAAGAGATTTCATGAAGGGAAATTTCAAATTTGCCACAATATTTACAATGGAATTAGTGAATCACTACAGGGGAAAGAACTAGTATGCTTAGAGAAGGGAAATATTAATGCACATGACAAGAAGAGAGTTTAAGAATAGAGAAGAAGATGACAGAAATTCAGATATGAACTAAATTTATAGAGGAAGTAGTGAATCAGTATAAGGAAAAAAACACATCTTTTAAGAGTGCTTAGAAAATGGAGAGATTAGTGTACATGATGGGAAAATAGTATAGGATTAGAGAAGAAGATAAGAGAAATGTTGAGAGCACAGAGTCAGAAGAAGAGTATCGATGTTCTCGAAAGAAGAGTCTAGATACTCGGCTAACAACCTAAGTTTTCCTTATATAGAGGACTAGTTAGAAGGAACAGACGGTGCTAATTGAATTGAGTAAATAAGGGAACGATTGTAATTTGTTTGTTGAGTTGGTCGGATAGAGACCAATTTTACATACAAAACAGACACTTAGATATAGAATATGTACTTATTGTATAATTTCATTGTTGTTCTAAAATTCAAAAACATATTAATTATATTTCAATTTGGCATAGAATAATTAAGAAAATAATACTTAATTAAAAGTTTGAATTACATGAGAAAAATTACATTAACATTACCCTATTATCATGTTAATACATAATAATCACTTATTGAATAATTATAAAGTTTAAAATCATGATTGTTAAAGAAATGATTTAAAAATGTTATGAAACCATTGTAAATATAATATTATGAAATGTACAAATTAAATTAAATATAATAGTAACAAATTGAAACCAAAATGCAAAAAAATTTAATACATAATCAATACTTATAAATTAATTTAAAAATTTTACATTTGAAGGTGTTTAAATTTATATTAAAAATGACATGGAATGATTGTACTAAATTCTAACTACTTGAAAAAATAGATTTAACATTGAAAATTAAAATTCCACTATTAGAATATTGTTAATTGTTAAATATTTAATACTTTTTATACATGTACACATTTCTAAAATTTTGCAAAATTTTATATTCAATTTCAAAATAATCTAGAGTTATTAAAAATGATTTCAAATATATATATACATTATATATAGTTTTTATGTTCATGCATATAGATTAGATAAACTTGAAAAACTATATGTATATAAAAAAAAAATTAAATTCAACAACCAATGCCTAATTAAAATTACAATATTCTTATATTCACACATAATATATAGCTAGTTTACATTCCTAAAATTTTTAATTTTTCAATATTTTGAAGAATTTAAAGTCAGATTTATAAAGTATATGGAATACATGGA
Source organism: Tamarix austromongolica (assembly GCA_039764185.1). Classification (NCBI taxonomy): domain Eukaryota; kingdom Viridiplantae; phylum Streptophyta; class Magnoliopsida; order Caryophyllales; family Tamaricaceae; genus Tamarix; species Tamarix austromongolica. Next base: position 24,840,444 of record CM077817.1, on the reverse strand, counting down.
ATAATTCTTAAATAGGTTGATATTCATACATAATAATATGACTTTATTTATGAATTTCTCTTCAATTGTTGAAGTTGTAAATGGTCAATTATTTTTTTCATAAATCGTAAATTATGTATGTAGTTTTATGTAGTTATTGTTGTCATTATGTCTTTATTTCATATTTTATATTTTATATTTCTATGTATAAATTTTAGATATGATGGCAAGGAAATTTTGAAATGAAATTTATACACATACAAAAAGTGTGTTGAACCCATTTCATTTTGAATGAATGTTGTCTTAGCTTAGTGACATTATAATTTATCAATCATTTATCTACAATTATATGATTCATTATTTAAATTAGATCAAAAATATTAAATTGTAGAATTGAAGTATATCGATGATGGATCAAACATTTTTTCAAGTATTGAAAGCTCAAACACATCCATAAATATTGCATCAACTTCTCATATATCAGATGAAAATGGTTTGGTTAATCTATTAGGATTACCAAAAGTGAACAAATATTATGTTACCCCCATCACTGAAAAACATTTGGAATTCGACGATACTAATCATTTTTCTTTTTTATCATGTTTATACAATTTATATTATTATTATTATTATTTAAATTTTATCCTTATATTCCATAAATCTTTTATATGTTTATCAATTTTTTTTATCATATATGTCGTAGGCAATTTACAGGCTAATTTTATTAGTAAATATTTAGATTATCTAATGCGGCTGAATTAATAGAGTAAGGAAAATATTAAAATGATATTTATTTTTCTAGTATATGATATTTTTCTATTCACAGATATTAATATAGAAGTCAAAATTGGAACACCATCATCTGTTTGCACCCACCATCATTTACACTTTTATATATATATATATATATATATATATATATATATATATATATATATATAATTGAAAATTATTATATTTTACAATTCTAATATTCATTTTATAATATATATAGATTATTAGGATATTGGAGATCCAAAATAGACATATGGATTTTGCAATTCTTTCTTTCTTTTTGGTATAAAGAAAGAATGTGTAAAATTCCTTCTTCTCAAAATCTAAAATACTCTTTATGTTTTATGCAAGGTAAAATCAAACTACCATGAATGAAAAATCCTCCTAAACTATTGTATGATCTCTTATATTGTTGTGATGATATTAGCAAGCATTTTCTCAAAAATATTTTATCCTATAATAATACATTTTATTTTATATCTATAGGAGAAAAAATTAATAGGAGTTTGAACAATGGGAATTCACCTCTAATATTTAGACTACATGGTTAAAATTATTATATAATGGAAATTATATTGCCACCAAATGGTTCACCACAAAAATATGCGCAAATCTACATTTATGACATAGAAAATGAAGTTAAAAATAGAGTTCATTCTATAAGGTATGTTTTATTACAATGGTTAGTTATTTTGGTTCATTTTATCATATTAGAAGTAAATAGTCATAATTACATCTAATAAAATTCATTGTTATAAGAAAAATTAAATCTTGAACAACCTCCATATGTCTACTATTTTGGAGTTAAAGATTGTGCTTGATGAGAATAATGTATTGTTGAAATTTTTTAGAATGGATAAAGAAAACATTGAGAATTGGGGTTGTTAGGCTATAAAGATAAAGCTAATTGGTGAAAGGAATGGGGATGAAAGAAGGTATAATTTATATAGTAATTTAGAAGTTGTAGGATTAATTGTCAAGGACACAAAGGTACCCTGGTCGTACTGGTGCATAAAGCTAACTCAGTACCCTACCGACAAGGACACCTAATCCATAAGTATGCATACCCCCTAACTAGGTCCGTAGAGCTAGAAAGAGTAAGATGTAGGGCTTGGCTGGGGCACAAAGGCACACCAGCAAATACCAGAATAATCGTGGACTAAACCACGTCCTTAGGGTAGCGACCCCTAAGGAGTCACCATTCCCGATCTCGAGGTCTTTCACTTTAAGTAATAGTGTCTTAATTAAGGTGATCACGAAAAGCACGATAATCCGATACTTATTCACTTTCGATCATTTCGATATCATTAATCGTTTCTTATTCAGAGGATTATCAGGATGTCATAGAGAAATCATCAAGGCCATACCAATTATCAAATACTCTTAATTGGCTAATCAGTCTTATTTAAATCACATTATCAGGTTCCACAATCACAACAAATTAAGTACAATTCACTTATTTACCCCCTTACTTATGTAATCGCCAAGTCATCCATTCCTCATTAACAAATTACCCTGTTACCCTTTAGGTTACATAATTCCCGAATTACCCCTTATCCGATTTAGGTTATCAAGTTACCTCCTACGCTTTTTAGATCACCATTCATTCCTCATAATTGCTACACTTATCATATTTCCCATTTGGTTGGTTAAATTACCAAATCGCCCTTCTCCTTTGTTATAATTACTAAATTGCCCTTGAGTTGGATAAATTACTCACTTACCCCTCTTCCTTATCATGATTGCTAATTCGCCCCTTTAGTTGGTTAAGTAATTATCACTTTATCGTTTAATTGGCTAAGTCACCAAGTTGTCCCTTTAGTTGGATAATTTACCGAATTGCCCTTCTCCTTTATCATAATTACCATCCTACCCTTCTCAATTATTTTTAATTGCCATTTACCCTTTTTAATTATTATAACTCACAAATTACCCTTCTTCATAATTACCAATATTAAGTTATCCTTCTTCATAATCATATTTATTAATTTACCCTTCTCCATATCCATAATTACTATGTTACCCTTCTCCATTATTAAAATTACCATAATACCCCTTTAATTGATTAATTTACCCAATTACCCTTCGCTAGCATCATACTTATCCAATTACCCTTCTACAATCATAATTTAATTACTAAATTACCTTTTGTCGTTATCATAATTACCAAGTTACCCCCTTACTCCCAAGTTTACCATAATATCCTTTTATTTACAAAATTACCATTTTACCTCTTACATCCAATTTTACCGTATTACCCTTTTGCTTATAATTTACCATAATACTCCTTTTATTTATGAAAATTACCACCATACCCCTTTTACTTGTAAAATTACCATAACACCCCTTTTTCTTTTCAAATTACTATCTTACCCTTTTACATCCAAAATTATCATTTTTATCTTTCCTTGCCAAATTACCATTTTGCCCTTCTTTTCCAAACTTACCATATTAACCTTTTACTCACAAAATTACCATAATACCCCTCACTTACAAAATTACCGTGTCGCCATTCACTTATAAAATTTACCATATTACCACTTACTTATGAAATTACTATTTTGCCCCCTTTACTTTCAAGATTACCATATTGCCCTTTCACTTGAAAAATTACCATTCTTACCCTTTTCTCCAAAATTACCATATTAACCCCTTTTACTTACAAAATTACCATAATGCCCTCCTTCATCCAAAATTACTATTTTACCCCTACTTCCACAATTACTATTTTCACCACTTACTTATAAAATTATTATTTCTCCCTTCTACCTCCAAATATTACCATATTGCCCTTTTCCCTCGAAATTACCACTTTACCCCCATTATTATACCCCTTCTATTAATTTAACATTTTCACATGAAACAACAATATTAGTGCTCCCTTAACAATGTTCAACTCCAACAACCATTACATTTGACATGATACATATTAGCACCTACACATATTAGGCCGTAACCTAACCTAAGGAAAATTACAAAAATGCCCCTCGGGTTCACAACAATATTATTCGTGCATAAAGGGGGTCACAATCACATAAAATGACATGGATAATTGATTAACACTCTCATTAATAGTCAAATTCTTCCCTTAGGAAATATCTCCACACATATTACATAAAAGAGCATACTTTCCTTTTTATTAGAGAATACAAGCAACCATATAATTTATATTAACAACCATGTATCAACCATAATAACATATTAAAATTCCTAATGTGTAAACATACGTTTATCATGAGTTTAAGTGGGGTTTAACGATTACCTTAATCCCGCAAAATATCAAACCTTACCAAGCAAAATTAGCAATTCAACACCTAAAATAACATCCATCACTATTGTGTTAGAAATAAGAAATAAAAAGGATAAGACTTTATAAAAGAAATTTATTTAATAAAACACTTTAAATAATTATCATTATACCTCAAAAATTTTCCAAACAATTTCCAACACAAGGGGAAAGCTCACGCTGCATGAGCAGCGTGAGTGTCATGCATAAATGGGAGGGGAAAAGGCTCGAAGAGGGGTGAAGGAAGAAAAATGAGCCATGTTCGGGTTAAGGTCTTTGGGCTAGAAAAGAGGGTGGTTGGGGGAGGTTTGGAGGCAAGGTAAGGATGTAGGAGTGAAGAGGGGGTGTTGGTGGTGGCCAAGGATGGTTTCGCGGTGGCTGAAGGCGGCGGAGACGGCGGCGGCAAGGCGGCGAAAATGGCTGGCGATAAGGGGAAAAATGGGGAGAAAAGAAAGAAGGGGTGGAGAAGGGAGGAAGTGTAGGGCTCAAGGGGGCGGCGTGGGGGTGCAGGGTAGTAGGGGGTGGTGGCAGGAGTCGGCGCAGGGGTTGGGTGCGGCGGTCGGAGCGGTAGACGGTGGCGGGGCAGAGAAAAATAGAAAAAAAATGGAAAGAAGGAAGGAGAGAGGAGGGAGCTCGGGGGAGGGAAGATGGCTCGAAAATGGGGCAGGAAGATGGATGAATGGGGGAAGAAAAAGAAGAGGAAGGGTAAGGGGGCAGATGGCAGTGCATGGGGTGGCAGGGAGGCGGTAGGGTGGCAGGGAGAGGGTGGCGACGGGGAGGAGAGAATGGCAGGCAAGGCATGGATAGGGTGCAGGGGTAGATTGGCTCGAAATAGGGGAGAAGAGGACGGGGTAGAGAGAGGGAGTAGCAGGGGCAGATGCGGCGGCAGGCGGCGGCAGTGGCAGGTGGTCGGGCGGTAGCTGCAGGTGGTCGGGCTGCTATCGACGCCTGGGGGAAGAAGAAAGAAGAAAGGAGGCTGTGGCGGCCAGTTGGGGGAAAGGAAAGTAGCAGGCCGACCGGTCCAGGGGGAAAGAAAAAAAAAGAAAAGGGGAGCCGGCCGGTTCCAGCACGTGGGAGAGAGGGGGAGGTGGGCCGAGGCCCACTGCGCGGGGAAAGGGCTGGCCTGGGTGGCGGCCCGAGGGGGGAAAAAAGGAAAAAAAGAAAGGAAGAAAGAGGAAAAATGGAAAAGGGCAAAAAGGGAAATGAGAAAATAGAAAAAATAAAACAAATTAATTTATAAAAACATAATTTTAATATTCTTGATAAATTATTTAATTCATTATAATCTAGTATATTAATTTAAAAAGGATAAGGTTAGTAAAATATTAGTTTGAGAAATTATTTAAATAGAAATAGCATGATAAAATAACAAAATATCTATTTTAATTTGCTAAATATTCCCATCCAAATTTATATACTCAAAAATCCATAAATTAATTAAATTAGATAATTTTAAAAGCTAATTTATTTCAGATAAAAATTATTTATTAAATTATTGGTTTTCTAAAATTTTGGGGGATTACATATTTGATAAAAAGAAACATTCTTTATATTCTCAATTGGTCATACTCTCAGTGTCTCACATGGATAAGATATTTAATGGAGATTATGTAACACCCCCATTTTCAAATCTAATTGACTAGAAAAATAAGAAAAAAAATATGTGGAAGCTAAATACAATGATGGTATTACAACCACAACTAGTGTAAGTGGACACCACTATTCTACTTACACTAGCTGCTAAGGCTAGATAAAATAAGGAGATACATCAATATTTATTATTAAACCCAAAAAAAATAACAATATATAATAAGCTCAACAAAACCAATCGAATGTAAAATGAAAATGAAACGGTTAATACAACCAGAATCTATGAAAGTAGTCATTAGTAGTAAATAAGACTATGAAAATCACCGCCACTCTCATTATTACCCATTATGCATGCCATCTACACCTTGAACATATTCATACTCAATCTACACAAGGTTATTTGCTCACCATGTGCATCATTGATCATCATAGCCCCATTTAAAACACGTAACAAGTTAGCTAGGGAAACAGCTAAGTAATACGTTAGTACAATGAAATATAATATAGATGTGTATTTATATACACCAAATCATGTAAGAAAATCTAATGGGAATAAATGAATATGAAGATATTAATCTTTACTTTAGGTGATCACAACCTCCAATTATTTAAGTGGGTAAACCAACTAGGGGGTCACTTGGCAAATCAAAGTTTAAAGACCTACTACCAACCACGGGAAGATTAGTTATCATACCCGAGCCATCCCAGAGGACAAAGTCCAAGGGGGATAACAAAATTCTGAAGACCTAAGGATTAGAAATCACACCTGGGCCATCCCAGTGGATATAGTCCAAAAGGGATAACAAAAGTCCGAAGACCTACCACCTCGGTCATCCTATCCTTTAGTGTGCACACCCCCTAATAGGGTCTGGAAAAGCCTATAAAGTAGACGAGGAGCCTTAACCAGACACAGCTGGAAAAATAAAAAAAATATCCACAATAGAAAAGGAAAGACTATTGCCAATCCCCAACTTCGGGAGGCCAAACCTGAAGGACTCAAAGCCCACTTGTTCCACTTAAAGTATTAATGTCTTATTAAGGTGATCACATAAAGCACACAAGCAATTATTCTTCTTTAAATCTCTTCCTTTTATTATCCACTTTCTAAACATGTAAAATTTCCCAAATAGGAAACTCTAAAAAACTAACTTTTCGAAAGTAGAAAGTTCCAACTAGAATAACCACCTTTTCAAATCCAACTCAAATCTTTAACCAAAATATTGAAGCCACACGTATAATAAAAGATTAAGCTCATTAAAAATAGGTCAAAAATTAATATTTAGTGTTAACATAACCCCCCAAAACCCAAGCATTTGCCAAAACCAACATAGCACACGAAAAAATTCAATTTTGTAAATTATACTAATTTTCCAAATTCGACCAATCCTTACTATAACCCCATATGTTTTCATTACATAACTCAAAATATAACTATAATAATTTTTATGAAAACTATACTTCTGGGGCTTCAATTTGTTATGCAATATGATGGGTAAAATCTCATTATTGAATTCCATGTGATTTTTGTAAAATAGTGCAAAGTTGCAGCCAATTCGAATCTACCACGAATTGAACATAAAACCATAAATTATTAAGCTAACCATATTACATACCATATTGACACAAATATAGTCATAAGAAGGTATAAGAATATAAAATAAATAAAAATCCATACTTTATAGACATCATATTCCACACATATATAAAATATGTATATAAGTTAAATAAAATGATGTTACCGAATGTAAAATCCTTGTATATAGAATATAAGGTCTTCAAGCATAAAGAATGATCCTATGGCACCAAAATAACTTTATAAGTTGATGATATTGAAAGAATAATTATTACTTGAACTCACACGAAGAAGAAGAAGATCAAAAATTGGATCTAGAATCTATAATCTTGCAGATGGTTTAATATTTTGATGAGTCAATTGAAGGTCTTGATGAATTAATTGAAGATCTTGATAAATTGGTTCAAGGTCTTGAATAACATTGGTGGGAGTTATAAAACAAAATTCACGGCACTAGAAGAGAAAGAAAAACGCAGGTTTGGCTATTAGGGTTTGGTATGGGCTTGTATGGGCTTTTAGAATAGAAAGATATAATAAATTCGCACAAGTAAATTATCACCGATATTGATGGATATATTTCACTAAGCTATGTTTAGTTATTGGGAAAACTAAAAATACAAAATTTGTAGATATTGAATTTATCTTTCTAACGCAAGAAGAATTGGCCAATTTTGTTATTGTAAGAAAAAGTTATAGCCAATTTACTAAATGTTGGTATGTTTATCTACGAATTTACACAAACGAGATAAAGAAAGATAAGTCATATAATATCATTTAAGATAATTAGTATATAATAATTAAAGACACTAAGAAATAAATAAAAATATAAAATTTTATCATATATAACAATAAACAGGTATCTCTCTTCAAAATATACTCTTTTTTCCCAAAAAAATATTTTTTTATGAAATTCTCATTTTGCCTTTTTTCTATCCTCTACAAAATAAGGGTTTAAAATAGCCTTTTAAGTTGTATAAAAATTCCAACCACTAATATAACAATCTCTAAAATATTTTCAACACATGATAACATGAAAATAACTATTTTCTAAAAATAGTAACTTTCGGGTTATCAAAAGTATTATGAAAATAGTAGTTTTTCTTAAAACTTCTAAAACTGAAAAGAGAGTTTTTCCTTAACCTTAAAATGAATAAAATAGTATAAATATAACACAATTTCAATTCAAAATATGAGGTATTACATCCTCATAAAAATTTAAACAATGATCACCAAAAGAGTACATTAAAAGGTTTAAAATTTTGGAGTATTATAAATTACATAGCTGAGCTCAAAGTGAATGTCAAACATGTACGATCAAGAAATTTCACGAGCATAAAGAAATATAGCACAAAACCATTCCTTTAATTGATTATTGATCTAAGTTTAATGACATTAACTCAATGCTTGACTACTCACAACCAATAATCTGGATTGAACATTCTATTATGTTAAATTCAATGGAACTTGTATGACAAACTTAATTTATCCCATTCTTCGGTGCTCAATTTCATTTTGAGCATACAATGATTGTATAATTTTTTTTGTTACTAGTTAATAAGTAAATGAATTTTGATAAATTGTCTTAGTAAGTACCATCCAACTAAGAGTGCAATTAACATAGCGCTACTTTTATGTCTAATATTAATATATGAACTCTTACCATACCTCATGAATTTAAACAAAGATGAAAGTTGTAGGATATAAGTTCATAAATCACTTTACTTAAGCATAGAAAATATAAGTTCATATAGCTTTAAATTCATAAGTTTTTGAGAGGATCATGTATCTCATTATCAATACTAACGACTTATTATTTGCAAAGGGGTCTAATAATGAAATAAAGAGAAGAAATTAAATAAACCTAAAATCTTATTCAAGGGATACATTTTTACATGGAAGCTTATGTGTATATATACATAATATTCCATGTGAAATTTTATCCATTGAGTAAGATTTTAGGTAGATGCGCGTGCGCGCGCACATACACACATATGTGTGTGGATTTTCTAGTATTTTTCATAGGACATTTGTTAAATTTATTAAAAATATTAAAAAAAATACATCATATAATTCTGTGTTAAGGCATAATATACAACATAATCTTGAGTTTCAAAAAAGCACTACATAACCTCCAACTTTGATAGTTACACAACATATAACCCTAAGTTTCGACAATTACATATCAAACACACCTCTATAAATTTTAGAGATTAACATCATATAACCTTGAGCATTAAAACTAAAGGTCATGTGTTGCGTCAAAATATAAACTCAATGTTACATTGTATATTATGTTTAAACTAAAGGTTATGTTGTGCATAATTTTTTAAACTCTTGTATATTAAATCAAAATTAAGAGTTATATAGTGTAATATCCCATAATATTAATATTAAATGGCACAAGATATTATGTATATGTGTAATTGATATACCATCATTCAATACTCTCCTTGTTCTACAAAGATAGTACACTATTCTTCACATAAATTAAGAAATATCAATTAATATTATTAGAAAGTAAAGTTTTACAACTACATGTTTTTACTATATTCTTATTTAAAAAGAATCGTAGATTTATCCATTTTTAGACTTATAATAAAAGGAACGTTAAATAAGGAAATTTTTTTTTAATTTATAAGTACCGATAGAGGCAAATAGAAAATACCATAAATATGTTACAATACCAATATATTAAATAAATATATATTAGTAAACAAATATATCAACTTCATTTTTTATAAGGTAAGTAGACTATATTTTGGACAAATGAAAAAGAAATATTGATCCATCTTTGTGGGACAGAGGAAGTAACATTCTATAATTTGTTAGAGTTACTAAAAATAGAAATGACATTAAAATTTAACAACACCAACTACTATGTGTATGTGAAATTAATATCTTAATTATATTTATTTAGAGAAAAATATTTAAAGCCTTAGCATATATCCTAAGGCATATTCTCAACAAAGTGTTATACTGAATATCATATAAATAATTTTTTGGAGCAAAGATTTGGAAGTACTTAGATAATAAAAAATAATATCTAAATTAATTAAAATTTCTATATTGAAATTTGAACAATTTTATTTTTACTAGATTCATTAGTTGGTTTCTTGGAAAAAGAGAGTAAAATGTATTAAAATTTTTATTAGTTTCATAAAATGATCTATAATATAAAACAAACAAAAAATAGTCCATCTATTTTAAAGTAGGAGTGGGTATATTCAATCTACTATACAATAAAAGACAACCATATTATACCGTTAAAGTCACAACATAATGTTTTAAGTTGAAAGTCTAGGTACTTGCTAGAGATTCCAACTTTGAATCTCTCGTCTCTCCATATTATATACCTTTATGGTCATTATATGCTTATTATAATAACTATATAACTCTTCTTAGTGACTCCCTATCAATAAATATAGGAATAAAAGCATTATATCACACATATTCCCTTTTGTCATTTCTACTCCAATTGATCACACTTCACATGCATTAAGTCTTAAAAGCCTAAGAAAATTTACTGCTTCTACTCTTAATATGTGTAACATTTCTATCCCAATATATTCTTTAGAATCAAATTTCATTTCAATAACTTGATATTTAACATAATATTTGCAAATATCTTGTATTTCCAATATGCTAATATTTTAATTTAACTTCACTTGAATGCATACATTGTGAAAATAAATTATTTGTTTTATTGTATTTAGGAACCCATTTAGATATTTAAGTAAAACTATTAAAGTTACTTAAGTGGAAATATCAAAAATACATAGTACATAGAAAAAATTACTATTTAAAATATCAATATATCTAAATGAAATTTATTTCTATTATTATAAACTTTATTATTTTATATTAATCATTCTTCTTTTTATTAATTTGAGAAAATTAATTATTCATATGAATTGCTCAACATTAAGTGGTAGATTTTGTTATCACATCTTCAATATATTCTTCTCATTGATTAATGAATAGTATATTTTACAATATTGTAGGCATTAAATATTTATATATTATATAGAAAATGAAAAAAAAAATGAGGTAGTTGCAATAGAAGTCTTCAATATAGAGAGTAATAAATTGTTTTTATTTGATAATCATTCAAAAATATGCAATAAATTATGGACAAAATGGATGAAGTATTTTCTCACAGCAATCAATAAAATATACTTACAATTTTCACACTTTAAAAGAAAAGGTTACTATTATCAAAATAATAGGCTTTTTTAGTTTTGCACAAATATTTAGAAGGTATAACTAATATTATATTGTGTTGGGGAAAATAATTTATATATATATAATTTTTTTCTATTTACAATATAAAGGTAGTTTTATTTGTTGAGTAATAAGCATATGAAAATTATTCAATCAAAGCATATTAATCAGATTTTACAAATATAAGTGACATGTGAATTTTTTAAAAATATTTTTAAATTAATTGTTTTATTTCAATGATAATATAAAAATTAAATTTAAGTGTTGTAAATAATATCGAGTACTATGTGATAAACAATATAGAATAATATAGGAATTTTTAATGCACTAAATATTTTTAAAATTGCATTCTTCAAAAGATTTAGACATTCTAAAATTTCAATTTTTTTTATTAGACTATATATATTTTACAATATTACAATACATACATACATATTCATTTTTGTTAGAAAATTCAAGTTTGTTTTTAATTTTACAAACTCTAAAATATCTAAAAAAATTATAATATATATTTCATAAAATTTAATTTTTGGAAATCTCTATTTGTTTTTGAAAAAAAAAGTTTTAGATTTTTTAGAAAATTCATTCTTACTTAAATATTATTTTTCAAAAAAAAAATTGTATATTGTTTTCATGAAGATGAAACTTGTGTAAATTCTATAATCAACCTTATATTTACTCTTTGTTTGATGTTCTAAATAAATATTTTATTCTGTAAATACATTTTAATATTTTAATAGGTGATGTGTTATAGGGGACATGGTAATTAATATTCTATAATGTGAAAATAAAATTATTTAGTACTTGAATTAAATTTTAAGTCATCATCTAGTTAAAATAATGAATGTGTTTTTTTTTTTAATGAAAAGTGATCTTATGTCATTGGAATTGGTAAAATTTGAACTATATGCCTTAATTGAATATTTTGTATATATTTATTACTCAAAGAGAAAACTTAACAATTTCATGCTTCAAGTTTTTTTATAATAAAAAAACTATAGAAGTATATGCCTTATTTCCTATTTTTTCCTAAAGTTTTGCAAGCCATATTTATAAAATTACATAAATTTTTAATAATGAAGGTTTAGCTCTAAATTATAAGTAAAGATTCAAAAAAAGGTATGAATGATTAAATGTGAGGATACTAAAATATGAATTATACTAGCTATCATATGAATTTTTCATTGAATAGTTAAGTTTTCTGTAAAAAAAAAATAGTAGTAAAAGATAAGTTTGAGATAAAAAGTAAAGAATTGAAAAGGATTGAAAATAATAAATTATAATATTTATTACATGATATTTATAAACCTAGAAAAGAGAATATAATCCTTCCTAAGAGTAAAATATAATTATAATTTCATGATATATACATATTATATTAGTATACATACCGTTTATAACTAGGATTAATAATTAGATGGATTAGATCACTATTAGGTTAGATCATTTTATGTTTAGTTCATTGTATTGTCTCGAGTCATTTATCTTCTCTGGTTGGGGTCAATTTAGCCTCATATTATCTTAAGTTCATATCATTTTACATCTTCAACTAATTAGGGTTAGGTTAGGTTGAGATAAAATAATTTTTAGTTTAAATACATTTAGATAAGTCTCTCTTTCGGATACAGTTTGGGTAATTTTGTGTTCAAGTCACCTCAAGTAGTTTTATCTTTTAGGTAGGATTTAGATAAGTTTGGGTTGTTTTATAGCTCTTTCATGTTTGATTTGGGTTCATCTTAAATGATTTACCTTACCATTTCTAAAGTAATTTTTTTTAATTAGCTTATTTTAGATATATATTTTTGTTTTTGATTTGATATTATTTGGATTCATTTTATTATTTTGTTATTATTTTATCTTTTTGACTAATGACATGCCAAGTAAGCATATTATTTCATATTTACTAGGATTGCATTTATTTTTATAAAATTATTTTCATTTAAATCTTCAGTTTTCAATGGAGAATACTAAAATAGTTCTTTATGTAAAAGTGAAATAAAGGATTAATTCATTCATTCAACAAAACTAATATTTGATTATAAAAATAAAATAATATTTAAAAAAACAACAATAATATTACTTGTAACACTAATAATAATAGTAGGAATAATAGTAGAAATAAGAATTCTCATGTTAGGATTGGCATATAATGATGGTAAAACCTAAATTAATATATCACTTTAAATCCAAACACAAATGTTGTTAATGACCGTTTTAACACCACTCATTTCTCCATACTTAAAATTTGGCAATATTAGTAAAGAGAACTCCCTTTCTGACGTCCTTGTTGTAAGAAGAAGGCTACCACCAATACATGTAGAAAAGTTTAACTGCAAACAATAGTAATTTTAACTAGTATCTATAAATATAAACTTAATACTCTCTAACGCAACACCTACCCTTTACTTCTCCAATATTTTACCATGACAAAATAACACTAGCCAATCTTAACACTTTTTTACCAAAGTTGAGTGTAAGATATTTTCTTCAATTAGTTATTAACTTGAAAAGAGATCTGGCTGAATCATCGTTAGTCATAGCCTTTTGGTCATGGCTTGAAAAAGTATGCTACCTTAACATCACTTTCAAAATGGTAGATCTACCCTATGTTTTTATTGATGCTTTAGTTAATGAAGTTATCTTGTGCTTGAATTCTCTGCGATCAAATTTTTCTACATATATCGGTGGTAACCTTCTTGTAACAGCAAGGTTTGCAAAGATGGAGCTATCTTTACCAATACCGTCAAACTTTAAGTATAGAGCAATAAGTGGTGCTAAAATGGTCATTAAAAATATTTGTATTTGGATCTTTAGTGATATATTAATATATATTTTATCATCATCATCGTATGCAAATTCTAACATGAGCTTTCTTGTTTTGGATACCACATTTGGTTCTTCTAGTTTATTAAACGATATCCACATTTTATTATGTAATTTAATTATTTATGGGGATGGAAATCTAATAAGGAAGCTCTTCAAGAAGATAGAACCATGCTCATAATATTTCCAAAAGCCTACCCCATGTGAATAGGAGAGATAAAAGAGTTGTACGCATGAATTTGTGGAGATTGTGTTGTAAGTGTTACAATAGAAGAACCATTGGGAAAAAAGAAATGTTCTTTGTACGCACAATTTGATGTGAATAAAAGTGGAGGAAGAAGTGTAGGATTTATCATCTATTGTTTCAATCAATGGCAGGTTGAAGTTGAAGGAAAAGGCTTCAGTTTAATGACAATTAAACTTGAAATGTTGTAGGTTTAGAGTATAGTATTCCTTTGAATGTTGAATACACATTCAAAGGCCTAAAATGAATATTAACCCCAAGCAATTCTTTAATCTAGAAGGGACTCCAAAAAAGGAGAAAAACACAAGCTAGGCTCGATATTTTTATGTTCAAAAATTTTATTATTCCATTCATCATCATGCAATACAAGGATAGGCTCTATATAGGGAAGGGAGTCGACCTTAAGGCCTTAAAACCATCCAGTTTCTCCTCTTAATCCAAGCTACCTTAACTCACTTGAATTAAGCCAATATAATACCTAATCTTACTCATAATATCATCATTTAAATGATATTAATGACTAACATTATAAAGCCACACAATCAACTATGGTACATAAATGAAATTAGAACAAAACCCTAGCTTACATAAAATACACTTAGGGTTTACAACAAGTTTAATATAACTAATGATAACATCACTATATCTTGTTGTAGTATCATCCCATGTATGCCACAACCTTGCAATATTTGAATGCTTGTACACTTCAAGTCTCTTTTAGTGTATTAACTTCTTCACCTTGCAAATATGTAATATACCTGTAAGAATATCTTGAATTGTTTTCAATACCAAGTATAGAAATCTTATCAAGAACACTTAAAATGATTGGCTCCATTATTAAGAATGCTAATTCTTCCTTACCTTGAGAATCATTACAAATATAAGAATCATTAGATGTACCTACATCATTCTCCCCAAGTTGAGAAGAATTTGTCCTCAAATTATCATCAGTATAATAAGGAGACAAATAACAAATATTAAAAGTTCTTGAAATTCCACCATAATGATTTGGAAGTTCAAGTTCATAAGTATTATCCCCAAATTTTCTTAGTATTTTAAAAGGTCCATTAGCTCTTGGCATTAGTTTATTTTTACGTAAATTAGAAGATCTTTCTTTACATAAATGTAACCAAATTAAGTCACCAGGAGAAAATACCTGTGGGGTTCTATACTTATTTGCTTGAGCTGTATACTTGGCATTAGCTTTTTCAATATTAGTCTTTATTTTCTGATGAAGCTGTTGAAAGAATTTGACTCTATCCTCGGCTTCATAATTTTGTAATTCACCTTTCTTTAAAGGAATAATATTGATTGGCATGTGTGGATTCACTCCATAAACCACTTCAAATGTACTAGTTTGAGTAGTACTTGATGGAATTCTATTGTAAGCAAACTCTACATGATCTAACTTAACATCCTAATCCTTAGTACTTTTATTAACCAAACTTCTTAATAAGGTACCAAGAGTTTGATTAGTTACCTCAGTTTGATCGTCGATTTGTTTATGATGTGAAGTGCTAAATAAAAATTTAGTACCATGTATATGCCACAAAGTTTTCCAAAAAATAACTTATAAACTTGAAATCCCAATCTGAGACAATACATTTAGGCACATCATGAAGTTTAACAATTTCTCAAAAAATACAAGTCAGCAACATGCGTGGCATCATCGGTTTTATTACATAGAATAAAATGAGCTATTTTAGAAAATCTATCTACTACCACTATAATAGAATCTTTACCACGTTGTGCTCTTGGTAACCCTAGGATAAAGTCCATACTAACTCCTTCGCATGGTTTATCAGGAACTGGTAAAGGTGTGTATAAGCCTTTATGAAAGTAAATCTTACATTTTTGACATGTAGAACATCTACTTATCATAGCTTGTACATGTTTAACCATTCTTGGCCAATAGAAATTTTCTTGTAATAATTCCATAGTCTTATGTATACCAAAATGTCCCGCAATGATATCTTTATGTATTTTTTTAATCAGTAAGTCTCGAATACTAGATTTAGAAATACAAAGTTTATTTAGTCTGAATAAAAATCCATCTTGTATGACATAATTACCATGGCATCCACTTTCTTTACATGCACCAAATATATCCTTAAAATCTTCATCTTTAGGATAAAATTCTTTTAACATTTCAAAACCTAAGATTTTGGCATCCATTATAACAAGTAATGTAGATCTACGAGAAAAAGCGTCGGCTACTACATTTTCTTTTCTATCTAAATGTTTGACAGTGAACACAAAGGATTGTAAGAAACTCACCCCACTTTTCATGTCTCAGATTAACTTTCTTTTGACCATGTAAGTATTTTAAACTCTCATGATCCGAGTGTAACACAAAGGGTTTTAGTCTCAGATAATGACTCCATGTCTCTAAGCTCCGTATAATGGCAAATAATTCCTTGTCATAAGTTGAATAGTTAAGTCTGGCTCCATTCAACTTTTCAGAGAAGAATGCTATAGGTTTCTTTTCCTGTGAGAGTATACCTCCTATCCCAACTCCACTAGCATCACAAGTTACTTCAAAAAGAAGGTCAAAGTTGGATAGAGATAAAACAGGGGCATCACAAAGTTTAGTCTTTAGGGTCTCAAAGGCTTGAGTAGCTTCTTGTCCCCAATAACATTTACCTTTTTTCATGAGTTGTGTAATAGTGCAGCTATAGTAGAAAAATCCTTAATGAATCTTCTATAAAAACTAGATAACCCATGAAAGCTTCTCACATCATGAATATTTTTAGGGATAGGCCATTCTTGTATAGCTCTAGTCTTATTAGGATCCACTTTAATTCCCTCGCCACTAACAATATAGCCTAGGAAAACTACACTTGGAAGCATGAAGTCACATTTCTTAAGTTTTCCATAAAGTTTAGCTTCCCTTAGCTTATCAAATAATTTCCTCAAATGCACTAGGTGATCATTCCCACTTTTACAATACATAAGAATATCATCTAAATATACAATAAAATCACCAAGGAAAGGTCGAAGAACTTCATTCATAAGTGTCATGAATGAGCTAGGTGCATTACATAGCCCAAAAGGCATAACTATCCACTCATAGAGAACATATTTAGTTTTAAAAGCAGTTTTCCACTCATCTCCATCTCTAATCCTTAGTTGATGATAACTACTTCTTAAATCAATTTTGGAAAATACTTGTGCTCCACAAAGTTCTCCTAGCATATCATCTAACCTAGGCATAGGAAAATGATATTTGATAGTAATTTTATTCACTGCCCTTGAATCTATATACATAAGTCAAGTACCATCTTTTTTAGGCACTAATAAAGCAAGAACACTACAAGGACTCATACTTTCTCTCACAAATCCTTTATCCATAAGCTCTTGGATTTTTTTTTTGTAATTCCTTAGCTTCCTCTAGGTTAAATCTATAAGTAGGTTTATTTGGAAGAGGAATTCCAGGAATAAGATAAATAGCATGTTCTATACTTCTTTTAGGTGGTAATCTAGGAGGCAAATCATTAGAAAATACATCATGATATTCATCAAGCAGCTTAGTTAGATTAGGATTTTCAATTTGTTGCTCCCCATGTTTAGAATCTTTAGCAACTAAAGCATAAAAAAATTCCTTCTTCTTCTATGCATTTTTCCATAGCCTTTTCATGTAAAAATAATATCTTTTTATCTTCACTCAAAGGCATATGATCACATAGATAAGGTGTCATTTTATACAATTATTTTCCTTTTTTCACCACATATTCATTAGTTACTCCATCATGAGTTGCTTTTATATCATATTGCCATGGTCTTCCTAAAAGTAAACCACAAGCATCCATAGGTAAAACATTTCATAAAACTTTATCATGGTAGTCTCTAATGCAAAATGTGATTAGGGTTCTTTTGTTTACTTTAGCTCCTTTGTCTTTGTTTAGCCATTGTAAAAAATAGGGTTAGGATGATTAGTAGTCTCTAAACCAATTTTATTAACCATTGCTTCACTAGCAACATTTGTACATGAACCACTATCAATAAGGAGTCTACAAACCATATCACCTATTTTACACTTAGTTTTAAAAAGTTTCTCTCTTTGAGTAGGTTTCACATTAGGTTGAATTTGTAACACTATTTGAATCACAAAATATGGGTCTCCTTCTTCTTCACCCATCGTTAAAATTTTATTAGGAGATTCAATTTCTAGATTCTCATCATCACTACATGGTTCCATGTCTTCTATTTCACTCAAGGTTAAAGCTCTTTGGTTAGGAAATTCTCTAGAAAAGTGTCCATATCCATTACATTTAAAGCATTGTTTATTAGATATTTCAAATACCTTATTTTTACCTTTTTAATCTCTATTATTTTTTTTTTATCATATGAAGATGTAGTTTTAGGTGTAAAGGTATTCGAATAGGGTTTAGTTGAGGTGGAAACATTAGACTTAAAATAGGCTTTGGTTGATTTAGCTTGTCTTTCAAATTTTACTGCCAACTTAATCAAGTCATCAAGAGAATCATATGAAAATATATCAACTTTATCTCTTATCAAATTATTCAATCCACCTAAGTATCTAGCACATTTTTTTTCTTTTTGTTCTTGGACATCACATATAAGTGCTAGTTTTTCAAATTCTCTAAAGTATTCTTCTACACTAAACAATCCTTGCCTTAGATTTGTCACTTTCATATACATATCTTGTTCATATTCTCTAGGCACAATTTTTTTCTTAGGTGTTTCTTAAGTTTTTCCCAAGATTTAATTTTTGATTTCTCTTATCTTTCTCTTTTCTTTCTTAAGTTGTCATACCAAATCCTAGAAATCTTTTGAACTTAAGAGTAGCAAGCTTACATTTTCTCTCATCATCATACTCTTTAAATTTAAATATAGCCTCGATTTCATGCAACCACTCAAAAAACAATTCCACATTCAATTCACCATAAAATTCAGGAAGGTCAAGTTTGATACCTTGATCCTCATTGTATGCATGTATTACTTGGAAAGGATGTGGTCTTCTATGATTGCTTGAGCCAAATGAACTCATATCTTCTTCTCCATCCTTGGTATGATGCAAGTTTTTATATCCACATCCTCCTTTTTCTTGGAAAGTATGCCTCATCTTCCCTTCCACACTATCTTGTGTGTTTTCCAATCGACTTAGCTATGGATGAAACTTCTCTTGATTTGCTAGCTTGGCTTCCACACTTTGTAATTGTTGTTGAAGCATTGCTTGATTATGAATTTGGGCATCCATACGTGTGGTCAAGAGACTCCATCAAGGCACGAACCTCTTCACTTGCCATAGTGAAGTTGGAACACACTACTTTCTTCCACAAAAGAATGTAGCAACTTATGTAAATGCTGGAAGTTCCCTGTAGCCAAACAATATAGGACAAATTTTGCTACAAATTAAGCCAATCTTGATCACTTCCTGGCTGTATTGGTCATGCACAAATGGAAAGAAAAATGGCTGAATGATACTGTAAGTATTCTTAGCTGGAAATGATGCTTTCTTTTATGACACACAACAAGTTACATAAAATATCAATGTAAGGCGTCAACTAGGCTTCAAATAAGTGGTATCTTCAATTTGAAGATGTTGATTATTTACCACTTGAAGACACGAAGATGAAAAGAGGAAGAGTATGTGTTGAATTTTAGAGATAAATGGGCAAGGATTGAAGTTAAGAATTTTTTTTTCTCTTCAAACCAGGGCTTCTTCAAATCAGAGAATGTCGGGTAAGGTTTTCCTCTTTGAGTAAGAAGATACTTAGAGAAGGAAAATGAAAAGATAACTTGCTGGATGAGTTGAGAGAAGAAAGGAAAAGGAAAGGGCTGGACGTTGAGGTAAGAACTAGAAGTTAAGAATGAAAGAAAGTTGGTTGAAGATATGAAGGGAGGTAATGGTTGAAGGTAACATCGAAGAGAAGTTGATGATCTTCTCTTGGTTGAATTTGCGTGTATCTTCAACAAGATTGTTGCAAGAATTGAAACCTTCAATCAAGGTACACGTTGAAGATTCAAGAATGGAATGAGGATTCAAGAAATGGTTGAAGATGGGTTTTTTGGTGGTTTCTTGCAGGATGATTTTCTTGCATATAGTAGCAAAACTCGCAAGAATATGCATCGTTGCAAGGAAACAATGAGTTTAGGAGCTTTGATACCAAAATTTGATGTGAATCAAAGTGGAGGAAGAAGTGCAGGATCTATCACATATTATTTCAATCAATGGTAGATTGAAGTTGAAGGAAAAGGCTTTGGTTTAATGACAATTAAACTCGAAATGTTGTAGATTTAGAGGATAGTATTCCTTTGAATGTTGAATACACATTCAAAGGCCTAAAATGAAGATTAACCCCAGGCAATTCTTCAATCTAGAAGGGGCTCCAAAAAGGGAGAAAAATACAAGCTAGGCTCGAGATTTTTGTGTTCAAAAATTCTATTATTCCATTCATCATCATACGGTACAAGGATAGGCTATATATAGGGAAGGGAGTCAACCTTAAGACCTTAAACCCATCCAGTTTCTCCTCTTAATCCAAGCTACCTTAACTCACTTGAACTAAGCCCATATAATACCTAATCATACTCATAATATCATCACTTAGATGATATTAATGACTAACATTACAAAGCCACACAATCAACTATGGTACATACATGAAATTACAACAAAACCCTAGCTTACATGAAATACACTTAGGGTTTACAACAAGTTTAATATAACTAACGACAACATCACTATATCTTATTGTAGTATCATTCCATGTATGCCATAACCTTGCATGCTTTGAATGCTTGTACACTTCAAGTCTCTTTTAGTGTATTAACTTCTTCACCTTGCAAATATGTAATATACCTGCAAGAATATCTTGAATCATTTTCGATACCAAGTATAGAAATATTATCAAGAATACTTAAAATGATTGGCTACATTATTAAGAATGCTAATTCTTCCTTACCTTGAGAATCATTAGAAATATGAGAATCATTAGATGCACCTGCATCACAATTGGTCTTATGCTTAGTGTCACACATGGATCAAATATTGAATGATGATTATGTAGCTAAAGTCAAAGTGAATAAGAATCATGTATTAGCAAGAATGTTTCACAAGCTTTAAGAGATTATGTAAATAAATTATTTTGAATCATGCTCTTATATGATTCTTGGTCTATATTTTAATGATGTTGTGTTCATTTATGCTTAACTACTCTCGATCAATCATGTAGATCAAAAAATTCCATTATGTTGAATGCCAACCTTCATTTATCCCTTTGTGTGTGGGTGTGTGTTTTTTTTTAATTTCATTTTGAGAATACAATGATTGTATAATTGTTTTGTTGCTAGTTAATAAATAATTGAATATAGCTAAATTGTATTAGCAAGTATCAACTAACTAAAATTATGGGTAAAACAACATTACTTCTAAGTGTATTAGTAATATATGATCTCTCACCACACCTCATGAGTTTGAACAAAGATGAAAGTTGTAGGATTTAACTTGAAAAAATTTCATATAGAAATAAAACATATAGGTTTAGATAACTTTCAATTCATCATTTTGTTAGAGGACCATGTGATCTCATAATCAATACTAACTACTTATTAGTTGCAAAGAGATCATAATCATGAAATAAAGAGGAGAATTAAGTAAAATTAAAACCTTATTCAATGGATACAATCTCAAATCAAAGGTTTTATATATATATATATATATATATATATATATATATATATATATATATATATATATATATATATAGATTTCCTAAAATATGTTCTTAGTAAATTTGTTAGAGTTACTAAAAATATAAATAATATTAGAGAAAAAACACCATAGAACCCTTATTTTAGGGGTATTATATAGTATAATTCCGATTTTTCACAACTATATCATATAGCCTTAAATTTTGATAGTTGCGCAACACGTAACCTAAAATTTTGACAATTACAAACAAAATAACCCTCCATAAATTTTAGAGATGGGTGCTATATAATCCTTAATGTTTACATAGAAGATCATATGGTGCATCAAAATGTAAAATCAAGGTTAGATTATATATGATGTTTAAACTTGATGCTATATTGTGCATTTTTAAAAAATTTTTATTATTATGCCTAAATTAAGGGTTATATAGTGCAATATATCATAGTATTAATATTAATATTATACCAATTACTATGTATATATGAAATTAATATACTAACCTTTAAGACTCTCTCTATGCCACAACATATTACGAATATCAATTAATATCATTGGAAATTGAAATTTTACTACTACTTTTTCTACTGTATTCTTATTTAAGATGTGTAGTAGATTTATCCATTTTTGGTCATATAATAAAAGGCATTAAAGAAGGGCATGCGCACGTACACAAATACACACACACACACACACACACACACACACACACATATACATATAAGAACCTATAGATGCAAATAAAAAACACTATAAAGGTAAAGTTACAACATACTAAATAAAGACATATTAATAAACCCATATATTAACTTCATTTTTAATAAGGTAAAAGGACAATAATTTGGTATGAATAGAAAAAAAATACTAAACCCTCTTTGTGGGACAAAGAAAGTAACATTTAATAATTTGTTAAAAGCTACTCAAAATAAACATAATATTAAATTTTAATAATACCAACTTCCATGTGTGTGTGAAACTAATATATTAATTCTACTATTTTAGCAAAATAAATTAAAGTCTATATTTATCTCATAATAAATGATATCAAAATTAATTAAAAATTTGTTTCAAAACTTCGACAATTTTGTTTTGATAGGATTCATTAGTTGGTGAGTTGGGAAGTGAATAAATTTTAGAAATGACATTGAACTTTTTTATTATTATTATCATACAATGATGTGTATTATAAAATAGAATTAAAAAAAAGTATCAATTGAATATCATAAAATAGGTGGAGTATAATCAATCTTCTATTCAATAAAAAAACCACCATATTATATGAGTAAAGTTATAACATAATATTTTAAGCTAAAATTCTATGTGCTAGCTAGAGATTTCAAGTTTGAATCTCTCAATATTATATATCTTTATGATTATTATATGGTCATTATATTCAACTATATAATTCATCATAGTGAATCTCTATCGATAAATAAATAAAAACACCATATCACATGTTTTCTTTTGTCATTCCCACTCAGATTGATCACGCAATATATGAATTAAGTCTTAAAAGCCCTTGCAAATGTATCATTTCTACTCTTAATAGTATACATGTGACCTATTCCAAAATATATTTTAGGAAAAGAGTTCATTTCAATATTTTGGTATTTGACCTACTATTTTATACGTATACAGTATTTTCAATATACTCATGTTTTAATTTAATTGTTGAAAATCAAAGTTATATGGTGTTTTTATAAAATTTATGGTTATATTATATATTATGCCTAAATTCGAAATGATATGGTACATTTTCTCTTAAATTTTATGCCATATGTGAGAGAAAGTAATAAGTTAGTAAATTTATATATTTATGATATAAATGTGAATAATTGGAATAGATGGTGGATAAGAAATGATAACATATAATAAAGTGGATGTAAATAATAATAAAGAATTAAATATGAGTTTGTCACCATATATCATGATATATTACTACCCGAAACTTAATAATAATAATATATCTTTTAATGCAAAATGGGTTGGCTAGCTAACATTTATCTTCTAAAACATGTCTTAAAAATTTTGGGTAATTATAAATAGGATCGAAAGTTATCCCATGGAAAAAAAAAGTTCATGTCCAATTATAAATAAATGATAATGAAAATTATCTCGCTTGTGAGTAGCACCAAGAAAATTTTGAGTTGCGACTGGTTTTTTGGAGAAAAGAGATCATAATGTTATTATCAACTTCACATATCTATATCTCATCACTCAAATATAACTAACTCAAATATGATAATGGTAAAAAGCTCAAATCTTACCTTGGGCATTAGGGATTAAGGTACTTCTGATGTAGGAGACTTTCTTTTATCTTCTAATTAACTCAATTTTACACTTGAGTGCTCGTTTGGTATAGGGGTAATAGAAGTGAAAAAATTACAACCGTATTTTATATATCTTGTATAATTTATTTAAAATTAAATATATATATTTTTTAGATGAATATCTATTTTAGATCTTAACTTAACCTAAAATGGATATTTTACTAAAAATATATTTACTATTCTTAAATACTTGATACAAAAGATACAAAATAATAGGAAAATTTTGCCACTCCGATTACCTCATACCAAACAAGTCCTGAGATGTAAATTCCTAGATCATGACCTTATTAGTAATCTTTTAATTGTTGACGTTGGTATTATTCATGAGTCGAATGACATTATTGTGGATATACATACATACATATATATTACTCTTCTATTTTATTTGTATGTTTATTTGGTATGTTACTTGCAATACAGTCATGATATATTATTCATTTTGTTTCTTAAAGCAAATCTTTTAAAGAAAAAAATTATTTCAAAATAAAAATAAGTTTGATTAAATAAGGTTACCAAAGTTAGTATAATAAAAATATATTATTTAATAAGATAATGTATTATTAATTAAATATAAGAACAATAATATATTTAATTTTTTCTAATTAATAAAAATAAGAATTATTAATATAATGAAAAAAATTAGATGATAATACTTTCAATTAAACTAGCTTGACTTATATATTAATGTAAAATATAGTATTTAAACTATATCATTTGCCGAACATAATATGTATCTTCTTCTTCTTCAATTGACAGCTACGCTCTGTCGTCACATGTTAGAACATCGTCACATGTTCATAAATTATTGATGTCTAATATTTCTACATGGCTTCTTGGATTAGATGAAGTTATAGAGATGTTTGACTCATGACAAACTATTATTCTAACACAACATAACATAATTCAAACACATGTTAGATAGATGAGTTGAGGCATTTTTTGAGTCCAACCTATGTTGGATTGGTCACAACATCAGTAGGCTTAGATTAGGGTTATATAGATATTTACCTTAAATGCCTAACTTGCTGTGACAGCTATCGTTTCATTTAATTGGCTAGACTATTTAATGCTTAAACAGTTGTAACATACATCATTTATTTTACTTATTTTGCCTAAATAGTTGTATCTATTATATTTTATATATCATATTACATAAAGTAGGGAAAGAAAATGAAAAAAATTAGTTATTTACAATGACTTGTGGCCCAAAAAACTCAAATTTTGGTGTTAAATAAAATAATCTATTTTTTCTAAGAAATTGTCATAAAAAACCATTATTTGAGACATGTAGTAAGAAAAATAATCAAAATTTCCTAAATTTATGGAAAATTCAAATTCCAAATTTTCCTTTTAAAATGTTATCACAGATAATAGTTTTTTACCAACTGCATTTGATGACAAATAATCAAAATTTCAAAAATTATTGGAGAAAGAAATTTGGAATGTTGATACCTTTAAATATAATTTTCTTAAATATTTTTTACCTTTTTTTGTATAATGATCTATATTGTGAAACAAAAAAGAAACGTATTATAAACTCTTTATAAAACAAAGAACATACTATAAAATAAATTTTATTATTGCTAATTTTTAAGCCTATGTAAAGTATGAATATTTTTACATATAGAATTGATATTGGTTTATATAATAAAATGAGTAAATTAAAAATTATATTATAAATTTTATTATAACATATCAAATAGAAAATAAAAATCAAAATGATATAACATAAAATAATTAAAAATATGAAAAGAAAGAATAAAAAGATTCTCACTTCTAATATTTAAAAAATTAAGATACAAAGTGTATGTTCAAGGATTGGAGTCGCATGGATATTGTCAATTTTTCTTTACCATATTTAGAAAGAAAATTTACATAAAAAAAAGGAAAAAAATTTAAAAAGCTATAGTTAAAAGATTCTTTTTTGTATGGATGTTCAAGTACAGATAACCATATTCATTGAATTGAATATCTTATAATGCGAATAACTACAAATACAGACCATGTATTGATCAAATCAGATAAATATTTGTTTGTTGTATTAGTCTTCTAGCTAATCAATTTTAAAAGCTTTTATAATAAAATATTTAAAAATATGGATCAAAAGTTGGGTAATGTTCATGTCTATATATGTATGAGGATAAAGGTAGAGATTCTAGAGAAGAAATTGTATAGACCATGAAGGGATAAAATAAATATATTAGATAAGTTGTAGCTCTTAGAATGTTATATTACAAGAAAAAAAAAGTACTTTTCAAGAAAAGTTAAGATACCACAAAAGTATTATTTGTTTGGTTCATAAAGTTGCATATTTTTAATACCATTATTCGATCTTTTAGCTTGTAAATAATTTTATAGAATTATTTCCAGACTTTATTTTTTTTAGGATAAATGAACTAAAATGATAAAAAAATATATATATGAAAAAAAGGACAAGATGAAGATATTACTTTTATCTATGAAATAAAGTTTTTTAGGTGTAAATTTTTATTTCAAATCTTGTAGAAAAGTTAAAGTTTATTTTTTTATTTACTCCTACTTTTTTTCTTTGTTACTCTATACATTAATTGTTATATTTATATCTAATAAAGTGTGTAATTATAATACTCGGGATAAATTTATCATTTTCTAAAATAATGTATAAATTACTAAAATGATTTTCTTTTACAAACACAAGGAGTGACATTCTAGAAATTTTTTAATAAGTATTGAAGATGCTATAAAAAACAGTTAAAAGAGAAATGAATACAGCAGTTTCAAGAAAGTATTTAATTAATTTAGTCACTCAACTTAAAGCAGACATTAGAAGAGAAAGAGTAATGCCTATCTTGTAATAATTTCACCTTATCAATGACCTAATGTCAATACTTTTAAAAGCTAATAAACCCATATGAGAGAGGAAAGGCCCCTAGTTTTCTTTTTAGTTGGGGATGACAATGGGATCATTTTATTTAAAATTCAATAGATTTTATCCGACAAATATCTAAACACATATGGATGTGAAGGAGAAAAAAATATGTTGGGTTCGGGTCAGATACAGTTTAGGGGTCCCTAAATTTGTAGCCACCGTCATACCTATATTCGTACCCACTTTTGTTTACTAGTTAAAAAAAATACATTTCTACCTTTATTTACAAAACATATCAATATATTTTATAAGGTCAAAATGGGATGTTTGCAAAATCAATTGCTACATAATTGGATATTAGTTATGTGTTGCATCATGATATTCCTTCCAATAGTGATTATGAAACTAGCACCTGTATCATTATCACTTCTAATGCACCACTCACCACAACTCAAATGGGCAAATCAAGGTAGGCATATGATGAAATGAAGAAGAAATTTGAGAGGGATAATAAGTTTGTGAGATGAAACATGTTTATATACATGTTAAATAATCCATTTGAGATAATTGTTAATGACATGTCCACAAAGAATATCAAGAATGTGATGCAAAACAAGATTGATTGTGAGGATTTAAAAATAAGTACTTGGTGAGTAACTAGCTAAAATTCCAAATTGTGGATAATATACTAGCAATGGGGTAGAGTCACAAGTATGAGAATTTGGTGTTTTTTTTTCTTGAAGAAAGGATGAAGATGAAAAATATTTTGCAAGCAAACATGTTGCTTGAAAAATTCATTATATCATGAACAAAATTTAGAAACCATCTCAAGCGAATAAGAGCATTTTCAAACTCTAAGAATTGATTAGCTACATACAAAACAAAGAAGCTAATTGTTTAAAGGGTAAGTTTGGTTACTATTAATAATGACAATGCTAACCTCATATAATTTTTTTTTCATACAAGAATGTTTAAAAAAAACAATAAAAAAGGTTTAGAAAGGTGGTAAATAGAAAAATATGAATGTTTTCAACAAAAGATGACAAGATTCAAAAGAAAATTGGTATATGTTATGTTCGTGGAAAACAAAGATAAAAGGTACACCCGTGTTTCCAACGTAAGGGGCAACTAGATTAGAAGTTTGTTGCTAATGTCACTTTGCAAGATAATATGTGTAAAGATAAATAGATATTTGTTATTGTTGTTATTGAGTTAAACTTAATAGATAACAAATTTCATTAGATACTAAACACTAGGGCTTCCAAACATGTCTATGCCAATGAGAAGGTGAATGCATTTTCAAGAGAACTCTAAGTTTTTGGAGTGCTTGGACGAAATGTCCTCCTTAAAATCACTTAGAAAAACATGGCATTGAATGACGTGTTATATGCCTCATCCCTATATAGGAACTTAATTTCTAGTGGTTTGTTTAATAAGGCTAGCAAGAAAATTGTTGTTAAATCTAACAAAGTTATAATCACTAGGAATAGTTTGTTTATTAGGAAAAAAATATTTAGATAATATTTTTTTTACTAAACTCTATTTAAAATTTAGTCAATGTAAATATTTCAAGTGCTTCTACTTATGTGCTTAAGTCCTTGACATATGACGTAGTAGACTGTGTCCTGTTAATATTGAAATGCCCCAAAAATATTAGTTTTGACAATTTTAGTTAAATAAGGATTTATTAGAGAAATTAATTAAATTAATTACATTTATTGGAATAGGAAGAAATTATTTAGGGCAAATTAAGAGGAAATTTATAAATATTTTTATCAGGGAAAATTTGGGTGGTTTGTTAATTATAAAGGAATTTAGGAAAAATCTTTTAAAATTTCTAAATTATCCTAAAAAGGAAATTAAATATTATTTTATTAAAATATTTTTTATTTTCAATACCTAAAATATTTAGATTTATTTAATTGACCCCAACTCATATATTTTTCCTTTCCCCTTTTTTCTTTTTCTTTCTTCCTTTTCCTTTCCTTTTTCTTTCTTTTCTTTCTTTTCTTCCTTTCCCTTTTTCTTTTCTTCTTCTCCTTCCGTTTTGGCCTGTCCTGCTGCCCGTCCTACTTCTGTCCTCCATTCTTTCTTCCTTTGGCATGGCCCAAGAGCAAAACACCGCTCCTCCTCCCTTCTTTCCCCGGAACGTCGCATTATGTTTAAAAACATTTTATCCTCATCGCCCAGCCCAGTTCCTTCCTTTACTTTTCTTTTCTTTCTTTTCCCCAGCTGGCCAATCCATTCCCTTTTTCTTCCTTCATTCTCTCCCACCGTCGACCTGCAACTCCATCGCCCTCTAAAATGGCGCCGTCGGCTACGCTTGTCTTGACCAGCCATTTCCCCTCTCTTTATCTTCCCCCAAAATCGCCAGTCAACATGACCCAACCCACCTTCCTTTTCTTCCGCGCAAAATCCCCCTTTTCCTACGCGAATAGGCTGCCACGATTTGAATTTTGTACTGAACAATTGGCGACGCCGGCTACCGTAACCTTACTTGCACTGCCCTCCTACCAAACCATAAAACCCTTCCTCTCCTTCAAACTCTATAAATACCCCTCATTTATTTGATCTAAAAGCTTTTTCCTGAAACCCTAAAAATTCACCTCTATGCACCACCATAACTTCAGACGCCCTTTCCTCCGCCGTCGGCCAACTACGCTGCCTGCTCTACTTACCTAAGTCTTCCCTACACCACCCTCTAACTAACTATGCCTCATTTATCCCTCGATTCTTCCTGCACAAGCCAACCTAGTCGTGCAAAGTCCCTTTCCCAATCAACTTACCCTCTATCCCTGCCACCCTTCGCACCACCGTCCACCACCACATCCGCTACTATCACTGCCTTCTACACCACCCAAAAGTAGCTACTAACCCTCCTCCACCCTGCCCTACCCTTGTTTTCCCCTTCCTCCCTCTCCTCCTCTCTTTCTATTCTTCTTTCTCTTCCGGCCACCACCACTACAGCTGTGCGCCGCCGTCATTGGCTGCGCCACCACCCTCACTTTACTCCCCTCAGTCTAGACTACCACTAACACCTCTACCTCCACCCCCATTCTCCCTCTCTTTTTCTCAAACCTCGACTCTTTCAATTTCTTTCTCCTTTTCCGGCCATCGCCGCCACCGCCATGCACCACCACTGGTGCCACCTATCTCCACCAACCTAAGGTGGAACCCTAAACCCTCTCAACCCTTCTTCCCTATTTATTTAAGCTTATTTTATTTTATTTCAATTTTAACCTATTATTCAATTATTATTATTATTATTATTATTATTATTATTATTAGGTTCAATATTATTATTATTATTATTATTATTATTATTATTATTATTTCTTATTAGCCGAGACCCTATTTGAATTATTTAGATTATTAGTTTCGTATTTTTTTTATATTATTAGTATTATTATAAGTTTTGTTATTATTATTATTATTGTTGTTGTTGTTGTTGTTGTTATTCTTATTATTACTATTATATATTTAGATGGCCGAAGCAACACTTAATTTATACTACTTGCATGCTACTACTTTTACTATTATTATTATTATTATTATTATTATTATTATTATTATTATTATTATTATTATTATTATTATTATTATAAGTAATATGTATTAATATTATTACTAATGGTACTTTTACTATTTTGGGGTAGGGTCGAAAACCCTACCTTATATTAATTTCGGTTTAAGTTATATTATTATTATTATTATTACTATTATTATTTTTTTTAATTTTGATTATTATTTCATTACTATTATTATTACTATTTTTATTAATAATTTCCTAATGATATTATTAGCATTATTTTGGTGAAGGGTTGAAACCCTTTTCTCACCATCCGTTTTGAATCATATTAATATTATTATTAGTATTTCTAGTATTATTATTACCGTTATTACTAAAATGATGTTATTTTATTAAAAACCTAGTCTTAGAATAAGTTAGTAAATAATAGTATTTTTGGTAGGAGGGAATCTAATTTGTAGTTTTTCCCTCATATAGGTGAGACCAGTTAAAGCCCTAAAGAGGTATAGGAACGTACTCCAAGACTGGTGTCGTTTTAGGTAAGGGGTAACTAAGGTCGTTTGTGTATTATGTATTGTATATGCCATGTGATATGAAATATAATTTATTTTATGTGTATTTGTATAACTGTTATATATGTAGCATAATGTGGAGTTGAGGTAAGTTCGTGTAATAATTTATGGCACATGT
Organism: Tamarix austromongolica; assembly: GCA_039764185.1. Classification (NCBI taxonomy): domain Eukaryota; kingdom Viridiplantae; phylum Streptophyta; class Magnoliopsida; order Caryophyllales; family Tamaricaceae; genus Tamarix; species Tamarix austromongolica. The sequence continues at coordinate 24,808,882 of CM077817.1, read as the reverse complement.
ATTGTGTGTATGGTGTTGCCCATAAGACATGCATGATAGGTTTTGTAATATGATGATATATATGGAGTAAATTGATGTGGGGTTGGATTGTGTGTTATATGACCATGCATGGTGGAATCTAGGGTTGCATGATGGAATCTAGGGTTTGCATGGTGGAATCTAAAGATGAATGGTGGAATCTAGGGTGTGCATGGGAATTTAGGGTTTCACGTGTGAGCGTGAGGTTTTGCATGAAAAAGTTTGAACGTTTTCATAGAGGATATAAAGTTTGCATGAGAGAAATATTTACGTATGGAAAGTTGATATTAGGTGTAAGAAAGGTATTAGAAGAGTCATTTGGGATTTTGAACACTTTGGGTGAAAAATAGTATGTGGGATATTATAAGGGTATGGAGGAGAGTGAGTTAGGGTTTGGAGTGGTTAACTATGGTTGGTTGTGGATAACTAGGATTTGGAGTGGTTAACTAGGATTTGGTGTGATTAACTAGGGTTTGGTGTGGTTAACCAAGGTTTGATGTGGCTAACTAGGGTTCGGTGGTAACATGTGTGTACTTGGTGAATAAAGTATGATGATGAACATGGGATCTATGGGTTATGAAAAATGGGGTGTTAAAATGTCTTGGGTCGTGAGAAGCGGAGTAGGATGGGTCATGTAGACTTAAATTAGGGTTTTATGGAGAAAACCCTAAAGTGTGGTAACATGTGTACTTGGAGGTGAATAAAAGTGGACCATAACCCACATATATGGGAGATGGGCTCTAATGTGTGTTAAAATAAGGAGGGAGGATGTAAGGTCAAGTTAAGGAGTGTTTGAGTCTCATAATGTGGGATGAGACTTTTGGAGAATAAGAATAGTAGAAGTTAGTCATGCATGTCTAGGTGAAAGCTTTTGAATAAGATACTTAAGACATTAATTATGTAAAGTGGAAGATTATTGAGCTGGGGCCAGCCAATCCACCGGTAAGAAATAGTGGTTAGAGTGTTACCCTATAAGTGACTGATCCATCGACAAATAATAGTGGTTAGGAGCTTTATGCCCTGTGTATTTTTGGCCCACCGGCTATAATAGTGGGGGATCCCGAGCTCGATAAACATAAACCAGAGTTTTGCTAAGGCGCATAAAAGATACTAATTACTTACAATGGGACACTACGTGAGCAAGAACTAAATCAATCCACCAGTAAGAAATAGTGGTTAGGTTTTTACCTTATATGTTACCGATCCACCGGCTATAATAGTGGTTAGGGCTTGATGCCCTATAAGTGACCGAGCCACTGACTAAAATAGTGGCAGGTTCCTGTACTCGCATAGATTGATAAAGAGTATGGTATGAAATGAATATCAAAAAGATAATATAATTTATTAATCCGGACTAAATAGGCCTTTATGTGTTGGCTGGAATGTTTGCATGTTTTATACTATCCTACATGATTTTATGTACCTTATATGTTGGCCTTAGTGCTTGGTTACCTCACTTAGTACATAGCGTACTGATCACCCTTATTATGGGCGCTGCTCATTCTCACGAGTAGGAGGCCCATCTGACGTGTTGCAGGTAGGAGATGTTTTCTTCAATGCTATTGATGTCCATGGAGCATCAGGAAGGACTGAGTTATGGTCTGGGGTTGGTTCGAATATTGGAGCTGCATGGCATGTTTCTTTCCGATGATATTATTATTCCTTTTCACCATCTTTTTTATTTATTGGTTTTCTGAATCAACTTTAATGATTGTAAACATTATTTCTCTTCTTGGAATTTTATTTTCGTACTTTGGATTATGTAAACATTCTTACATACTCTGATTTGTGTATTTATGAATCTTGGTTTATGCATTAATTGAGTTGATGATAATCAATTCTTAGCCTTAGTACTTGGTACTAAACGGTTTAAATAAATTGGTTTGGTACTAAGTGTGGTGGTAACATCCCCATAGTTCATAGGTTTTAATATTAGAGTTTTTTGTTTAAAAAATTAGTGAAATTTTGGGGTGTTACAAATACGACCTCTATAATGAGACTAAGAAACTTGAACCTTATCAACATAGGAAATGATGAAAATTTTTCTAAGTGCTTGGTATGTATACATGTCAACAATGGAAAACAAACCTTTCAAATCAATCTCAAATAGAAGCTTAGAATTTCTTAAACATATATACTCAAATTTAATGGATTCTAAGAACATTACCAATAAAGAAGGCTAACAATACTCTGTGGCCTCCATGATGACTTTTCTGCATATACCAAAGTTTACCTTCTTAGGTTAAAACATGAAATCATTTATATGTTCTTAAAATAAAAATTTGAATATGAAAATCAATTAGATAAAAAAAAGTCAAAATGCATAGGTTTAATAAAGAGGGAGTATAACACTAACTTCCTTAATGACTTTTAAGAGAAAAATGGTTTTAACCTTGAGACTAATACTCCCTATACACCCCTAAAAATGATTTCACTAAGAGTAAAAATAATAATCTAAAAGGAAGTTGTATTGGGTTGTTATATTCTCAATAGGGTTCCTAACAAGAGGCCAAATAAAACTCCTTATGAGTTATGGAAAGGGTTTCCTCCTAATCTATAACTATAAAAAAAATATAGGGATGTCTAGCTAGAGTGGGTCTACCAATATAATAACCCCAATTTTTTATACTAGAAAATTATATTTTTAAGATAATGCGGAAGAGTTTGAAAAACAAAATCAGAAAATGTTACCACCACATCAACCATGAGAGAGGTGTGATTATTACCTAGCCTATACTTGATGTAAGGTAAAACGGAACAAAAAATGAAAGATGCATACTCATAATATTAATGCGATAGTAAAATATAATAAAGGTGAGAATAATATTATGGATAGAAGGATTATGATAGTTTACAAATCCAAATACAGAAAATCAAGTTAAGAGTTTAAATAACTGTAAGAGTAAAACTTCCTGACGTAGTGGGAAAAATACTTCTAATTGATTAGCCTAACTCTTAAGCATAACAATAAATCTCCAACCCTAATCAGCGGCCCGCTATTAGCTCACATCATCACCCTTAACATACTCTATATGGGATTCATAACCCTACAAATCATCCTCTACTCCTCGGACTAAAAGCCGAATCATCACAGTGACCACATGAGTGTAGTATTAGTACGATGAAGTACTAATAAAATGTACTACCTAAAACATGGTAATGCTCATGAGGCACATTGAATTCACATAAAAGTATGGTGATAAGCATAACAGTGCAAGTTAACACTTAGTCTCATGGTAGTAATACAACAAGATATGCTTACATGAAAATCATGGAAGGATAACAATATGGTAAATGCATCACAATCCATACAATATAAACTATATTAGAATTGTCCCTTTAGTTATCACACTATTTTTAGTTAATAAGATAGTTCATTTAACCATACCCAATTCTCCACCATGAACAAAATTCATGGCAGCATAAATAAACACAATGGGATACCATACCCACCACATGGGGTTAAGGATGTAAATGGAGCAGATTTTACCTAAAATTCAATTGATTTTATTTGACAGGCACTTAAATGTATATAGATAAATGGATACAAATACAATTATAGAGGATGAAAAAAAAATACCCATCAGGTTCGGGTATGAATATGAGTATGGAATATCTATATCCGTATTTGTACGCATACCCGTATCCATATCCATACTTGTTTACCTAATATATAATTATCCTTTTACCCTTAATTTTAAAATAAATATAGTATAAATTAAGGTTAAATTTGTCATTTGGCTTAACATTAAGTGGGTTTATCCGTCAGGTAATAGATTATCCACTAGATAATATCCGTTAACTAGTAAACAAATAATCTGTCGAGTAACTGATACGGACATGGATGTGTTAATGGATAACTATTTGGGTATGGATATGGATTTTCTTGTTGGATATGAATATGGGTATGGATATACCTACCCCATTTACATCCCTACACAGGGTTAGGATACATTAAAAGGGATTTTCTCCAGAGATACAACACCCACCACACATCTAGTGCACTTACCACGAGGGCTAAAAGGTTGGGATACCACACTCACCACACGAGTTTAAAATATATCAAAGAGGCTTTCCTTCGGGGATACCACACCCACCAAACATTGAATGCACCTACCATAAGGGCTAACACAAATTGGGATACCACATCCATCACACATGGTTGAAGTATGTCAAAGGAGTTTGTACTGGGATACCTCACCTACCGCACCTTGAATTCCTCTGTCGTGAGGGCTAAAAAGTTGGGATACCACACCCACCAAAGAAATGGACAATATGAAGTGCTAGGGAACTTGTATTGAGATACCTCACCCACCTATATTAAACACCAATGTCATGTCGGCCTACCATAGTATTATCTTATACCTCAAATATAAGCGCATACCCCCTATCGACTGCAAACCGGTAAAGAAGAAAATAGGTATTTAGTGAAAAAAATATGGCCACCTTTCTTAACCGAACACTGCCTTTCATGCTTCCTATTCTTCACCTCTCTAATTCTACTCCATTTAATATTCATTGATTGGCAATTACATCTTCTACTCCATTCAACATTCATTAATTGTGTGATTATGGGCAATGATCACATCTTTTACTTTACTTATTGTTCATTGATTATGGATTATAGTTTTATCTTCAACTTGGTTTATTGATTTTCATTAGATGTTTTCTTTTTAGGAAAATAAAAATTAATCCTTCATCATCAACTTCCAACACAATCTACGTTCTTAGGCAATTGTTTTGCAACCCTCTAATCCTTCGACCTTGAGTGCACAGAGTAGAGGGATGTTGTGTAAAACGTTGGGGTATGTGTAACACCCCCATTTTTACTATTAAAATTTTTTGTTTTTCGGAAGCATTAATTACAAAATCAATGGATGTTACCGCCACACTCGGTATAAGTCTGGCATCCACTACTATTCTTATACTAAGTATTAAGGCTAAAATATTTCTTTACTCAAATACCATAATGAAAAAAGTCAAGATACAGAGAGTAATATATGAGTACAATATTAGTTTAAAAGTAGCGTTAGGAGTCTACCAAAACTCAAGAGAGAAATTACAGGAAGACATAAAAGTCTAAAAAAATTGGAGACTAGATAAAAGAAGAGACACCAGATATTCCTACGCTCTCAAAATTGACTGACAGCTTTTAGCTGGACTCGAAAACTGACCTGCAAAGTCCACTACCCATTGAATAAGTAGGGGCCCACGAAAATGAACCCTTCAGTACTACGGTACTGAGTAACCCTTTATACCAAACTAATATGATAAATAGCATGGAACATATGCAAGGCATACCATTAACATTGTATAATACATATACATACACATACGAGGATTGAGATATAATAGTTATTCAGATAATCAAACTCCATCTTGGCCATAGACTACTTATATTCACTCTTCTGAAACAGCTGAACTTTCCAAATGGACAGCCCAGAGATACTGTCTGAAGTATGATTAGAAGAAAACCCTAATACAATAACCATAAGGCATCATGACAATATATGGTATAAACATTAATATATACATGAGATGATCTAACATAATAATCATAACATATAAGTAATAGTCACTAAACTACCTACTGCTCATGTGTGCCTATTTAGAATATAATAACACTTATCAACTAAGCATCCCAAGATGCTTTATGAAACAATAATCAAAACCCACTCTACACCACAATTATAACATTTACAGTGTAATTCATGTCTCAGCATTAACCCCAACCAATTAAAGAACAACACAGATATACTTATAGGTACAGTATAATAAAATCCATACATCACAGGTATACTTCTAGGTACAGCATCATAACCAAATACATAACGTCATAGGTATACTTACATGTATAGTATAATAACATCCATAACCTAATAGGTATACTTACAGATATAGGATAACAATATACATAATGTCACAGATATACTTACAGGTACATATAATAACCAAATATATAACATCACAGGTATACTTATAAGTACGGTAAAGTTCATAGGTATACTTACAAGTACAGTATAATAACATCCATAACCTCACAAGTATACTTACATGTATAGTATAATAAAATGCATAACACCACAAGCTTATCTTACAAGTGCAGTATAATGAAATCCATCACATCATATGTATGTTCATAGACATAATACCGACACAGGTAGGCACAAAGGCTGCTACCCTAAAACCATAGGTAGGCACAACAGCTGCTACTAAAACCACAGGTAGGCACAACGGCTACTACCCAAAACCACAGGTAGGACAACGGCTGCTACCGAAACCATAGGTAGACACAACAACTACTACCCAAAACCACAGGTAGGCACAATGGCTACTGCCAAACCAATCCAATATCCAATAATAATCATTCCAATCATATCATTTCCATTTTTATTTACTCAAGAGGGATACAATAATAACCCGTAGACATAACAGTATACCAGTCATATCGGCGTACAAGGCAACACAATACCCTCCAACCATCCAACCCAAAGGCATAACAACACTCTGGTTATACTGATGCATAAGGCACACAATACCCTCCTCACCTCGGACACCTAATCATTAAGTATTGATACTCCCTATAAGGCCCGTAAGTCACCTATAGAGTAGACTAGGGTCGTATTGGGGCACAACGGGCATACCAGAAAACCAAACAAATCAAGGACTCCTACCTCGTCTCTAGGGTAGCTACCCCTAGAGAGAAACCATTCCCAAAATTGAGGTCTTTCACTTTACGTATTAGTGTTTTTATAAGGTGATCACAGATAACACACATTACACATTTATTTTCATTTCCATACTTACTCATTTTTCCTTTATTTCCAATTATCCAAGTCAATCCTACGGTCAACGATATAAAAAAAAGTCAAAGTCAATACTAAGGTCAACCTACCAAAAGTATAAGACCATCCTATATCCAATTACTCACATTTGGACGTACTAGGCCGAAATGACCAAAATGCTCCTGAGGCCAATAATTATCAAATTATTATTCATTTAAATACTAAATCCATTTTATTTATTAATTTATCATGAAAAGGCTAAAACAAAATAATCTAATTATTTATTATAAAATTTACGCTATCAACTATGTTAAAAGACCATTTTACCCTTACACAGGTTTATGCATATAAAACCCTATCATAAACTTTTAAAACATACAAAACACATGACCGTATAATCAATAACAAATAATACATATTAAATATAATTTTTAGGATAAATATCATACTACACAAAAATGACTAAATTGCCCCTAGGGCACACATTCTTAATAATTATTCCACAATTATATCTAAGCATGATCAACATATTAGTTTACACATAATTATCATACAAAATATTTTTCCATCATTATAATCATTTTTTTTTCGAGAAGTAGAATTAGTATTAATAAGAGAAAATGAAGTTACAACTTTGCATTAGCCGCAATGACATCTAACAAACCTAGCCACTTCCCAAAGTCACCAGAAAGCGAAGAGTTAACAAAAATTCTAGAAACTTGCAAGAGAATACATTGTAATAGAACATCTAATGATCTAGACTTGTGCTGAAAAACTCTGAGATTACGTTCATGCCAAATTGTAGCGATACATTATAATCATTTTTAATCATACTTTTGTGTCCAAAATATTTATATCAGATAACATACTCGTTTTTATCCGTTTTCATAATAATAATAATTAACACACAATTATATCGAAATAAATCATGATAAACATATTTCATACACCAAAAAACCTTTTGCTATCATGCAATTTTTATCATTTTAGTAGAGTATAACGATGACCTGAATTTCAACAAAAACGTAAAATTAGCAGTATCCACTAAAATTTATTAGGTCCTGTTAATTAAACTTTCGTACCTAGAAATAATACCACAAATATCAAATTAATATCTATCATATAAAATAATAATTATAGTATAAAAATATTTATTTTTTGAAATTAATAAAATAACCTTACATTTAATATTGGTACCAAAAACACATGCGATAAAATATTTCACTCACGCTGCACATATAGCGTGAGCTTGCACGAGGGAACAAGGGGCTACTGGCTGGGTGAGAGGGTTGGCCAGGCAAGGCAGGGAAAGGGAGAGGGTTGTAGAGCTGGTAGCCGGTCGGCGATGGAGGGTGGCTGGTTGGTTGCGGTGGTGATGGTGCTAGACTTGCACGAAATGGTGGTGGCTGGGCTCGGTGGTGATGCTACGTTGGAGGCTAGGCGATGGGGCAACTAGGATGGTGGATGGTGGGTGCTTCTCAGGCTACTGGATGCAAAGTGGTGGGGGAGTGGCTAGTTGTGGCTGTAGGAAGGCAGGGCTGTAGGAGAAGGAGAAAGAAAAGGAGGGAGGGATAGAGATGGTGGGATGGCTCGGTGGTGGATGGAGGGCTGGTAGAAGTGTAGGGGTATGATGGTGGTGGTGGTGCGTGATGGTGCAGAGGCAAGTTGCGGGGGCTACTACTGGACGACGGGGCTGGGGGGCTGAGTGATGGGTTGCGACGGGGGAGAGTGGCTTGGCTGGGTTTGGGGTTAGAGGTGAGAGAGAGGGTGGCTACATGGCGGATTTTTGGTTGGGAAAACCGGGCGAAGAGAAGAGAGGGGAGGAGGAAGGGAAGGACTAGGAAATGAACTCAAGGGAGAAGGGAGAAGGTGGCTAGGAAGGCCAAACAAAATAGAGGGGGACGGCTGAGTGCTGCTCGAGGGGTGTGTTAGTTGAAATAAATAGGAGGGAGTTGGGAGGAATAGTGGGTTGGGGCTGTGTGTAAGTGTGCGTCGTGTGCATGTATGCAGGGTTTGTTTGGGTGGAGTGTGGGAGAGTATGTGTCCAGTGAGAGTGTAGCATGCATATGTGTGTATAAATGCAGAGATGAGATGAGGTGACAGTTGAGTAAAGTAAGTACTCGAGGGAGATAGGGAGAATATTTACGGGGAAGAGACAGTAAATGGCAGAGGGAGAGAGAGAAGAAAAAATATTATATATATATATATATATATACATATTTATCTCATTTTAAATTTAGTTCGGATAAATTAGAATATAGGATAGAAAAATAATTCGGAGAAAAATAATCCGATCTGAGATAGATTTAAATAAAACACAAAATCAGAAATAAATTTTAGGAATTTATTTTGGGTTACAAGTCGCGGTTATTAATAAAATAATTTGGATAATATTTACGAATAAAAACTAAGATTAAAATAAATAGTCAATTTCTATCAACTTTTTAACCTGATTATTTTTATAACTAAATCGTCATAATAAAACGAATAATAATAGCACTTTTAATATTTAAACTCATAAAATAATAATTATAACTAATCATACGATTATTAATTTATAATTAACGTTTCTAAAAACGAAGTATTACAGTGTGAATTTTGTTCTTTGATTGTACCATAATTAGACCTAATTTGCTTTTAGGGTAGTGGATACTTCATGACACAATGCTTTAGATTATCTATTCTTATTCTCTACTACTTTTACTACCTATGGCATCAACACTTTACAACTTACTAGACTCATGTTTATTTAGTATGTGATGTGTAGAGATTTTAAAATTCACTTGAGATAATATATATATATATATATATAAACCCCCTCTTGTACCATGGTATTACATCAAGTTAAGTTGAACTATATTTCATGCCACATGATCCATTGTTGATAATTTATCATCTTTACCCTTGGATGCATCCTCCCATTTTATCTCACTAATGATAAGCTCTCATTTTTTTTGAGGGGTGGGGAATGAAATTAAAGTTGCATATACAGAAACTCCCTTGACCCGACGTTTTACCACCTTGGATACATATAACTATTTCCCCATCTTTTATCATCATTTCACCAAATATATATAAATGTGTCTGTGTCTATGTCTTATATATATATGAAAATTATCATACCCTCATTTTTTTAAGTGTTTATTTCCTTATCCCTCTCCATGGGAAACCTTGGTGTTCATTTATTGAACACAAGTCTCTCTATAGTTTACTCCCTTCTCTTTAATTTATTCACAATTTTTGTATCTAAAACAATAACAGTCTCTCACAAAAAACTAAACATAGATATCTAGTTAGGTTTACCTAGATAATTTACAATCTTCATATATGTCATTAGTTTTAAAATGTTTAGATATAATAGTCCTTAACCAAAAACGTTTTTTTTTGCTACCATAAATACATTATGAATTGCATTTTGAATCTTTTGATCAAATAATTTATTGAATAATTGAGTATTTGTATATTTAATCATGCATTCTCAAGTTAATAAGTTCATGGAGAAGATGTGTATGCTATGTTAGATGTGTGATCTCATAATAAGAGAAGAATTAGTCATGAAGTACTAATAAGCAAAGTGTCAACTATGTGCATTGAAAAAAAATATTTTGGGATTGAGAATGATGTTGTTTAGCCATGTGAATCCAAAAATGGTAGTAAATAGTTGCAAGAAGATTCTTTTAAAGCACCATAGGAGATGAATATACAAATCTAGAAAATGGTCAAGTGAAGGAATATAGGTACAAGATAACTTATCTAGGACTTACTAATGACATATGATGTTGGGAGATTAATGATGTTTCCTTCATGTAGGGGATTTTTTTTATGTTCTTATCATGAGTTTGCAAATAGAACACAAATCTATAGTCTATTTTATATTTAGTTGCTCTTCTATTTTAGGTGTAATCTTATTTTGTATGATAACTACAATTTATTGTTTTCATGTTATAGTATTATAGTCATACTGCTATTGTTATAATCATTATTATAATATTATTATTATTTATTTTGTTTATCCATTTATCTATTCTTCCCTCCCACTAACACTACTATTTTATTACTTGAATCCCATTATATTTCTAGTTTATAATTTTACTTTTAAACTTGATGCATAAGTTTTATCTCCCAAAAATATTTTCTCTCAATTTCCTTCAAATAAAACTTTTCCTAGAAATTTGATTTTTAGTTGGGTATTTCTAACATTGTAATACCCTAAATTTTTCAACAAAAAATGTTCAAATTAAAACAACATGGAAAAAATTTAGGAAATATTACGGTCACATCTGACATTAGAGAAGTGTGACCATCACTTAACATATGCTCAATGCAAGGCTAAAATTCTTACAAAACTATGCATGAGAATTAAAAATAGAGTGCGTACATATGTGTGTGAGAGGGAGAGAGAGAGACAGAGAGAGAGAGAGATGAAAAAAATGATATTATAAAGTTTACAAATCCAAATATAGGAATAGAGCCAAAAGTTTAGCAATTGAAATGTGGACCTTATAGGTCAAATAACGTTATTGTCCTTGTTTTGATGATAACAAATAAGCTTAGAGAAATAATGTGTTTGCTTAAGTATGCATGGACTATGATTGAAAAATAAAGATACCAAAACACACTTACTCAAATCATTTCTCAAAGTGAAAATTAGAAAGAGAAATCAAGATTTAGAGCACAAGAAAAGGACATATGAATATAACCAAGATTCAAGGTTTAAGGACTATATTTTTAAGTCATAGGTTTTCTTGTACACAATTAAGTTGGGTAAGTTCAATTAGTGATTAAAAATTTTTTGATTTTTTTTAACATTCGACTTGAATTCACTTCATATGAAGTCATTATTGATCTTGATTTCTAAATCTTTCCAAAATGTTTTAAATCTTGTTTGGTTCCAGTCAGAACCAAGTGATAGGTCTCAAGATTGATATACTAGTTTGGTTTTAAATGAAGGGCACTAAACATGTAAAACTTAAACGGATTAAATTGTGTAGCAAACTAGTTAAATAATTTACAAAATGATTGACTGGTATGACCAGCCAGTCTATGGTTTGTTCTCCTATAGAATCCCATTCATCTCTATTTAAGCTCATCAATTGATTTTACCAAACTGATCGACTAGTTTGGTATGTGATTGACTGGTTTGACGAACTAGTTGATGTGTTTTGCATCTATAGAAACCCATTTGTCTTTGATGTGTTTTGCTTCTATAGAAACCCATTTGTCTTTATTTAAACTCATTGACTAGTTTTTCCAAAATAATGGACTAGTTTGTGGAAACCACTCGACTAGTTTAACCAACTAGGCTAAGGGTTAAAACGAAGTGCAAAATGGTTTTGCCTATGAAGTAAATCGATCGATTGGTTTGAGTTAACTGATCGAGTGGTCTGATGGAGACATCGAGTGGCATACAAAACCAAAGTAGTATTCAAATATGTTCAAGGACAAAACCAATTGGCTAGTTTTTGTCATAGTGACCTTTTCATCTAAGGCCTAAATATATTTAGTTAACTCACTTGAAATACCGATCGACTATAGAGCATTAAATGTTAATTTTTGCCCAATGGGCAATATAGCTTTTTGGCCATTTTTTGTCCAACGGCTACCTAATGAGGGTGGGCCCTACAAATAAGTTCCCTCATCATTTAATGCAACTAATTTTTAACTATATTTACCTTGTAATTATTCATCTACTCTAAAAAAATCATTCAATTACTTATTCAAATTCACTTAACTTTCAAATCTTAATTTTTTTATTATTAAAAAGTGTCTAATATTCACTTATCTTAGCTAGATTTTCTCTTCAGTTGTAATATATCCTATTAAATCTAGTTATATTATATTTCATGCAAATTTATACACATTTATACCTTAATTTTTTGTGAGAATCAATTGTCATCATAACCACCTTACATAATTCATTACAAAGGAATTAGTGAGTGTTTGCCTTTTATTCTTGAGAAGTTTTTGTTGAGAGTATAAAGAAGATAAATATTTCAAGTTGTGAGTCAAATCTTAGACGGCCATTTAGATTTTAAGGCTCATAAATTGGGAGAAGAGTGATCATCAATAAAAACATATCACATATTCAAAATCCAAAAGGGATAACCTTTTGGTAGTGGATGTAGGGAGTATCTTTTTTCTTGAACCACTATAAGTTGAGTGTATTTTTTTTTTCATTTCCATTGCATTGAACCCTATGCAACCCCTAAAGGGTTTTTCATGAAAAGGTACAAAACACCACAACTTAGTGGGAAAATTCTATCTAAATAGGTACTTTAAATCTTTTATAAATTAAATCTTCCCTAAGTAATGGTCGTACAGGGGCACACAACATGGTTATCAAACAAGAAAATGTCATAAACTCCTCAAAACAAAAGCTAGATCAACAAAGTGATGACACAAGGTTATATCAATACATTAAGTAATAGTAAAACAAGTATATTCTATTACATGGAAAGGGTTCATGGTTCATGTAGAGGTCATACTGATTGTAACATAATAAACACATTTTACATAAAATTAATGAATAGTAATAAATATGCTCGATAATTTCATGCTTCTCAACTATAAATAAACCAAATTATTATCATTTTGATATGTGAACACGAAATCCAATTATATTAAGATCTTCAAATGACCATGCCTAATTTTCACCATGATTGAAGGTCAATGTAGCAACACAAGGAACACATGTTCCATAAACTTGGGCATACCCTATACCAACTGCAACCCAGTAGAGCACTGATCCCAATATAGATGTTTATTGGTAGTAAAATTAAACATAAAACTAAGCTTACCCTCTATAAACTATAACCCAGTAGAGCACTGATTCTAGTATAGGTGTTTGTAAGTGATATCACCAAACACAAAGGGATAAACCAACTAATAATGGCATATCCTCTACAAGCCATGGTGGTTTTCCACCATTTTATCCTTAATCCCTCATTGCTACCATGATGATTTTCTGCTAATTTATCCCTAATCTCACATAAAAGCCACAACCTAGTAAGACGAGAAAGGTAATAAGTGAAAAAGGAATAAAATCCCACCAATCATAACACACCCTCTACAAGTTGTAACCTTGTGGAGCACCATTGCCTTGATGGTCTCCCATAGTACAACTTGCTACTGAATGAGGAAGGAATGAAACCCATTGCTACAAATAAAAACATAGATGACAACACATATATAATAATTTAAATACAAGTAGTCGTCTATAAGCTCTCTAGTAAGATACCTAGCAATATAAAAAAAAAAGGTGGAGAAAATAGATGGTAGTTGGGGAGTTATAACCATCTTCTATTGGTGTTGAGTAAAAATAGACAATAGTTATAACCCAAAATCACCATCTATATCTTAGTAGAAGTTTTTTTCCATTTTTTTAAGGGTATAGATGGTACTTTTAGGTTATAAATAATATCTATAACTTAGCAGGATTTCCACCTCACAAAGTTATAACGGTATAGACAATGGTTTTAGCTTACAACCACTATCTATACCTTAGCATGACTTTTTTTTTCAATTAATTTTTTTCTATGCTATATAAAGATTCCCTCCCCCCTCTTTTTAATTGTTCAGTTTTATCTTAGTAGGCATTTTACATTCTTCACACTCGTACAAACACACACATAGAGACATATCTCATAAACTGCTTCTTCTCCAAACCCTTCCACCATTGTTGCTTCCTCCACCTACTCCTCCATCTTCTCCATAGGTCATCTCCATCATTGTCACCATACATCCATATTATTCTTCTTCCTTTTTTCCATCATTTACTAAATAGGTATGCATTTTTCATCTTCTTTATTAGTAAATATTTTCTTAATTTTGCATTTTTATGTGTTATATATATCATTAGAAGTTTTTTGGTATCAATCTTGTAGTTGTTACTTTAATGTATGTGTAGTGTCAAGTATTGCTAGGTATATACATTCATTTCTACCTTTTTTAAACATTTGGTTAATATATTATTGTTATTTATAGCCTTTTTATGGGCATAACTTTTGACTCAATTATCCATCTTTGATAAAAATCTTTTTTTTCATTTTAGTTATAACTTTCAAAACCAATAAAATGCTACTTTGATCTTTAAAATGAGGTCTTTATACTATGACCTCTAAAAACCAATTTTTATTATAACTATATGATAGTATGACATGTGTGCATGTGTACTTTTATAAAAGTAGCCATGATAATGGAATTTATTTATAAGAATCTTTTATTATAGTTAGATAGAATGTCATGGTAGCATAATATATTTAAAAGATCCTTAAAGTAATGTAGATGAATGATGTATGCCATGGTTGTTGAAATTGTATACTATTTTATTTTTGATTAATTTTTTTGTTTAAATACACACTATGCATTTTGAATTAGCACTATAGAATCTCTATCACTAATGTTATCTATATCACTTCTTCTAGGTATAATAGAGTCGTTAGAATATTCATTGTTTAAGATCTATATACTAGAGTCTTTCATCAACAAATGAATTATATTCTTACAAATTCTTTCATACAAACTCTTCATATTTTATTTTACTAATAAGATATAAATGAGAGTTTTAAGTTAACATTACTGTCCAAGGCTATTCAAAAAATTTGGAGAAAATATTAGACAACATGTTTGGGATCATATTTTGTCTGTAGTGAACCATAGACGATGGTTATTGACTAGACACTTCCATGTAATCTTTCCCAAAAAAATTAAAGGAAGATGAGATGATAGTTGTGGGCTATAGTTTCCATTTATAGTTGACCATAAATGACAATTTTTAGCACCAACCATCTTTTAATCCTTCCTACATTTTTTAAAGTATATTTTATTTTGCTATAGACAACTATGTTTTGAACTGATATGTATAGTACAAACGGTTGTAGCCTATACAGTATTTTTTTTACCATCGTGTTGTATTTTCCACTACCATCTAAGATGATTTCTATACCTATGGCCCCACCAATCACGACACATCTTCTACAAGCTTTAACCTTGTGGATCATGGTTGCCATGCCGGTCTACCACAAGATAACTCGATAATGAGTGAAAAAGGAATGTAAAACACCACAAGGTAGTAAGCCTACTAAATTGTGACTAACAATCCTAAGAGTTGGAGAAAAAAATATCAAATGAAAGCTAATTACCATTTTTAGTCCTTTACAAGTGATCATGAAAAGCACAACCCAAGGCTACAATCCACATAAATAAACCAATTTAATATTTCCTTAGGCTCAATTATTGAAATCCAAGATCATAATCAAATTTTAAATGCTTAGTAAATGTTTAGACAAACCTCTTAGTTCAAACCCTAAAATATTATAAAATTGTCCCAGGGGACAAGTTGACCAATTTGGGAACATAAAATAGAATAAGCAAAACAAAATAGAGAGACCAATTAAATGGCATAAGTGTGACATGTGGACTGGTGTACTAATTAACCAATTACTCTCTCTAGTTAACTGCACCTAAAATAGAAGCAAGGTTAACAAATTAGATAAACTAGTATACCAATTGACCAACACTAGTCGATTAGTGTCACCGACAAAAAAGATGTAAACTACCTAATTACACCATGCTATAGAGAGGAAGACAAAACCCAACTCAATCGATTGATTAGTTGAATATCACTAGTTGATTGGTGTCACTGATAGAAACATCATAAACCAATATAACTAACGAAAAATAGAGAAGAATAAGAAAATTAAGCTTAACCTATTATTTAGTTAACCAAAACCAGTTAATTAGTGCCACTGGCTGAAAAACATTAACTAACTGACTAAACCATAACACATACAGGATGACAAAATCTAACTCGACTAGTTGACAAGTTGAATGACATCATTTGATTGGTGCCGCTAATAGAAAAATCTTAAATCATTATATATAACCAAAAATAGAGAGGAAGAAAAAAATTCAACTTAACTAATCATCTGGTTGATCACCACTGGTTGATTGGTGTCATTAGGTAGGAAGTAATAAAAATCATGCAATTAATAAATTTATGCCCTTATGGTGTTAAAACATATAGAAATACATGTTTAACATTACAAAACTAATGGAATCATTCTCATAATTTGAGGACGACAAAACCCACAGCTTTTATTTCACCAGTTGACCAGTTTAATTAGAAAATGCATAGGTATATTCATATGAATGAACTGAATACATTTCTAATTTAAACCAACATATTCTAGCATGCTACCATACAATATATATATATATATATATAATCATGTTTATACATTTAATACATGGATCATGCTCTATTATCAAACTAAACAATAATCTCATGCTTAATTCACCAAATTCATGCATAAGGACAAAATGGCTAAATCATGATTGAAATCAAGGAAATAAAAAAAGGCTCATGAAAAACACTAAAATCATTCTTGTAGGAACACATCCGACTTCAACCACACATACATACTCAAGATTCATAAAAAAAAGAAAAAGAAAAAAAAAAGAAGGTTATAATGACCACAAGCTACTCAATACATCTAAACATTCCACACACACACACCAACCACATAATTCTAAGTTTTTTAGAGTAAGATGATTCGTAGTAAGTCTTATGGTAGCAGTAAACCCATCCTTCTCGATTCCATAGGAATTATACTATGTTAAATTTTACAAGCATAAATCTTTTCTCCCACTTTGCCTCTCTTTTTTCCCTCTTCTAATAATTCTTTTGTAGATTCTAGAGATATTATTGTCAATAACGAGGAATATGTTCCTAAAAATTTTCAAATATCATATATATATAAACACACTTTTAATCATGACATAACAAAACAATAAGGCAAAAAAATTATAGGATTAGTTCTATGTGCGGAACCGTTATGCAATTTTATGGAAAATTAGACTCCTATGCTTGACTTGTACGTTGTTTTGGTTCCATTTTTTTTTCATAAAAGAAAATTCACTGTAAATGCTCTAAAGCAGTGAGGGAACAGGAGTGTGGGAGAACTATTCCCACCAGCCGGAAGCTTGATTTTGTCAAACTTCCAGCCTTCTAAGCAACACCTGAAGTGTGTAAAAGTAATTAATTACGGCCTAAGAATGTTTGGTCATCCCATCAATATCGTATTAGTTAAAAAACCCGTCTGACGGAAAGCGATTATATCACAAATCAGATATGTTTAGAATAAGACAACATGGATCGATCATCATTACCTATCTATTACGCAGTAAAATCAAAAACTACGGCTGCTAATTATTTTCATATATATATATATATATATATTAAAAAAAAAAACTGGGAACATAATGCTACCAGTTGGTTGTCGCTATGATGATGGAAAGGGAAAGAGTACAAGAATAAGGTGAAGCATGAAAAAATGAGCGACGAAGTGCAGAAGCACTTGGGAAACAGGGGTGGTAAGTAAGGAGGGAGTATAGGCAAACCAAAGAAGCTCACGTCCGTCCTTCTGGCATTCAACCCTTATTGAACATAATTTATTTTAAATAATAATAATAATAATAATAATAATAATAATAATATTTAAGGGAAAAAAAGCCCCTACAATGACAGGTTTGATCCATTTTTGTGAAACCAAAAATAGAGCTACACCTGCACGCGCGTAAAAAAAAGAAGGGGGGGTGGGAGAGAAAAAAAAAAGATAGAGCGACACACAAGATTATAATAAAATAGAAAAGTTCATGATAGATAACTTCAAGTTTAGATGCCGACGATTAATCTAGTAAACAGTTTTTCTTGCTTATCAGACAAACAAGACTAAATTAATCCTGGGCTTGTAGGACCATAATGCTTTCTAACTCTGACTGGTTATATAGTATGCATCCACCTGTCCTTGCTAGCTAGGACCTTAGTCCCTGATAGTACAAGCAAAGCAAAGAAACCGGGGTGGGGGAGGGGGAGGGGGGGGGGCTATCTAGCTAACCTTTTTTACATTATCCCTGGCCAGCTATGTGTATAACCTAGACTTATTGTATAGAGGCAAAATTTAGATTCTCCATTACAAGCTTATGCCCTAATTTTATTTTTTTTTTTATTTTTTTTTTACTTTGCCTAGTCAGAAGTTGGTTATTCTTGTATCTCAAAAGCAATACGCTTGACTTACGTGACGCCGGCAACCCTATCATGGCCTAACACAATAGAAGTAAATAGCAACATGTGTCTCAGAAGTGCAAGAAACAAGTGTTTGCGGCCGTAGGTACTTATAAGGAACTTACTCCCCAACCAATTATTTTAATCACTAACAAGAATCGAACATCTATACTACGGTTGCCCAAATTACTATAACCAGGCCTACGGTTCTTTCACACCTGATATATGTGTGATTCGAACCCGAGACCTCATGGAAAAAATTCAAAATCCTTTCCACTAGACCAAAAAAGGAATATATTACCATTTCATAGGGAAATCGTATGGCAAACTCTATGACAATATATCACTTATTATACTTAATCTCATGTTCTGAGTTCCTGCAATATTCTTATTTTTTTTTGGAGTAGCTAGAGCAAATTAAATGCATAGTTTTATATCAATTCTTTAATTTTTGAGGAAATTCATTGAAGCCTAAGTCGTAAGGGCATGATTTAGCAATTTCCCCTTCAATCATTTGCCCATTAATTCGTGCAAGGAGATAAATGAAGAGTTTGAGCAAAGATGGTGAGGTTTCACCTAGAATAACAGGTCATTATTCAATAAGAAATCATCAAGGTGAGATGAATGATCACCATGATCGTCAACTCAACAACCGTCCAACTCCAGAGCAAGTTATGACAAAGTAAGATATAAAGAATGTCTCAAGAACCACACAACAGTAATTAGAGGAAACTCCTTAGATGATTATGGCGAGTTCATGCTTAATGGTGAAGCGGGTATATTTAAAGCCCTTTAATGCTCAATATGTGAATGTCACCGGAATTTCCACAAGAAAGTGTTAACATCAACAACAAAGTAGAAACAAGAATAAATCAATGTACATGATTTATATGGAAACACCTTTCAATGTGAAAGAGAAGCAACCATAGGACACTCCAATCCACTTAAAAAACTTTTGCTATGAGAAATATGAGTTGTAAAATCTAGTATTCAAGTGCTAATGTGATGCTACACTCATCAATCTAAAATAACACAACTAAACAAAAATTACAATACCCCAAAAGAAGAGTTTGCAATCATAAAATAGAACTATTGTAAACACATCCAAATGTCAACCTACATTTCCACAAAACAAAGATCCCTTTTATAGTAATCAATAACAAGATGCTAGCATCAATCTCACCAATTTTCAGCTAATATCTAGTACAATAAGCTGCCCAATCGAAGCCAAAATTAAAAGTGAACTAAAACTGACCTAAACAAAATTTTTCACTAATATACCAATAGAAAATCTGACCTAAAGAGCTCAAAATCATTTCTTCACTGTTTATAATCAAAATTGGTGTTTAGAGAAGCTAGTGTCAAAAAAGCAAGATCTAATGTTGAATGAATTTAGATCTTCGAAATGATCAAACCTGTGTTGGAGAAAAAAATAACAAAAAATTCATGGCTCTCTCTCATCTACGAGAATCCTAATCTCAAGTTTTGTCTTTGGTTTTCTCACATTCCCACATCAATTTTTAACTAATGTTTGTCTTCCCAAGGTTTATTCACTAATAAAAATAACAAAAATAAATTTGGTTAAAAATGAGCTTTATTATATAAGAGGAAACCCAAATGACACAAGTACTCACCCTCCTAATACTTCCAGTACTCAAGGTATTATCATCATAGTTTTAGAAAGAGTACTATGATGCCTATATTATGTGAGTACCATCCTACAATTGCATTCATCCAAGTAGATTCAAAGGTAAACCTGCAAGAGGGACTAATGCTAGCAAATATGGAAGCTCCTTCGATGCCTTCAAAATTCAATGAAGATAAAAAGTTGGTGGTTGTCTGTAGACTAAATGAATAGAAGATTATTAGGAAAGGGTTAGGAATGTTTCTGGAGGAGCAGAAAGATGGTTGGAAAATATAGAAGTTAGAGGAATCCGTAGTATAGGAATTTCTTCAAGAGATTGGTATTAAGAAAGGAGCACTTAAGGTGAGGATTAAGAATAACATGCACAACTTTACTAATGGCGTGTTTGGTTTGGGATGAATGGAGGATAATGAAAGTGAATCAATTGATTCACCTTATTTGAAAATAGGTTTTGTTAATCTTAACTAGGTGAATCAAGGTTAAAGTTTACCTTCATTCACCCCAATTAACTTTATTTTTATTAACCTCTAATTTCGGGGGTAATGGAGGTGAATGAAAAAATATAAGTAAATTTCATACAATTACCTCAATCCTTCACCCCGATTCACCTAGGTTAAGTTAATATCATCCCAAAAATATTTTAAAATATTCATTTTGATTCATCTCCATTTCCTTTATTTATATACATTTTTAATATTTATTTACTCTGATCTTAACGGGCCATGCATAAGCAAAATTCTTCCACTAAATGAACTATAATACGAGATAACATGCACAACGTATATATGGATCTCTTTGTTTTTAATTGATTACATTAACTAGCATTGACATCGATCTATCTAGTGAGTTAATGAGCCACTAGATGAGAGAGAGCTCTAACTTAGCGCTGGTTAGAGTGCTAGCATGTTCATGTCTGTAAAACGTTTCATACTTACGTTTTTAATTGCCTTAATATCAAGAATGGACAACATAGAGCACGGAGGCATTGGTTTACAAGTACCGGTGCCCTCGAGCGTATTAGCGGGTGAGGCCACTGAACTTATTGGATTCCGGCGCACAAACACTAAACCTCTCATTAATATATATTCTCTGTTTCTAAAAAAAAAAATCTCATAATTTTAGAGAATATACTTTAATTATTTATTTATTTTAAAGGATAATATAATATAATATAATCTAGTTTTTGTTATATAGTATCAAAAAACATTTTTATAATAATATTATTTTTATATATTTTATAAATATATATTAAAAGATACTAATAATTAAAGTTTATTCTCAAACTCTGCGTAAACTTTATTTTAGAAGCAGTATAAAATAAAACAAAATTATATTTAAAAGTATAAATATTTTTTAATTTTTCACAAATAGATAAACATTTAGACTTTGTGATAATATCCCTTGAAGGATACTATGGAAAGTAGGGATAATCAATGATTTATAATCGAACCCGAAGGGATCGAAGTGGAGACAGCAGGTTTGGGATAGTATGGGAAGGAAAATCCTCCACCTAACACCTTGCTTAAACGCTAAGATTGGTGACTTTTCCGGTGAATATCGGTGCCAAACTCAACACTCAACCACAGCTCAGCAAGAGATGGCCGAGAGAGAGCAGCAAGCTGCTTGTTTTATTTTTACTAAACAACTGATCGGTTACAAATAGGCCAGGCATATCACACTCAGTATATATGAGGAGCCTGTAACCCGTCATCTAGCAATCTAGCCATTTGGGCCTATAAGAATAAATGGCCGGACAACTATTTATCTCAACTAATAAAAATAACCCAATCTAACATAGTAAATAATAATATAATAAAAGAGTGGTATATTAGGCCGACCCCAACTCAAGTCCAATATTTAGTTTGATAAGTGGCTTAACCCGACATGTTGATCGTTCCATCTTATGTTGTCTCTATCTAACATCATAGACCACCTTAGCCCATTATTTTCTATTAGGACCGAACCAACCTTATAAATGCTAAACAAAAAGATAAAAATAGTATTACAAGGCCTAGGCTACACACTTATACAAATCCAATATGTTTCTTATTTTAAAATTGTGATATATTAAAAAAAAATATGAGCTAAAATACAAGCTTAGGCAATAGTAATGAGATCAATGTCTCTGACTCGAGCACATATATCTGAATAAACCTATAAAAAAATACAAGTAATAATTAAAAGGCGATAATACCATAGGTATTATATCATTTTGTTTTCATTAAGGTGTAATTTTTTTTAATTTAAAGTAATTCTGGCTATTTTTATTTATATTTCAATAGGAACAAAGTCTAAATGTTTATACTTAAAAATATTCATTTCTAAAACATTTATACATTAATAGAAATAAAGTATAAATGTTTATGTATTTACAGAATATTTAAAAATATTTATGCCTTTATAGGAGTAAATCTAAAATGTTTATAACTTTGAACCCGCTTTTATCTATTAAAAAAATACCACAATGACTTGCAGAATTGTTTGTAACTAATAGCTTAAATCACCGACATCGTGTATTCCAACTCATAGTATTTTAATTACATCAACCACTTTGAATAATATAACAACATCAACTAAACTTGCGATACTTAGCTTATATTTTACAACAGCATGCATATTATGTGAACTATAACAAATTACCTTAGATTGATTGAGGCAATCGTGGGTGAATTATATTTTTTTTAATATCGGTGTTGAAAGGTGTAGAGTAGGATGCATGCTTGTAAATAAAGAGCACATTCATTGCATATTAGCTAGATCGATCGAATTTCTAAAGTGTCGTGCTCATCCATAATTATTAATCATGATTAACTCCAAGACTTTGAAATTAACCTCCCTAACGGTAGGATGTGAGATAGCTTAGGATACTTAGTTCTATGCACAATATGGAAAAAGTAAAACACTAACTGATGACTGATTGTTGATTATATAGGCCATGGTAGCTCGATAAAACGTAGCTCACGACTTTTTGTGTTTTGATTCATGTCGAAG
This sequence comes from Tamarix austromongolica, assembly GCA_039764185.1. Taxonomy (NCBI): domain Eukaryota; kingdom Viridiplantae; phylum Streptophyta; class Magnoliopsida; order Caryophyllales; family Tamaricaceae; genus Tamarix; species Tamarix austromongolica. Next base: position 24,785,379 of record CM077817.1, on the reverse strand, counting down.
CCACCCTATACAGTAATGTACTGTACATAGAAATATGTATTTTATGTGGCTTATGTTGGCAACAAAGAGAGTGAATCAAAAGAAAAGAAACATGGAAACGGCAGGTATATCTATATATATATTTTTTTACAGATGAGAAAGTAAGAGAAACAAAATACGACGATAAAAAAGATAGTACAAGAAGAAGAAATAACTCAAAAGAAAGACTGCGCATGCATATTATGAACTACCTCATCAATTCCATAAGAAAAATTATCTCATTTATTTTTTATTAAGACCCGATCCTTATTTTGACTAGCTTAACCATCCATCTAACGCATAGCCATACCTATACACAGGGACGAAGCCAGGATATAAAGTCCATGGGGTCCCAACAAATAATAAGCATATATCTAAATATAAAATAATAACAAAAATTATAATAATAATATATTTAAGTTCTCCTTACCTCGTCTTGTTGATTTGGATGGAAATCTGAAATTTTTTTCCTCGGACCTAGATCAAATTCTAGAGAATTTAAATCCACCCAATTGCGTTGTGTAGCTTGAGCTTGATGAAGATACGAAGAAACTTGTTCATGAATTAAAGGAGTAGGAATTGGATTAGAATTGTTTTTCAATTGACATAAAAATAACAAGAAATTTCTTAATTCACATATTCACAATAAAATCAAAAATAAAAATACAATATATTTCAATTAACAAAAATACTCAAACTCAACTAAATCAAAATTACACAATAATAAACTAATTCTTATAGCCAAACTAATTCATACATATCATACTAATTTAAAATTAACACAACCTAATTAAAAAATATACAATAATCAATTAATTAACATACAAACTATTCCAATTTCCAAATTCACATATTTACAATAAAATTAGAAATAAAAATATAAACTATTTCAATTAACAAAAATACTTAAACTCAACTAAATTAAAATTACACAATAATAAACTAATTCTTATAGCCAAACTAATTCATACATACCATGCTAATTCAAAATTAACATAACCTAATTAAAAAATATACAATAATCAACTAATTAACATACAAGCTATTCCAATTTTCAAATTCACATATTTACAATAAAATTAGAAATAAAAATACAAACTATTTCAATTAACAAAAATACTCAAACTCGACTAAATTAAAAGTACACAATAATAAACTAATTCTTATAGCCAAACTAATTCATACATACCATGCTAATTCAAAATTAACATAACCTAATTAAAAAATATACAATAATCAACTAATTAACATACAAGCTATCCCAATTTCCAAATTCACATATTTACAATAAAATTAGAAATAAAAATACAAACTATTTCAATTAACAAAAATACTCAGACTCGACTAAATTAAAATTACACAATAATAAACTAATTCTTATAGCCAAACTAATTCATACATACCATGCTAATTCAAAATTAACATAACCTAATTAAAAAATATACAATAATCAACTAATTAACATACAAGCTATTCCAATTTCCAAATTCACATATTTACAATAAAATTAGAAATAAAAATACAAACTATTTCAATTAACAAAAATACTCAAATTCAACTAAATCAAAATTACACAATAGTAAACTAATTCTTATGGCCAAATTAATTCATACCATGCTAATTTAAAATTAACATAACCTAATTGAAAAATATACAATAATAAACTAATTAACATACAAACTATTCCAATTTCCAAATTCATATATTTACAATAAAATTAGAAATAAACATACAAACTAATTCAATTAACAAAAAATAAATTAGATTTCATTTAAAAAAAAAACTCACCCTCAATCTCTCGGCTGTTGGCTTGCTGCGGCTGCCTGTTGTTTGTTAAGATAGTCAGATAGACAAGGATGGCCGGAGCCCGGAAGTCGAACAGGCCAGCGACAGAGAGCTAGAGAGAGGTGTGCAAGCAGGGACGGGCGGAGTGCGGACGCCGGACGGCCAACAACTTCCGAGTTCCAAGAAGAAAAAGACAATGGATGAACTGCTAATTGCTAAAGGCCGCAGGCAGCAGCACCGCAGGTCCGCAGCAGCCAACAACAAGGCGTCATGGGCCTCGTGGCGAGAAGCGCGGTGGGCGCCTGGCAGCCAGCAGTCCTGGGCGGAGAGGCGACCGGCAGGCGGTAGCGGAGGGGTAGGGTTAACTTTTTCTGAAATCCAAAATTCCAAATAGGAGCTGAACTGAAGAGTGGTGCCGTGGTGGATCGACGATTGAAGAGGAGCTGGACTGCTGGAGGCCTGGGGTCGGGACTCGGGACTGGATCGACGAAGCACACTGCACACACTTTCACTGTTTCACAAATTAAAAAAAAAACAGAGGAAAAAAATAACTATGAAAAGTTTTGACGAAGATGGGGTTCGAACCCAGGACCTCATCCTTTACTTAACACCCTTAAATATTCTTTAACCGTTGGTCCAGAAAAGTTTTCTGTCATTTATATTGTACATATAATATATAATTTAAAAAATCCATGGGGTCAGGCGACCCCATGTGCTCTGAATTGGCTACGTCCATGCCTATACATACGTTCATTTATATCTCCTTGTTTTGGTTTATGTTTCATTTAGTTTTTGGAAATTTCTATGAAAAAAATAAATCATACATAAATAATTAATAAATGATTTCAAACTTTCATTATTTTTTTTAAGAAAACAAAAACAAGAAAAAACTCTTATTTATTTTTATTTTTCATGAAATTTTGTGAGAAATAAGTACCTAATATGCAATATGGAATCTGTAGCGCATGAGTTCTGTTCCGTCAAGAGATTTGTATTATGAGGAGAGTGCTTAAGGTGTGGATTCACAAAAGCAAGCATGGATTTATTGAGGGAAATTCTTCCGGTAAATGAACTATAATGCCCATCTTCTGGCGGGCTCACGTGACGATATTTTGGTAATAAAAAGAGTGTTACCATGTTCATGTCCGTAAAACGTTTCATACATTTGTTTTTATTTTCCTTTCAAGATTGGAGAACATAGAGCATGGAGGCATTGGTGTACGAGCACCAATGCCTTAAACATTTGTTTTTATTTGCTTCAGGTGAATGCAGAACATTGAGTGTGGAGGCATTGGTTTACATGCACCGGTGCCTCCAAAACGTTTGCTATATAACAAAAATATTTACGACTCATTCACAACTCTCTCATAATAAGAAACTATAAAAAATAAAATCGTTGTGAACATAAGTTTCCTAGTTTATGCAAGGAGGTATAACTCTCAACAAGTAGTCTAGTAAAAATTAAATACCAAACCTCAAAGTATATTCTTTCTTTTTTTAGATCTTAAGGAGGATTGAAAAATCCACTAAAACGGACTCAGTAAGACATTACACCAAACCTTTGAAATGTACCCCCACCCTATCAAACAATAGTTCATCCCTTACACTTGGGAGAGGGGAGTCAAAACTGTGTAAACCAAGAATATAGTTTTGGCCCAAATGCGCTAGCTTATCAGCCACAATATTGCTTTCCCATAAGTCATGAATGATGATGCAAGTTGTGAACTCTTCCTTCAGCATGCGGCATGCTTGTAACAGGTGGAGTTGAGGATGGTGACGTAAATCCCGGCCATTAACAAGTTTCAAAGCATTCATAGAATCACTTGAAATGCAAACCAACTAAATACCCCTTTCTTTAGCCTGTAGAAGACCATAAAAGATCGCCCAAATCTCTGCTACTAAAATACTTCCAAAACCAACATTAGCAGCAAAACCAAAGAGTCATTTTCCGTAGTGATCATGAGCCACTCCACCTGCCACAATCATCCTGAGATTACCAAAAGCACTACCATCCACATTGATCTTCACAAAGTTATCACTAGGCGGCAACCAACCCACACCAGTAGAGACTTTAATATGTGAGGGATGGATAAGCGACTGAATTTGATTCCAAGCCTCAAATTCCTCCATGGCCATTTTTATTACAAACTGCGCAAGTTGAGGCGCTGTAACCTGAGAGTGGCAGAAAATTCTTTTCTTTCGCACTTGCCATAACCTCCAAATACCCAGAGCGAAAACTGTGGCCCAAGGAGGGTGACCCGGCTAGAGAATTTTGGTCTTCGCAAAGTTATTAGCAAGCCAATCGTGAAGATTTGAACTAAAGAAACATAAATGATTATGTTGGCTAAGGATACAAGCGCAGAACTAGCAGCTGAATGTACAACCTCGTAAGATATGTAAAAGGTTTTCATCATCCCCACACTAACCATAGCTAATATTATCAGTCAACTATCGGTGCCCTCTTTTTAGGTTGGTAAGAAGAGCATCGTGTGAAGCTAGCCATGCAAAGGTACGGACTTTAAGTGCCAAATGTTCTTCCATCTAGAGCTAACACCCTAATCTTTTAACCCTAATTAGCTTGTGATAAGGATCATATTAATTTTTTTAAAACTTATTATTGAGTTTCATTCTATCCATATTAATTTAAAAAATTTCCACCAATCATTTATTTCACTTGCGGAAAACTTATTTTGTGCGATTAATCCAATTTTGTCCTTTTCACTTATTTCAAGCAAATCAAAATTCGTAAACCAATCTAAAAATATTGTTGAATTTTTTCTACTCACTCGCAACTATTAATTCTTTTCAAATCATTAAGTCCATTTGATTTTGCACGATTAGACTATTTTAGTAGATTTAAATCCATTAGGCATCAAATGAATTTTGAGATCAATTATTTTTATATATTTGATTTTATTAAAATTCTTTTACATCAATCCATAGCATTTTGAACCATTTGTTGCATGTTTTGTGCATTAAAAAAAAAGTGATTTTGTGACTTATCTTTTTTCACTACTTTCAATTGTATTCCATCCGTTGAGCATCAAATTAACTCCGATACCTAATATTTTTATATATTTGGCCTCCATAAAATTTCATAATTTTTAGGATCTATTCACTATTTTTCCTAATATATCCTTATTTTCTAGCCTTTTTAAATATTTAAGTACACTAATATTATAAAATACCTATCATACCCATCTCCTTGTTGGCACGTAACTATCACATGCTGAATATTCCAATCTCAACTTTTAGATATTAGCAATCAAGAAAAAACCTTGCCATAATCCAATATCATTAAAAAAAAAAAAACCTACCAACCCTCTTTCAACCCATTTCCTCTCCTCTTTGTTTTTTAGTTGTGGCTAACCAAGTAATATCAACTTATGTATTAACTGGTTCCTAACTAGCCCTAATCACGTGTAATAATGTGTAATTGGGTTTTTCTATGCACAATTAATTACATAAATGATCATAGGATATTTTATGGTTTCAATATTGTTTTGAAGGATTATGTAATAATTGCGATTTTGTAGCTAGTTGTACTGTTCTTATAAAATATTATTCATGTATGTTAAAATTTTAATTTACACCTTAAAAAATATTCTTGTAAAAAAACTTTTGGGTCTAAATGGATTGAAATCTAAATCTAAAAATTTAGGTTTAATTTTATTTTTATTTGATATCCCTTTTGAATTGTATATGCAAAATATGTAATAAAGATATGCTAGTTGAAAATCACATAAAATGTGTGTTAAGAATTATATTAAGGTTTAAGGTTTGAAATGAGTATATAGGTGGATTTGGAAAATTTTATGATTTTAGGAATAGCTTTGATATTTATTTTTGTAATTACCTTTTAAGTTTGTTAGTTCATGATCATATCAATATTTTATATATCAAAACTTATTGTAAGTTCATGAAAATTTATGTATAAGTTAAAAATATAATTTAAAATATTATTTAATATTTGTCTAAATATGGCCTCTTTATTGATCTTTCCATCACTAAAAGTAATCTATAAATACTAAAATTATTGCTTACTCGGGAAATTCCTTCCCTACACTTTCATGATTAGATATTACATCAATTTTATCATTTTCCCATTCATTCAACTAAAATGTGAGCTAAAGTCACTTCCTTACATATTATACCTATGTTAGTTGTATTCTTTTGGCTTTTCTTGTACCTAACCTTTTTTCATTTGTATTTCCCATGCTTAAACCTGAACTCCCTTGACCTTGGACCTACACATCATCACCTCCCCTACCATTTGGTTGATTACTTGGTTTTCATAACTATATTTACCCTAAACAAACTCTATCACCTCATACACTCCAACACCTTGCATTTTATCATTAAAGTTTATAACAAGCTACCTTTGACCCTCTATTGGCTGTAGATTTTTTTTTTACTCTCTCACTATCTATACCTTGTCTACCAACCTTATTTTCTTTTACTTCTCTCATTTGCTCCTCTTGTTTACCCCTACCTCTCTTTCACTTTGTTATTTTTCCTAACTATTTTTGGGCTTGTTACGTCTAACTAAAACACACATGTCTCTTACCTTCATTGTTTTTGTTGCTTTTTATTTTCGTGATCCCTTATATAACCTTATTATATTTTTATTAAATGTAAGAGTATTATATTTGGGAAAAAAATTAAATATTTACCTTATCCCTTTTTCTTCTTCTGATGTGCCAATCCTTTTGGGGATACTCTCCTCCTTTTAATTTTGATTATTGTGTCTTTCTATTTTTAAATATGTTAAATTCTATTTATTTGTATTGTTTTTTTGTTTTTAAGGGGGAGAAAGAATAGTTGGGAGTTAGGGCTTATGGTGCTTCCTTGTTCTTATTTTTGTTATTTTGCTTAAGAAGGATGTAACTTATATACTCCTACATATTGTGTAAAATAATGTGAGCATATTTAGCATTTCTATGATATTCTTTAGTATATTTTATGCTTTATTGTAATCTCATGAAAAGTACACATGCACTCTGTATTGTTACTAATTTCTCCAAGTATGTGACCATGTGATTTTTATGTAAGAGCATGTTAAATTTATGTGTTTTAATATATGTATAATAACATACTAGAATATGCATCATCTCAAATAAAAAAAATAACATACTAGAATAGGGTTTTTGTGGTAAAATAATTATGCATGTTTTGTGATGGTGGCTCATCCAAGTGCATGTTTAGGAATAGTTACAAATGATTTATGTTTTATATGTTCTAGAGGTATTTTTGTCTTTTCCATTGAAATCTGTAATTTTCCAGCATATATACATACTATATGTTATATTATGCCAAGGATGAGAAATATGTGAAAAATGGTATGCTAGATATACATAATTAGGGTTTTATGTGCTAAATGGATGTCATTATATTTTAGGGTCAAAATGATAATTTTCCCACTTTTAAAATTTTCCATAATTGTAATTTTAAATTATGTTTACTATTTTAATGTTATTTATCCATACCATGAATTTTATTTAATTCTATTGACAATTGGTATTAAAGTAGAAAATTATTATGTAAATAACATGTAAGGCCATTTTGGTAATTTATAACTTATTATGCCTAAAATTGTGAATAATTGGACTAAGATAACCTTAATAGATTTCTAGGTTGACCTTAGTGTTGACTTTGACTTTAGCTTGGACCTTTAACTTTAGGGTTGATTTGAATAATTAAAAATAAAGAAAAATGGTTAAGTATGGAATTAAAATTGTTATGCATTATCTAATATTTATGACCTCCTTATTAAGATATTAATATTGAAATTGGAGACCTTGATATTTCATAATGGTTTATCTTTAGGGTTAGCTACCCTAGAGATGAGCAAGGATCCATCGATTTGGTTTGGTGGTTTTGTTAGGTGCCTTGGTATTCTATATACTCTAAAGATAACCTACGGGTCTCATAGGGGACATTAATACTTAAAAATTCAGTGTCTTGGTATGATAGGATATTGTGTGTTTGTATTGCACCAATATGATAAGAGTACTTATACATGTCTGACTTATAAGTTGGAAGGATAGTGTGTCACCTTAGTATACTGATATGATCGGTAAACTTTAAATGTCTCCAGATTATTATTGTATCTATTTGATTTGAAGTGGCATTTGAATCCAGCACTGCTGTCAACTCTACCATCGGGATCAGACAAATTTGAGGTCTACAATGACACATTGAAGCATAGGGTGGGTTATGTATTTATACAAGATGGTAAGATAGAGGCTTACGTTTCTTGTTAGCTAAAGCAACATGAGTATAACTACCCAATGCATGATTTAGAGTTGTTAACCGTTGTTTTCACACTAAAGATTTGGAGGCATTATCTGTATTAGATTCATTGTAAATTCTACACCAACCATAAGATCATCAAGTATATACTCACTCAAAAGGAATTGAATACGAGGATGAGGAAACAACTAGAGTTGGTGAGGACTATGATATTGATATGACCTACCATGAGGGTAAGGTCAATATTATTACAGATGCCTTGAGTAGGAAGACATCACACTTCTTGAGTTTTTGTGTGGTGGCTAGTCAATTGTTGAGAAGCTTGGTGAGATGGAGATAAAGATGATCCAACATAGTGACTTATAGGTCCAGATGGGTTCATTGATGATTATGCCAAAGGTTTTGGATGAGATATGAGTGGGATAACCTAGTGATGTTAAGCTAAGAGGATTCAATAGAAGATTTAGGATGGTCAAGCTTAAGGTTTCCAAATTCATGAGGATGTTAGCATTCTCTAGAAAGGTCGATGGTGTATACCTTAGAGTTGCATTGATCTGAGGCTCAATAATTTAAAGAAGGGTCACTATAATATGCATTCCATCCACTCAAGAGGGGATAAATTCCTATGGTTCATTTTTTGTTTAGCAATATATGTATCTCTTATTCTCTTCTATTACGTGTTTTGGTTTGTAGTCTTTTAAAACCATTTTTTTACGACTTTACCATGTGATTACAATTTTTTTTTGGATTTATATGTAGCATTAATGAAAATGAAATGTTTAATTATAAAATCCCCTTTAAAGTAATAAAATTATTTTAATAATTTTTATCTATAGAAAACATTTCTATCTTTAAATTTATATGTTGTTATGAGGTTGATATGATATTTGGAAAATTTTAAATTAAAAAAATTACCTTAACTTATTTATTACTTTCTTTCCAAAATATTTTTTATTTTATTTTTTCCTTTTTGGTTTATGGAACACCTTTTTCATAAATTATTTAAATTAATCCCAAATTCTTTTAATTTGATTTAAATATTTTTCTAAATAGGTTAAACATTTTTTTAGGTCATAATATGTATTTTTATAAATAATATGAATTCTTATACCGGTTGGTTTTTTTTTTCTGAAAGTGTTTCCAGAATCATGTAAATAGCTATGTAGATTTTATATCTTCCGCTACAAAATGGTTTTCATTAAATGAGTTTTAGATAAAATCACTCTTTAATAATTTTTAATTATTTTGTATCCTCTAATGTGTATGAAAAAAAAACTCACCTAATTTGTTGACCCCCCTTATTGCTTTTCTCAACTCTCTTTATTTCCTATTTCTCTCCTTGCATGAAAACTAAACCTGATCTCCTACCTACCCAGCCTTCCCTCTTTATCAACCACCACCACATGACTTCACCACTACCTCCATTCATCCTCCTCATTGTCAACACCAACAAGCCAATAGCAATGACACACGGCTTAGTGGCGTGTAGCAACAACGGCATAGGGTGTACTATCTAGGAACTGACAAAGCAGAACACCTCCAAGCACCACCGATGACGAATCTTTGAGTAGCTGAGGATGGTGCATGTGACCACCAACAATATTTCATCCCTAAAGATTAAGTAGCCAGAGTGAGTAGTAGTAACAGTTAATAGCAACAACGACAAAGAAAAATAGTAGGTCGCTTCACTGATCCAACCACCACACATGCACTATGAGCGCAACCCGACCCACTGAGCAAGGGGCAAACTCTGATGAAAATCCATTGATCCTCAACAAATCCAATTTGCGTATTTTGTTTGGCATAATTTTACCGAAACCCTAACTTTGATTTTAACTGATTTTGAATGAATAAGGATTAATTAAGTTAAATTGAGTGTTGGATTACTTATATATAAGTTGTGTGATTGATTTGGAGTGGTTAATTTAATGGTATTTTGTAAATTGATGAACTATGGATTTTTAATCCGAATATGTCTTGATTGTTTGAATTTATCCAATTAAGCAAGTTTTGATAAATTGGTTATATAATATATTTGAAAATGCATCTAGTTTCATGCTGAAGGATTCAATAAGGTAAAATTTATGAAATTGATTGAATTTGAATTTTAGGTTCAAAGTCTAATCAGAGAGTCATATCTTATGCTAGGTGTGGTAGTAACACACCCCATTTTTTTTTACTTTGGTATCCGCATTACTCTTTAAAATAAAAAATTTTAGATGTGAAAAAAGAAGTTTTACGTAACCAATTTTAACAAAAATAATCTTACAAATAACTAATTTTCAAAAAGTAGGGTATTGGCCTAGAATGAGAATCCAGTCAATTCTTTGTTAAAATTCACATTGATGATATGAATTTGAAATTAAGTATATTCTAAATGATATGATATATTTAATTTGATTAAAAGCCATAAAGACATGTCCCAATTTAATAAGATTATATTTAAGATCAAAAAATATTAATTCATTTGGTTCCTATAAATTTTATTGAATTAAAAAATCAAAAAAATACAATTAATCATATTCTAAGGCATTCCAAAAAATCAATTGGCAGAAACAACTCAAAGATCAGATCTAATTTAGAGACATGGCTCTCCGATTAAGGTTTGAGTCCAAACATCCTAATTCAATCAATTTCATTAATTTTATCAAATTGAAGCTACCAATGTGAAATTAGATACATTACAAAACATATTATATAATCAATTTATCAAAACTAGCTTAAGTGGGTAAATCTAAGCAATCCAAACATATCTAGGTTAAAATCCAAATTTCGCCAATTTTCAACATACAATGTGATTAACAACTCCAATTCAATCACACGACTCATATATACATAATCCAACCATCAATTTAACTTAATTAATCCTGATTTATCTAAAATCATTCATAATCAAAGTTAGGGTTTAGGTGAATTATACCAACTAAAATTTGCAAAGATAGAATGGGTGAAGAGCGGTGGAACATTACCTGAGGTGAGGGACAATTGGTCGGTGGCCAAGCGACATTGGAGGTGGTCATAGCTAGCAATGTGATCTACTACTAGTGTCCATCACAGGTGCTTGTTGTTTCCTTTGTTGTTGTTGATGCTCGCCTTGGATAATGGAGCTTCGGGAATGATGGTCCACTAGTGGTCACGTGGACCGCCCTTAGATGCTCAAAGATTCATCGTTGGTCATGCTTGGTGATGTTCAGCTTCGCTAATTGCTAGAGCGCACACTATTGGAGGTTGCTCGATGTAATTATTGTTGTGTCATTGAACCATGCATCATTGCTACTATTTTGTGGTGATTTGTAGTGGTGGTGGCCAACAAGATGAGGAGGACAAAGAGGAGGGAGTATCGTGGTGGATCTGGCATCAAGGGTTGAAATGTAAGGAGCAAGAAGGTCAAGGTTGGGGTTTGGGTTTGGCATCGCATAGAAAAGAAATAAGAAAGAAAGAGAGAGAAGAAAAAGAAGAAATAGGAGAGAGAAGAAGAAAAGGTGGGGGACCAGTTGATTTTTTTTTTACTAATATAAATATACATAAGAAGATACAAAATATTTGAAAAAAATATTAATTGATGATTTTATCTAAGACTAGTTTAATAAAAACCATTTCCTAAAGACCTAAAATCATAAGATCAATATGAAAGATATTTAAAGGATTTTGAAAAAGCTTTCAAAATAAAATACCAACAAGCACGAGAATGTGTATTCTTTACAAAAATATATTATATGGCCTTGAAAATATTTAAATCAAATTCTAGGAAACTGGTACTAATTTAAAAGGTTTCCAAAAAGGTTACTTGTAAATCAAAAAGAGAGAGACAAAAAAAAATTAGAAAGAAAGTTATAAATAAGTTAAAGAAAACATCAATTTAAAATTTTTTGAATATCTAATCAACCTTGTAAAAATACTTAAATTCAATGAATGAAATATATGCTACAAATAAAAGTCATCATGATGATTTTACTATTTTAAAGGAGATTTTATAATTTAAATAATATATTTTATTAATAAAATATAACTCTAAAATAAAGTCATTATTAGAAAATGAAGTCATAATTAAAAATAAATTTAAGATATTAAAAAGAAACACGATAGAACATAAATATATTTTTAAATGGACATCGAAATCATATAAATATAATACAAATCATGGTTGTAAATGAATTTATCTATAATAATCCACAACGATTAACTGAATTCTAATATGAACTTGAAACCATCAATAAAACCATAAAACAAATGAAACATAAAATTATTAAACATTTTCAACAAATTACATTAATAAAAGCATTAAACTTAAGAAAATTGAATTTAAAAAATATGGGGTATTTTGGGGAGAGGTTTAGTTCTATCAAGGAGGGAAGAGGGTATAGGTGATTAAGACCTTGCTTTATTCACACATGAATGAAGAGGTTGAGAATAAGTATAGGTATATAAGGGAGTGGGTAAAAGGTGAGGTAAGGTGATTATGGCCAAGATATTCGTCAAAGGCAAGGGTTACATGCAAGGAGTTGATTCTAAGGTGAATGATGGTTAGGGGAAGTCCTACAGGGACAAAGGTAGAGACACCAAAACCAAAATAATCTTATAAATGCATGAAAAATAACTTCACACAATGCCCAAACATCCTTTGATCATCCATCTAGACCACCTGATGCTACCCACGCTGCCACCCAACCTCGTCACTTGACCCTAAAGCTCTAGTCAACCGTGTAACACCAAAAACCCATTTCTTCAATTTGTTTACTTAGTTTACCTAATCCATTTCCATCCTAACCCAAACACACATAATTAACACATCCAATATATATTCTCCTCCTATGATTTCTATTATCATATTCACATACCATTTCAAGTTGCAATTATGTTTTTAATTAGAGTTTATAGGAAACAAGGTATTATAGTTTCCTAAACTGAAATGTTTAATTTCATTAACGGAAATGAGTAGTTTCATTTAGAAAAAATAACTTTTTTTATAAATAGAGGAATTTAACAAGGCATGGTTCAGAAATTGTGGGTATAAATCATTGCGGCCTTGGTTTCGGCATTGCTAAGTGGAGTTGTGTGATTGGTTAGGTCAGCCCCTTTAGAAGCACAGTAAGTTTATATAATTTTTCATCGATTTTTTAAAAAATAGTGTTGATTGATTTGTTTCATTATGCAATAGTAGAAAATGGAAGCATTTGGTGGATGAGTAGGTTAGATTGATTGGCAAACCTTCAATATTTTTCTAATTGGTTTATTCTATCCGTTCTTTACTTTCTATGTTTTCTTTTCTATCTAAACCCAAAGAAAGAGGGTAAGATAGACAGATGAGTAAGAGAATTATGATGTGATGCGCTATCCTTGATCTTTGCGGGTCCCAGGAGTCATCATAATTATATCAACTACCAGGTGACTGCTTTTTATATGTGATGCACTATCTGGACTACAATATATTAGGATCTCCTTATAGTGTTGAGTGAATTTTAAAATGTAGGTTGCTTTGTTACTACCGTGTACATATCAATTTTTTTTTTACATCTCTTACCAAGCTAAGAGCATTTGTGTAATCTGTATTGTATATATACTTGGAAGATGATTGTTTTGTTGGGTGTCTATTATGGTGTAAAGATGGTATGTTGACTTGTTCCTCCTCTCTTAGTTGGGTGGTATGTTTTTATGTTTCTATTTTGGGCAAAGTGAAGGGTGGGCATTTTCTATTTATGTTGTTATTATTCTTGTCCTTGCCCTATGTTGTTGTTATTGCTGCTTTTGCAAGTCACTCTGATGATGCTTACGCTGCTTCAATGGTGTGAAGGAAGTTGATGGGTTTTGGGTGGCAAGTGGGAGGTCCCCATTTTGTATATTTTTATCATTGTGTTTTCCTTTAGGTGCTAGAACTACAGGAAGAAAATTAGAAGTCAGATGTTGGTTTACTGTGTATCTGTCTACAATTGTGTCAGGTGTCACCAGATTAACATTAGAATGGTGCTGTATTCGTGGTCAAGGTCTAGCACGTACGTAGATGCTACTATCAGTGTAGTAGCAATGCAAGCCTCTCTTCTACAACAATATTTTTATTTTTCCCTTTTTTGGCTGTGTTTACGATTTTGTATTCTCAATCTTTTTCACTCAGGATGTTGCTTTCAGTTGCCAGATATGAAGCGGTGGCTATGGTTACACAAATGGCAAGCAGTACAAGCACAAAAAACCAAAAGAAAAAGGATCAGAGGACTCAGACTTTGATTACACAAGTAGAAGAAACAAGGCAAACGGAAAATAGGTATCTATAGGCGAAATTATGCATAATAGATTGCTTAGCATTTGTATTTAGAGAGGCTAATATTATATTATATCTTTGCTTTGACTTACAAGCTTGAAGATTGCTGACTAAACAATGTCGTATGGTCATGTGTGTCGATTGTTTGCAGGATGTTGTTTTACTCTCTGTTATACGACTAGTGGTACTCGTGAATCTGAACTCAGAAGTAAATTCGTAAGTAACAACTTATTAATTGCTTAACTACGTGTAGTAGTGTCTTTGGTTACCTATATTAGTTTCTTTAAGTGCATGTAGTAGTTTTTTGTTCCCTATAGTAGTTTCTTTGAATACGAGTAATAGATTATTTAGGTTCATATAGTGATTTCATTACCTTCGGCTCTTCTTAACCTCAAAAGGAGTGTGAAAATTAACCTCAAAAGCATTCTCATAGTTCGATTTCTTATAATGTCATTGCATTACGGTCTTCGCGCACTACATGGTCTACAAAGCTACATTGAAGCCTTTCTATAAATTCCTTTATTGGACAATTCTGTATCCTTTTATTTTATACAAAAGGTCCCACAAAACTCATATTACCACAACACAAATTTAGGTTAAACTCCACAAAATCAATGAAATAAACTATTATAATAGTTTTATGAAACTAACGTAGCTTCGTGAAGCTGCCGTAATATTTTCATGAAACTATAATATATAGTTCGAAGAAACTACTCTAATTTTTAATAAAACTAGTAGCTCTCTATTCTTATTGTAACTAAAGCACCATATACATACATACATACATACATACATACATACATACATACATACATACATACAGGGGGAATATCCAATAAGAACTATCTCTTTTAGTGAAAAATGAGAATTAGCACATTTAGTTGAAGAAATTATCTACGGTACGTGGTCTAAACTACTTTTAGTACATAGAGAAAAATAATGTAAGTAACTCAACAAATAATAGTATTTGAATATTAGGGAAAAAAAGTGGTATTTTTATAAATATTATATACTTATGTTTTAGGTTGAAGAACTATTTATAGTAAATGATAGAAACTACTCTTGATACATGAAAGAAACTACTATAAGTCTTTCAAGACACTATAGTACGTATTTAAGTGCTGGAAAAAAAAATAGTAGCATTTTATGTATTTATATTTTGAGTTAATAAACTATCCACATTAATTAGTGGAAACTACCTCTAGTAGGACGAGGAAAGTATCACATGTCTATTAAGAAACTATAGTATTTTAGTGCCAAAATAAGGGGCAATGATTTTATTGAGAATATTACATATTTTTAGAAATATTAGATATTTATATTTTAAGATAGAAGATTATCCCCATTAGGTAGTGGAAACTACTCACAGTAGGTGGTGGAAACTACTGTAAGTATTTCAACAAACTAGGGTAGTCCTCACCATAAAATGCAGTCCTCACTATTTATATATATATATATATATATATATATATATATATATATATATATATATATATATATATAATTAGAGTCGACAATCTAGCAGGTAAAATCACTATTAGATTTGGTAATTTTGGGTTTAGTCTATTTCAAATATAAGTTAGCTTAAGTTAATTATCTTCTTGGGTCGGATTCATGTCACACTTGCATCATCTTAAGAATGAGTCATCTCAGATCATTCACCTAAGTTGGTTCATGTCAAATTGAGAGAGGATAGTTTTGAATTCAAATAAATTAAGGCAATCCTATGTTTTGAATAGGGTTCGGGCCATTTTATGTTCAATTAAGCTTGACTATCTATATCTTTTGGATTATATTTGGATGAATTCGGGTTATTTTATCACTCATTTCATGTCCAATTTGGGTTGAACATAAAATGATTTATTTTTCCAATTCATGTTTAATTTAGATTGTTGTTGTTACTGCTACTATTTTAGATTTGGATTTTTTTTAATTCAATTTAGTCATGTTATTTGGTTTGTTATAACTGTATCTTCTTTCTAACTAACATGTCAAGTAATCAAATTATTTTAATTTTTAGAACCATGCTTATTTTTATAAAATTATTTCCACTTCTGATGGAGAATATTAAAAACCTAAAATAATATATTCGTTCATTTATACAATAAAATTGGTATTTCATTAGAAAAATCAAGAAGTTCATTTATCAACTTTTGAATCACAACAAAGATAATAATGATGAAAATAGTAAAAAAAACAATAATAATACTTTTAAGAATAAAAATAATAACAATAATAGCAATAGTAGTAGTACGAAAAAAGGAATCTCATGTTATGAATAAGGTATGATGATGATGGTAAAACCTACATTACTTTGTCACTAAAAATTCAAACACAAACACTATTAATGACCATTTTAACACTACTTATTTCTCTATACTTAAATTTTGACAATATTAGTAATTATAGTGAACTCCTTCTCCACAAGTCTAGTCATAATAAGAAGGCTACCATTGATATATATAGAATATGTAAGAGTAGAACTAGTAGTAGTAGTAGTGGTAGCTATAAAAACATAAATTATATAAATTGAAATAATAATACTTGTAACAACAATAATAAAAACTTTATACTCCTAGTAAATATTAGGTTGACTTTATTTCAAATTGATATTATTTCATGTCATATAGGACTTGGGTTAAGGACTAGATCGATTCATATAGAATTTGTGCTCATAAACTTTTGAATCATATTAGATGTTTGATAACCATCAGATCGAATCAATGTTTTCTGGGTTTAAATTTTTGGATACAAATCAAATAAATTTTTAGATGGATCAAGTTGGTTTCTATTGAATATTTTCTCCATTTATAACCATGAAAACAAATCTATATATATGAAATTTTAAATGATTGAGTATTCATAACATTATAATTGTAAACATTGACTAGCTAATATCCATTCATTCAATTATATAAATCATAAAAAATATATAAAGATTCATTAGTAATAAAATATGGATGTTATTTCAATAAAAATTCATTTTATTAAGAGGTATTTATTAAACTTAAATAAATAAAAAATGATTTATGTTAAAGAAAATTAGTAAATCCCACCAAATTATGAAATTATATATGTTACTAATTATATTTCTCTACCTGATAACATAATAATTTTTTAGTTAATTTCTAATTATGAGCCATATTTTAAATAAGAAGTAAATAGAATATTGACAATTGTTAATTAATCTACTTATTAGAGCTGGCAGGGGCGGGAAAGGTAAGGAAAATAAGGGAGGTGAGTGCAGATGGAAAGGAGAGGAAGGAGAGCTTGAGGGGGTATTTATAGATAGGGGAGAAGTTGAGGGAGAGGGGAAGACGATAGGGTGGCCTAAAGCTTCATCGTGCATGGGTGTATGAGGATAAGGTAGTAGTAGGGGCGTAGGGCTAGGAGTGCAGAGGTACATATTTAATATATTTTGAAAAAAAGGTATTTGTTTACATGTGATCTCTATACATCATATTTAGTAGTAATATCTATACATATGTACTTAATATTGTTTGAACCTACACCTACCCTTCACTTAACAAATTAACTTAACCATGGTGACCATAACACTAGCCAATATTGACACTTTTTACCTAGCTAGTTGTGCATGAAATGTTTGTCGAATTGATTATTAACTTGATAAAAGATTTGACTACATCATTATTAGTCATAACCTTTTGGTTATGTCTCAAACAATTGGGTTACCTTAACAAAACTTTCAAAATGGTAGGTATATCAAATTATCATGTTGATGTTTTTCTAATAACAAGGCTTATGGATACAAAGTTCTCTTTACCAATATTGTAAAATCTTAAGCATAGAGAAATAAAAGGAGTTAAAATCATCATAAATAGCATTTGTATTTGGATTTTTAGTGGTATATTAATGTAGGCTTTACCATCATCATCATATGTGAATTGTAACATGAGAATTATTGTTTCAGATGCAAAATTTAATCATTTTATGTTTTATTGTGCAATCTCTAATGTTTATTTATTTATTTATTGAATGTAGTTATTTAGAGGCATGGAAATCTAAGTAGGAAGCTCTTGAAGAAGATAGAACCATGTTCTTAACAATTTTAAGAGGCCACTCCATGTTAGTAGAAGAGATAAAGGTTTTTTTTTTTGTAGAAATTTGTGGAGATTGTAATGTAAATGTTCAAGATCATAAGGTATGGTAAAAGAAACATCCTTTTTATTCTCAATTGGGCTTATGCTCAGTGTCACAAATGGATCAAATATTGAGTGGATATTACATAATTAAACTCGAAGTGAATGAGAAGCATGTATGGGCAAGAAATCATTGCAAGCATCAAGAGTTGAAGCAAAGAAATTAGCTAGAATCATGTGCTTCATTGATTCTTAGTCTATGTTTAACGATTCAATTATGCTTAATTATTCTCAATCACTAATGTATGTTGAAAATTCAGTTGTGTTGAATTCTATGGAACTTGTATGCCAAATATCATTCATCCCATTTTTTTATGTTCACTTTCATTTTGAAATTGCATTACTATGGCATAATTTTATGTTCATTTTTTTATGTTCATTTCATTCATCCCAGTTTACATTGATTGCATAATTTTCGTTGTTACTAGTTGATAGGTAAATTATTATGGCTATATTATATTAGAACATATAACCCAACTAGAGTACAATTGAAATTGCATTACTTTTATGTGTGTAAGTAATATATGAACTTTTACCATACCTTATGAGTTTGAAAAAATATAATTTTTTTAGGATTTAAGTTTTAAAAAAATAACAATTATATATAACAAATATGGGTTCATATAACTTTAAATTCATCATTTTGTGAGAGGATCGTGGGATCTAATAATCAATACTAACCACTTATTAGTTGAAAAGATGTCTTAATTATGAAATAGAGAGGAGAAATTAAGTAAACTTAAAATCCTTTTTCGTAGATACAATCTCACATTAAATTTTGTGTATATGTATGAATTTTCAAACATATATTCTTAGGACATTTTTTAGAGTTGATAAAAATATAAATATTATTATATAATCGCACCATATAACTCTAAATTTTGGCATAATAAACAATATAATTATGAGCTTTCATAAATGCATCATAGAACCTTGAATTTTTATAGTTAAGTACCATACAACCCTAAATTTGTATAATTATACACTAGATAATATTTTATGAACTTTAGGGATGGATTTCATATAACCCTAACTGTTTACATGAAAGGTCTTATAATGTGTAAAAGCATAAACTCATGGTTATATTGTATATTCACAACAAACTTAAGTTTATATTAAGCATTTCTAAAAACCATTTTATATTACACCTAAACTAAAGGTTATATAATGTATTATCCCATAATATTAATATTAAATAATGCCAACTATTATGTATATGTGTAATTGATTTACCAACATGTAATATTCTCTCTATCCCACAAAGATATTACACTATTATTTTTCACATAGATTAAAAAATATCAACTCATGTTGATATAGGGTGAAGTTGTATGAATAATTACTTTATCCTTATTTAATAGATATAGTAGATTTATCCATTTTTGGTCTTATAATGAAAGGCACATTATATAAGGACAATTTTTTCTAATTCATGTGATCATGTAGAGGCAAGCATAAAACACCATTAAAGATGTTTACCTACACCATAAAGGCATTACAATAATAGCAATTTAAATAGGGGCATATTAGTAAACAAATATCTTAGCTTAGTTTTTAATAAGGTAAATAGACCATAATTTAGCACAAATTAAAAAGAAATATTAAACTATCTTCATAGGTCAAAGGTAGTAATATTTAATAGTGTATTATATTTACTAAAAAAAATTAATATTAGCATATAATAGCACCAACTAATATGTGTATGTGAAATTAGTATCTTAATAAAACTACTTTAGAAAATAAGGTAAATTCTTAACATGTACCCTAAGAAATATGCTAGACAAACTTTTATAATAAAGACCTTATAATTAACTTTTCAATGCAAATACTAGAAAGTACTAAGTTCATAATAAATGATATCTAGATTAATTAAAAAGTTTGTATTGAAACTTGAATAATTTTATTTTAATGATTTTCATCAGTTGAAGAGTTATGAAGAAAGAAAATTTTAGAAATAACATTAATATTTTTTTTTTGTCATTTCAATGAAATGGTCTATATTATAAAACAAACAAATTTTTTTTTAAGCCATCTATTATAAAATAGGTAGAGTATATTCATTCCGTTATATAATCAAAAACCTAAATATTAAGCTAGTAAAGTCATAACATAATGTTTTAAACTACAATTTTAGGTATTAGATAGAGATTCTAAGTTTGAATTTTATCTCTCAATATTATATACATTTATGGTTATTGTACTCAACAATATAACTCATTATAGTGACTCCCTAAAAATACCATATCACACATTTCCTCTTATCATTCTATTCAAATGGATCACGAAACATATGATTAAGACTTAAAATCCCTTGCAAATGTAACATGTCTACTTTTATACATTATGTCTATCCCAACATACTATCTAGAATAAAAACTTTTTCAATATCTTGATATTTTACTTAATATTTTATAAATATGTTGTATTTTCAATATGCTCACAATTTACTTTTAACATCACTTAAGTGCCTACACGGTGAAAATAAATCATCTTTTTATTGTATTTAGGTACCCATTTAGATATTTAAGTGAAACTAAATTAAAAATATATTAGAGGTAAAATATTAAAAATATATATATAGTATCTAAAAATTATTATGTCAAATGTAGATATATCAAAATGAAATTTATTTCTATTATTATAAAAGTGATTGTTTTAGATTATTTATTCTTCCTTTTGTTTATTTGAGATAATTAAATACTCGCTCAAATTTTTTGATAATGTGGTAGACTTTATAGCACATATTCAACAAGTCATTCTCATTTATTATTGAATAATCATTTTTTTGCAATATCGTAAACATTCAATATTTATATATTCTATAAAAAAATTATAAAAACTAATGAGGTGGTTACAGTAGGAGTCTTTGATATTGATAGATCGATATAAATTATTTTCATTTGAGAATCAATTATAAATATGTAATACATTGAGTACAAATATGGATGAAATATTTTATCACGATAGTCACTATAGTATACTTGCTATTTTCACATTACAAAAACAAAGTTACTACCATATTAAAATAATATTCTTGTTTAGTTTTACACACATATGAAGAAAGCATAATAAATATTATACTTTTATGAACTAAAATTATTAAAATACATAAAAACTTGATAATGAGCTTTAAGCCCTAAGTTATAAGTATAGATTGAGAAAGGAAGGAATGATTAACTTTAAGGAAACTAAAATATAAATTATTCATTGAAGAATTGAGTCTCAGTAAATGTATGTATATAATATATATGCACACACACACCCCCCTCTATTAGGTTGGGTTATTTTGGATTTGATTCATTTCATATTCTGGTTGATTCAAGTAATTTATCTTCCTGCATTGTGGTAAGGTCAATTTAGGATCCTCTCAAGTTCAGGTATTCTAAGATCATTCAACTAACTTGAGTCAAGGTAGGTTGAGATTAGGTAGTTTTGGGCTCATATAACTTATTGTTATTCTATCTTCTAGATAAGGTTCAAGTCATTTTATTTAGGTAAGCATCATTAATTTTATCTTTCATATAAGTTTTGATTATTTTATCACTCATTTCATGTTTAATTTGAGACCAACTTAAAATAATTTATTTTACCATTTCTAATGTAATTAATTTTTTAATTAGTTTATTTGAATTTATTATTTTGGTTTTAGATTAATTAAATTTATTCATGGTAAATGTTTTTGTTATTATATCATCAATTTTATAAATAACATTTAAGGTAATCTTATTAATTTAAATTTCCTAGGGTTATACTTATTTTAATAAAAAAAAATTGTCATTGTTAACTCTAATGTTAAATAGAGAGTACAAAAATAATCTCTACATAAATATAAAATAATGTATTCATTCATTCATTCATTCAATAAAACTAATGTTTGATTAGAAAAATAAAAATAATATTTTTCAACTTTTAGATTGGAAACAAG
The DNA here is from genome assembly GCA_039764185.1 of Tamarix austromongolica. Lineage (NCBI taxonomy): Eukaryota > Viridiplantae > Streptophyta > Magnoliopsida > Caryophyllales > Tamaricaceae > Tamarix > Tamarix austromongolica. The sequence continues at coordinate 24,762,986 of CM077817.1, read as the reverse complement.
GATGATGATTGTAAAAGTAACAACACACAAAAAGAAGAAGAAGAAGAAGAAGAATACACAAGAATTATCATGTTAGGATTAACGTACAGTGATGATAGTAAAATCTGCATTAATATATCACTTAAAATCTAATGACAAATGTTGTTAATGACCATTTTAACACCGTTTATTGTTCTCTACTTAAATTTTTACAATATTTGTATAGAGAACTCCCCCCATGCTTGTTGTAAGAAGAAGGCTACCACTCATATATGTCAAAAATTTTCAAAATTTTAATCGCAAAATGCAGTACTTTTAGTTAGAGTAGTAGTGAAAATAAAATTAAAAATAGTAGTATTAGTAGTAGTGGTAACCATAAAATATAAATAATATAATTTTTAATAACAATACTTATAATAATAATAATAATAATAATAATAATAATAATAATAATCTTAGTAACAGTGATAAAAAATATTAAAAATATATAATTTTTATAAAAATAGTAGTAGTAGCAATAGCAGCATTAATGGTAATACCTCACAACATCAACAATAACACTCTTATAATGGTTAAATATCAGGATATAATGGAATCATATGTACACATATTATTTTCATTCATTATTCAACCATCTTTTCCATATTAGGTAACTTTCCATAACTGAAATTTTCCTCAAATAAAGCCTTTAATTGTCATAACTAGCATTCTCAAAAAAAAAAAAAAAAAGGTGGACCACTTAAATCATTTTCCAACGAATGTCATAAATCATATGCCACCAAAAACTCATGGGCAAATCAGAGGATCATAAGATAACATGTATCACAACTTTATATGACAACAAATAACATATAAAATCATATAAGAATGACATGTTTCCAATAAGTTCGTAAAATGACTATATGAAGCATCTATATGCATACCTATATTAATAAGAATAATATTTTTCAAGAGCAGTTTATTAATATCTATATGCATACAATTAAGATGTATAAAAATATCGGGTTTGCAAGTATTGTTACCTGAGAATCACTACATACAAGAGCAGTTTATTAGCTCGGTACTCTTATGGATACTGCTAGTAATTTGACTCCAGATATGATAAGAGGCCTTCTTATCCTCATCATCTAGTTGAAATTACAACTAGTAACATATCTCTCTCTTAAGGTTATTTCTAATGACAATGCCTCTCTTTATTTTATTTGAATGGTAGGATAAATTAGTAGGTTACATATAATTGTGCAAGGTGACAGGGTTATGGGAGAATGGGTTTAACTAAAGTGTAATTTACAATTTCTAAAGATAAGGTGTATATAAATATAGGATAGATTATAATACAACATGGCTATGTGTGAAAATTAGGCAAATTGGTTGTGGCTTTTATAACTTCGTGGAACTAAAGATGTAGAAAAACAAGGTTCATTAAATACAACACGTGTAACTGAAATTATCTTCTATGTTTGTAGAGTATTTAAATGAGAAGATGTAATTGATATCTAAAAATGTAACCATCGGGAATTAAGGTGCCATAAAACAATAAAAATGTAACCAATGGTGTTTAAGAGGTATAGTTATGGTGATGACCTTAATGTTTAACAACAATTAAACACAATATATTGAAGCATAACAAAAAAACGAAGAACTTTAACTAAAGTAGTTGAGATAGAGAGAGATCAAATCACGTTAAGTTATCCAAACCTATCCAAATGCGAAACACCATAAGCTTCCAAATATAGGAGTTTTTCAAAAGCATTTGAAATTGAAAGGTGATTAAAGAGCATGAAATAAAATAAATATCACTTTAAAATACATACAAAAATGAAACGTATTACAACAAGCAAATTAAATAAGGAAATATTAGTAAACAAATATATTAACTTCATTTTTAATAGGGTATATGGAGTATGATTTGGGATAAATTAAAAAGAAATATTGAGACACCTTTATTGGATAGAGGAAGTAACATTGAATAATTTGTTAGAGTTACCAAAAATAGAAATAATATAAACATGTAAAACGCTGACTACTATGCGTCTGTGAAATTAATATCTTAATTATACTATTTTAGAAAATAAATTAAAATATTAACATGTTCCCTAAGAAATTTGCTATACAAACTATTACTAAAATAAAGAGCTTATAATAATTTTTTTAGTCCAAAGACAAGAAAGTATAGGGTTCATAAAAAATGATATCGAAATTAATTAACAAGTTTGTATTGAAACTTTATCAAATTTATTTTGATGGGATTAATTAGTTAGTGAGTTGGGGAGAGAGTAAATTTTAGAAATAATATTATTTTTTTTATCATTTTTATAAAATAATATGTGTTATAAAATAAAAATAAATAAACTATAGGTCATCTATTATAAAATAGATGGAGTATATTCCATATGTTATACAATCAAAAACCACCATATCATACAATCAATTTTACATGCTTTGAGCATAAGTGGTAAAATATTTTATTTAACTCAAAATTTTGATAATCCATAATTATGAAATGGTTTAAACAATGATCATTAATGTCATACAAGTTAATTATAGAGTTAGTTTAGAAATTGGTTAACTCATCATATTTATTTGAAATGACATCATTTATAGGGATGAAACAATAATCCAGGATTTCTTTATACTCGTTACCACCATATGTGATATTTAATATTTTCTAAATTTCTTCGATAGTGGTGCATTCTATGATATGCTTGAATATATTTTCTCCAAGGCCAAAATGGAGCATCAAGATAGGTTTGTCATTTAAGGTGACCTTTTGTTTGTTGAGCTTCATCCATTCTTCAATCAGTTTAACAATTAATCCATTGGTGGTGGATTGTTTTGAATCTTGGTTGGACCATGTTGAATGATGAACCGCAAGTCTTGATTTTGTGCATCGAAGAAGCTTCCAATCACCATTTTCCAAAGAAATTTTTTCCCTAATGAATAATGGAGGCTTTGAAGGTGTTACATCTTCATCTATGAAGTCATCAACACTTAAGGATCTTAAGCTTTTGGTAAAGCCCCAAGAACTGATATAAATTGAAAGCTTGTATAGATATCTAGAGAGGATGTATAGAGTATTTTATAGCAATAATGCCAAATTAAAATTTTGTGAGAAATAAGTAGATGGCAAACAACAAACATATGATTTACAATATTTTAAGAAAATCTACAAAGTTTCTCTAAATTCACTACCAAAAGGTTTTGTCTTTTAAATTTGAACCTATATTTATTTATAGTAAGTGTTTGATGATGATTACTCCTCTCTTGGTATATGAGTTTATAATCTCAATGAACCTCTTGGAAATAATTTAAACTTTACCTAGTTATCCTCTCTCGGTTTATGAGACTAAAATGTTAATGAGTTTTCTTAGAAATGCTAGACAACATGCCACTCTTCACTTGTGTTTGACATGATGAGTTTGAATAAATATAATAAAAGTTTTCACTAAATAGAATATGAAAGTGAGCACTCATTAGGGAAGATTTTTATCAAGATAGAGGAATAATAATTGTAAGTGAATGAGAACTCTAGATAAATCTGAAGAATAAATTCACTAGAGAAGTTTATTTTGGATTTGAAAGTGTAAAATCAAAACTCTTTCATTCTTTGTAAGATGTAGAAATGATTATTCTAGAAGAGTTGTGCTCGTTTGATTGATGTTTATTAAAAACTAACAACTATTATTTATAGTACTAAACTATGAAGGGAAAGAATAGGCACTAGTTGTTAGGTGTAAAAATTACTCCAACAATTGAATTACAATAGGCAGGAAATTTAAAAAATGCACAAATCAGTCAAATAGTAGAATAGTTTTTAGCACAACACACCTTTACAAAAAGGATCATAAATAGAGCTACGGAGCTCACAATTATATTATTTATTTTTTCCTTTAAATTAAACATCATAAGCTCTGCAAAAAATTTATTATTCACCCAAAAATAATTTCTATTTAATTTATGGTAAATGTTAAATTTTAGATCATAGAAAAACTACTTGAAATAAAATCAATTTAAGGCCCAAAATTATCTATTGTTCTCTATGGCCCATTAATATCTGATTGATTTTTTATGTACGTGGTTGTATAAATGTGGACATTAAGTATTTACCTTTCATTATGTATATATGTAGTATCATGTGTTGCATTACCAGCCTGCTATTAAGTGTAATTTAAAGGATTACTCTGGACCGTAGTACTAAAGGGTTCCATTTGTGGGGCCCTTGGTCGTCCTCAGGTGATATTCAAGTGGGATCTCGGGAAAGAGCGTAAGGTTACTATCTAATAAACCCTAGGGTTGTACTCTTTTACCTTTAAAACTTATGGTTTCAACATATTTGTTGATTTGTAACCACTAGTGGTAGATTATACTCATATAACATATTTAAATGTGCTACTCTGATTTAATGATTGGTTTGAGTTTCTTGAAAGTTGTATTTTTTTCTCTTTTAGCCTTGCACTTGGTACTGAAACGGCAGGAGTGAACAAGTCTGGTATTAAGTGTGGCGGTAATGCCCTCAAAATTCATAGTTTTATTATTTTGCTTTTGTAAATTCTTTTTAATAAAATAAAATTTTTCAGTAGTGAATTTTGGGGGTGTTACCGTTATGCTTGGTTGTTCTTTACTTATTTTATTTTCTATTTTGATGTAATTCATATTCTCCTACTAAATGTGTGAAAAGCATATGGTCGTATGATAAGGTTTTTTATTTTATTCTTATGGGTGCTTTTATGCCTTCTTTTGATTTTATGAATCATATTCTTGTACCATATTTTGTTGTAAATATCACCAATTATGAGACAATGTGTTTTTATGTGACAAAAAGTTAAATTTAGGTGTATTAATATATGTATGATATCATGTTATACTAGGATTGAAGCTGGTGAATCATTTATACATGTGTGGTGTAGTGTGTATGATTGGGTTAATGGCTAGTTGTCATTATTGGGTCCCCTTCTTATATTGTTTTAAGTTTGTAATTGAATCATTTTTTTCTTTGAAATTTGATATATAACATGATAGTTTTTTACACATTTTTAGACTTAATTATACAATACTTAATTTTATGTACCCTCAGGGTATATATGTCTTTTTACATGTGGCATGCTTCTATTTTCTAGTATATATGCCTAATATATAGTATATTACATTTATTATGGAAATCATGTGATTTAATGTATGTTAGGTATGCATGTTTAAGATTTTATATGCTTGATTCATGTATAGGGGAAGCATATTCTTTTTCCCATTTATAGAAATTTCAATATATATATTTTGTGTTAATATGTGATTATTTAATGCATTTTAACCTTTTAAGAGAATTGTGTAACTATAATCAAGTTTACTTTTAAAATGGTTAAAAGTGAGATAATGAGGGTTAAGGACAATTTGGTCATTTATGAATAAATATTTCTAAAGTTTGAATTTAGGATGATTAAATATGCTAGTTGACTTAGTGTTGATCATTAACTTATTTTTTACCATTGATCTTAAGGTTGAATTGAAGGAAATGATTAAATATGGAAATCATGAATTTAGGTGCCCTATATATGTGGGTGATTCATTTAATAATACACTAATAATTAAAGTGGAAGATACTGATATTTTAAAAGGGTTTACTCTTTAAGATTAGTTACCCCAAAGATAGAGTAGGAATATTTGATTTTGGTTTGGTGATTTCATAATGGCCTAAGCATATGCTAGTTGACTTGTTTTTTACCATTGATCTTAGGGTTGAATTAAATGAAATGATTAAATATGGAAATCATGAATTTACGTGCCCTATATGTGTGGGTGATTTCTTTAATGATACACTAATAATTAAAGTAGAAGATTTTTATATTTTAAAAGGTTTTACTCTTTAAGATTAGTTACCCTAAAGATAGAGTAGGAATATTTAATTTTGGTTTGGTCATTTCATCAGTTGCCTAAGTATTCTGACTTAGGCATTAGTCTACTCTAATTACTTATTGGACTTTATAGAGGATATGCATACTTGAGGAGTATGTGTCCTAGGGTGGGAGGGTATTGTGTTACCTTAGACAACCAATATAACTATTGTACTTTATACATGTCCAGGTTCAAAGGTTGGAGGGTAATGTGTTGGTATAACTAGTGCACTTTCTACAACTCCTTATTATTCTTATATCACCATAAGTAAATCAAAATGGAAGTAACTCCTGTATGGTGATTTAGTATGTTAGTTTGGTAGTCGCATTCATGCATTAAATTTAGTTTATTCGATTGGATCTGTTATGTTGGTCAGGTAGTCGTATGTTAGCTCTACCTTTGGTTTATTATATCCATATATTTAAATTTTAATTTTATTAAGCTTAATCATTTAACTAGTGTAATCTAATGTAAACATTTCATTATTATAATTTCGATTCATTTTATAGATTTATCGACGATTTTAACTTCATAATTGAATTTAATTAATTGTTGTCGTTGTGGATCATTCTAGATAAAATCGTTCATGAAGATAATTTTATTATACTCATATAATTTTAATTTTTTTTAAAATATGTATTTCCATTCTGTCTTATATTTTAATTTTTTAATATTTTATATTCATTTTTTATTATAACTTTGTCATGTGATTACAAATTTGTTTTGGAGTTATATTTCGTGAACGAAATATATTATTTAAATCATAAAATTTTTATTTAAAATAATAAAATTTATTTTAAAGATTTTATCCATAGAAATATTTTTCATTTTGAATTTATTCATTTTTTAGGACACTAGTATCTTTGGAAAATTTTAAATTAAAAAGATTTCGGAGCTTATATATGGATTTCTTTCCAAAATTAATTTTCTACCATTTTACCCTTTTGGTTTACGAAAGACCAATTTAGGAAATTATTTAAATTAGTCTCATTCTCTTAGAATTTGATTTAAATATTTTCTTATATGCTTTGAAATATTATTTGAGGTCTTATAATATATTTTCATAAATAATATAGGTCTTTGCATTTGTTGTTAATTTCTTTCAAAAACTTTTTCAAATTTTTTTATATAACTCTTATATCAATTTTATACCTTTGGATCCTTAAGAAATGATTTTCATTAAATGAGTTTTAGATAAAATCTTCCAATAATATTTTAGGATATTTAGTATTTCATTGTATATTTCTATTTCAAAAAAAAAACAACTGGGCCCGACCCCCATCGCCTTTTCCTTTTCTCTCTTCTTCTCTCCCACATTTCTTTTCCTCTTCTCCCGACCAGTTTCTTTGCGTGACCCAAAACCCCATCCCTCACATCCTTCTCCTTACTCATCCACGGACAACCGCCTCACCAGACACAATTGAACACCATCGAAGCTCTACACGATGCTACTAGCGCACACTACAACAAGCAGCAATCGTAGGAGTGCAGTGGCAAGCAAGAGCAACAGTGATGGGCAGAACAGGTTGTGCCGCCATTTCTGGCTATGATGAGCTTGGGTGATGGCCATCGAGCACCAATCAACCTTCGATGAGGCTTCCTCGGTCTTCATTCTCATCAATTTGCATCCCCTTATTTGGTATAAATTTTTGAAAAACCTAATCTTTATTTTGATTAATTGAGTTTGAATTAGCTTATGATAAGCTAAAGTTAAATTTAATTATGTATATAAGTGTTGTAAGATTGATTTGGATAGGTTAATTGTCAGGTATATATCGGAATTCTAGAAAATTAGATCTTTGGCCGAGTTATGCCCGAATTTTTTAGATTCTCCCAATTAAGCTATTTTGGATAAATTAATTTTACAATATTCTGTAAAATGTATCTAATTTCATATTGAAATCGTCAATTTGAGATATTTATGCAGAATTAATCGGAATTTGATTTCTAGGTCAAAATCTATGTATATAAAATTGGATTGCATAATTGAGCCGTTTCACTCAATTGAGTTTTTAATATCCTTTGAAATGTATTTAATTTTACAGCAAAAGTGTTTATTTGAAAAAATTGTGTGAAATTGATTGGAATTTATTTTTTAGGTTGAAACCCTTATGGGTCTAAATTAAATAGTGTAATTATGTTATTTTATTCATTTGATTATATAATGTACATTATAATACTTTTAATTATAATTTTGAACCATCAATTTATATATTTTAGCAAGAATTGACTGGATTTGCATTCCAAGCTTAAAAACCCTAATTATGATAAATTAGGTATTTATTTTATTGGTTTTGATCGATTGATTTTATAATATGTCATAAAATATTTCTAATAGTGTTTCTAAGCATTCAACTTCTATATATGAATAAAATTTATTTGAATTGTATTTTTGGGCCTAAAACTTTGATTTTAAATGAAACTATGAAATTGGCTATTTATATAGCTTTTTTTTCTAAAATGAAATTTATAGAAATATTTAAAATAACCTTAATTTCATTCTAACACCTTCAATTGGAACTAATTGATTTGAATTATCCGAGTTTGTATCTTGAGCTTTAAAAACTATAATTTTCGGAGTTGTTTTTATAAAAATAATTTGCTTATATTTCTCCCACCTAGTAGATAACTAGTTTTGATTTAAAATCATTTGAATTGTATTTTTATGTTATCATATTGGATTGGTTCCCTAAAAATGGTTGGTTTGCCTCTTTAGTTGAAAAACCTAATAAGTAAGTCATTTTAAATCAAATTAACTAATAATCTATTATACTTTCCTTGGCTTTCCAAATTTATTTGATATGCCCCATGTGATATGTGTTGAACCCGATTTGATTCATCTTAAATCTTAATAGAGCTACGCTCTTGAGTCTTAGGTTTTGGACATGTTTTCCAAAAATGATCATTTGTATCTCCTTGTGTTGATTTAATTATAATATTTGAATTATTGATCGATGAGGTAGCTTCTAAATTAATTTTCTAAATTCTCTCGATGATCTAGAAAAACCTTTTTGTGGATAATCATGCTTCCAATAGCACTCTCTCTCTCTCTCTCACTTAATTTGCTTAGTTAGCTTCAGATTTAGGTAAGTCATTACTTACCTTTACTCATGGCGGAATCTAGATGTATGTCTATTTGAAGTAAAAGGCAATAAGCATGCTTATTAATTATTTAATCATATCAAGCATAAGCTGTATTTCGTATGGTAATTGTATGTATGTATGAATTTATAACCTCAATGCAAACAAATGTTAGTATGACTCTTAAATATTGTATGTGTGTGAGTATGTGAAGGGTTAAGTATAGATTGAAATTGCACGATGCCTTATGCTGTATTTTATTCCATGAAATTATTCAATACTAACACCACCTGAACTTATTCAACTTTAATACTACTTGAATTAGTTCGGCATTAATGCCCCTAGAATCAATCGGCTTTAATGTCGCTTAGATTGGTTCGGCTTTAATGCCACTTAGACTGAATCGACTTTAATGCCGCTTAGCTCTAATGCCACTTGAAATTAATATAATAATGAAAATTCATTGTATTGATGGAAGTGAGCTAAGTGCCATTATATGGGCATGATTTATGATTAGTTAAATCCTTGAATAAAATATTAATCACTTAAAGTGACAGATCTTGAGTTGGGACTTGTATCACTCGGGGTACCTATTTAAGTTGGGTTTGGTATTCAATTGGTACAATTCTGGTGTTTTTCTATTATGTGATCCCGAGTGACTAATAAGGTCCGGAGAGGTCCTCTTCTTCTCTATAGGTGTCTCGATATATTTCAGGCCTATAGGGGTTACACATACTTAGGTGATTAGATGTCCTATTTATTAGTGGTGTGGTTACATTTCTGGGTGGGCCAACTAGGGCTAATACCATTTAAGTACTAGCTTAGTTGTTACGATCCCTTTGAGTCTCCGTCCTCAAGATAATATAATTAAATAGTTGTGATCATGATAAAGAAGTATAATAATAAATTATTCTTGTTGACTATTAGATTTTATATTTCTTTTTTCTATGCATGTCTCTTTATTGTCTCCCTTATGATAGTGTTTCCATATGATACATGTCTATATTCAATTATCACATGATCTATTATTTAAATTGCATATGGGCCTTTTATGAAGTATGCTATATTCTAGGATAGTGTGTGTTACTTAGCATGCGATCGTGATTTCTCACACTCTTGTATCTTATGTATTGTCAGGTCTAGTCATGTATTTATAATCATAAATCCGTGACCTCATGTTTTATTATATGCATCACATATATAATCAAGCATGAGTTATTATATGAGTAGAATGTTGTATTTATCACATGTATAATTAAGCATGAATTATTGTATGAGTAGAATGGTGCATTTATCATATATATAATTGAGCATTATTATTGAAAGATAAAGATTACCATATCTTATATGTGTCATGATTTTTTCAGTAACAGACCCGTACTGATACTACCTTAGTTGAATGGGTCATGCGACGACCATTGATGGTGGGGAGCAGACCTCTTGTATAGGCTTGAGATCGAATGTTATTATTAGGTTGAAGACTTGGCCTGAGAGAGTAGGCAATCTAGAATTTAATCCCTTGAAATTTTTCTTCATCTATCTATATTTATTTTTGGAAATTTTCAAGTATTGTATTAAAATTTCAAGGGAGTTGTAGTTGAATTTTAATTTCCCATTACTTTGATAAGCTTTTAAAATTCAGGATTATTTCACAAATTTCGTTGATTTATTCGGTAATAATTTGGTTCAATGAAATTGTTCGCTTACCATCTGCCTGTAGATATCTCTTTATGGGAGTTTACCCTCATGACATAGATGTTGTTTGAATTTTTATTGGACAGGTTTTAGACTTGCATATAGTATGAGATAGATGGTGGACATTTATCTTGTGTTAGGTGTGGCGGTAACATTCCTCAAATTCTATATTAGGTTTTACATTATTCTTTTAAATGAAAATTTTCATGAATAAATTTTGGCAGTATTACATTTATTGCTATTGGATTGGGTATGGTGGTCCAATAGTTATCTTTGTACGCTATTGTAACACCCCCAAAATTTACTACTAAAAAATTTTGTTATATTAAAATAATTAGTGGAAGCAAAATAATAAAACTATGAATTATAGGGATATTACCGCTACATTTAGTACCAAACCAGTTCACTCTTACTCTTCTAGTACCAAGCACTAAGGCTAAAAGAGAAAAATACAACTTATGAGAAACTCAAACATATTTAATTCAGAGTTATGTGTTAAACAATTTACAAGAATAGAATCCACCAATAGTGGCTACAAAATAATAGTTACATTAAAACCAAAAATTTAAAAGAGAAAGGGTACAACCCTAAGACTGTCTGGATAGTTCCTTACGCTCTTTTTCGAGTGCCCACTTGAATAGCACTTGATAACGACCTGCAAGGGACACTGATCATTGAATAGGCATGGGCCCCACGAATGGAACCCTTTAGTAATACGGTACTGAGTAACCCTTTAAAACACACTTAACAGCAGACCCACAATGTAACATGTGATATACCGCTATATTCATACATAACGATAGGTGTAAACATAATATTCACATCCTTACATTCATATATTTAACAAGCCAATCAGATATTATTGGTGCATACATAATATTCGCCTTCATACATTCACATACTTAACAAGTCAATCAAATATTAATAGGTCATAATGAACAATCGATACTTTTAGGGCCTTAAGCTATTAGTTCATCATTATCCAATCATATCAGATTACTAATATCCATATGAGTGTTGGAAGCCCACGATTATAGTTGGTGGACCGGAATACATATAGGGCATAACAATCCTGACCACTATTATTGCCGGTGGATTGGTCTCTAGGGTAAAATGCTCCTAGCCACTATTATTCGCTGGTGAACTGGCGTAGCCCCGACTCACATAGTATTCTACTGTAAGTGATTAGTATTTTCCCATAATTTATTCACAACCAAATCAAATTTATTGAGCTCAGGACCCCCGCTATTATGGCCGATAGATTAGAATACAAATATACATCATCTAGGGTAACACTCCTGGGCCACTATTTATCTGGTGGATCAATACTCATAAACATCATCTAGGGCTAAACCACCTAGGCCACTATTATATTTGATGGAGCAGTACTCATAATATAATTCAACTAGGCCCGACTCGTTATTCTTTCACTTTCATGATTAGTGTTTTTCCTTTTTAATTAGCACAACAATTCCATTTATTTGCCTTGATAGGGAGATCAAGATCTTGGGACACAAAGATACATCGGTCACACTAGTGCATATGAGTTACTCAGTACCCTTAAACTATTAACCAAGGGATGCAAAGGTACCCTGGCCATACTGGTGCATAAAGCTAACTAAGTACCCTATCGACAAGGACACCTAATCCATAAGTATGCATACCCCCTAAATAGGTCCGTAAAGCTAGATAGAGTAAGATATAGGGTCTGGATGGGGCACAAAGGCACACCAACGAATACCAGAATAACCATGGGCTAAACCACATCTTTAAGGCAAGGACCCCTAAGGAGCCAACATTTCCTATCTCAAGGTCTTTCACTTTAAGTATTAGCGTCTTAATTAAGGTGATCACAAAAGCACAACAATCGGATACTTATTCACTTTTAATCATTATGATATCATTAGATATTTCTTATTCAAAGGGTTATCCAAGGTAACATAGAGGAATTATTAAGGCCACCATAATCTCATCTAATTTCAAATTAGGATTTGTTCTTGTGATACTTACTAATTATCAAATACTCTTATCTTACTATTCAGTGTTATTTGAGTCATATTACGAAATTTCACTATCGCAACAACATGTTAGATACAAATTAATTATTTACCCCTTACTTATATAATTGCTAGGTCATTCCTTCCTTACTTGAAAAATTACCATATTACCCTCCTTGTTGCATAATTACCAAATTACCTCTTTCTTGATTTAGGTTACCAAGTTATATCCCATACTTATTAGGTCACCGACCACCCTTTATAATTGTTACACTTAATATATTTTCCATTTGGTTGATTATATTATCCATTTTCCCTTTTCATTTATTATAATTAAAAAATTGCCTGTTTGTTAGTCAAATTACCAAATTGCCGTTCTCCATTATTATAGTTACCAAACTACCCTTCTCTATTATCAAAATCACCAAGTTACCCCTTAATTCGTTAAATTACCAAATTTCCCTTCTCTATTATCATAATTACCATTTTACCCTTCTCCATTATTAAATTATCATTTTACCTTTATTTACATCAAATTACCATTTTACCCTTCCCTTTTATTAAATTATCTTTTTACCCTTCTTTTTTATTAAACTATCATTTTACCCTTCTCAATTATTATAATTACCACTTTGCCCTTCTCCGTTATTATAATTACTAAGTTACCCCATTCTAATTTTCTCTTTACCCTCTTATTTACAAAATTACCATTTTACCCTTTACTTTTAAAATTACCATTTTACCCCTTAACTTCTAAAAATTACCATAACACCCTTTCACTTATAAAATTACCATTTTGCCCCTTTACATCCAAAAGCATCATTTTTTTCTTTAATTAAGAAATTACCATTTTACCCCTTAATTATAAAATTACCATTTTTACCCTTTAATTACAAAATTAACATTTTACCCTTTAATTACAAAATTACCATTTTATCCCTTTACCTCCAAAATTACCAATTTACCCTTTTCACTTACAATCTACCATTGTGCCCTTGCCTCCAAAATTACCATTTTACCCCTTACTTCCAAAATTACTAATTTACCCTTTTCACTTACAAATTAACATTTTGCCCTTGCCTCCAAAATTACCATTTTACCCTTTCTAAAATTATCATTTTACCTTTTTCACTTATAAATTACCATTTTGCCCCTTAATACTCCACTTATATTAAATTATCATCACCATATGAATATTAATATTAATACCCCATTCTCATTATCTAACTCCCCAACTATTATATTTAATATAATACTCATTAGCACCCACACATATTAGGCCACATTCTTACACAAGACATATTACTAAAATACCCCTAGGGCTCTCAATAATATTAACCATGCATTAAAGATTACAATAGCATAATACAACATGGATAAATACTTAACATTTTCATTAATAACTCAACTCTTACCTTAAGCAATATTTCCATACACAACATATAATCTAACATGCTTCCTTTTTTATCAATCAATGCAAGAAACTACATATATTATATTAAACAACATATATCAAGCATAATAACAAATTAAAAAGCCTAATGTGCTAACATACATTTATCCATGCGTTTAGGTGATGTTAAACAATTACCTTAATTCCTGCAAAAATGAACCTTACTAGTATTCCGATTAAAGATTCAAGTTTTGATTAGAAAAACCAATACTTAAAAATAATATCAATGTTTATTATATTATAAATAAGAAAGCCAAAGCACAAGACTTTATAAAACTTAATTAATCAAATACTTAACGTAAAATATTATTATACCTGAAAATTTATTAAACCAAGCACACCAAAGCATGTAGCAGCTCATACTGCTCATGTAGCATGAGATACATGCAAGACAAAATGATAAAGGCTCAAAGGTAGGTGAAAGGAAGGGAAAATGGGTTATTTTTGGGTTGGGGTTTTGGGACTAGGAAAGAGGACATGTGGGGGAGGAATTAAGGCAAAGGAAGGATGCAAAGGTGGAGAGGGGGTGTAGGTGGTTGTTGAGGATGGGTTGACGGCAGCCAAGGGTGGCAATGATGGTAGTGAGGCTATGAAAGTGGCTACCAAGATGGAGGGGGCTGAGAAGGGAGGAAAAAGGAGGAGGAAAATGAAGGCCCGCTGATGCACGAGCATCTAATGATTCTCATATTCCTATTAATTCTCAAGGTAAGGAAGAATTAGCTTTCTTAATATTGGATCCAATCATATTAAGTGTTCTTAATAATATGTCTATACTTGGTATTGAAAATAATTTGAGATATTCTTGTAGGTATGTTACATATTTAGAAGGAGAAGATGTTAACACTCCTTAAAGTGTATAAGTATTCAAAGCATAAAAGACTATAGCATACATGGGATGACACTTTACAATAAGAAGATATGGTGATGATTATCATTAGATATATTAAACTTGTTGTAAACCCTAAGTATATTTTACGTAAGCTAGGGTTTGATGTAATTTCATGTATGTATCATAGTTTGTGTGGCTTTATAATGTTAGTCATTAGTATCATTTAGATGATGATATTATGATTAAGCTTACATATTATATAGGCTTAATTCAAGTGAGTCAAATGAGCTTGAATTAAGAGTGAACTTGGCTGGTTTAAGGCTTGTATACGACTAGTCTCACTCCCCTATATATATCTCCTTGTACCGCCTAATGCATAAGGAATAGTAGAAATTTTTGAACACATAATTTACCCAGCTTGGCATGCGTGTATTCTCTCATCCAAGTCTCTTTCTATCAAGGAAAAAATTGGGGTTTAACATTCATAATTTGAGCCTTTGAATGATTAGTATCATTCAAAGTAACTACTGACATACTTTGCAACTCATACTCGAGTATAACCTACACCAAAACAAATTTTCTTCTTTAAGTTTCAACCGGCTGGAGTCTACAACTCAAGTAATAATCAATCCAAGACTTCCCTCCACTTTTATTCACATCAAATTTTGGTATCAAATCTCGACATTCCTTTATTTTCCAGTGCATGAAATAACAAGTTCCTTCCTGAATTCAACCAGTAACTACATCATTACATGAGTTCTACAAGAAACCTTCGAGAACAGGCATGTTCTTTCCTCAATTCTTGCATCTTCAACTCGTTCTTGAATCTTCAAGATCAATATTTATTGAAGATCTTTAATTCTTGCAATAATCTTGTTGCAATCTTTTGCAACCATACAGCAGCTTCCTGATATTTTGACTAGCATTTACTTAGTTAGCCGAAACTCTATCTATATGTTTGTTTGACCCACTTCTAGCCTTTGCTTCTACTACCACCATTAATTTCTCTCTTTTTTTCTCCCCTTTTTTTTCTAATTACTGAGCCATTTATCCATCCATTTCCATTCCCTTATCTCACATACCAACTCTGGTAAGAAAACCCCGAACCCTTGGAAACATATAGTCTAGTTTGCAGATTGAGAAATTTTTGTGTGTGCCTTGACTTGGTCCAATCAATTTCCCATTCAATTCCAATCCACACTCTTATTATTTGTTTTCTTTACATCTTCTATGGCACACAACACTAAAATATTCAACTTGAGCACCTCCATGTGTTGAAGAAAACCTGACAACATCATTATTTTATGTGGCTGCTTTTTAAGCCACATAAGAAGAATACCTTCCAACCATTTGGTTCCAGTGTGCATGCTGTGATTGTTTGTGGATAAATTTCCCTCATTTTTTCATGATCAAGACAGAAGGTAGTGCTCTTCAAACTGTTTGTGAATTATCGAAATATTTGTGTCTTGTTTGGTTGCAGGAAAATTCCAGCATCTACACACTTTATGGAATTTTTTTGTGCAAAGAAAGAGGTGTGTGTCACCCTTTACTATGGAAAGTGAAGAATTTCATGCCTTGGGAGAGTCTATCAAGAGTATAACCACATGGATGGATGCTAAAATTCATAATCAAACAAACTTTAACACCAACTCCAAAGTGTGGAAGCAAACCTAGCCAATTAAGAGGCACATCGACCATGGCCAAATCGCATGGAGACCACACACGATAGTGTGGAAGGAAAGATGAATCCTAACTTCCATGCAAAATGTGGGCATGGATATTCAAACATGCATCACAATGAAGATGCAGAAGATGAGATGAGTTCCTTTGACTCAAGAAACCAAAGAAGACCACATACATTCCAAGTAAGACATGCTTACCATGAAGATTAAGGTATTAAACTTGACCTTCATAAATTTTATGGTGATTTGAATGTGAAATTATTCTTTGAGTGGTTGAATGAAATTAAAGCTATCTTTGAATTTAGAGAGTATGATGATGAGAGAAAACGCAAGCTAGCTACTCTCAAGTTCAAAAATTTTGCTCGATTTTGGTATGATAATTTAAAAAGATTAAGACAAAGATAAGATAATTCAAAGATAATTTATGCCTAGAGAGTATAAGCAAGATATGTATGTGAAAATGACGACTATAAGGCAATGTTTATTTAGTGTAGAAGAATATACTAGAGAATTTGAAAAACTAGCCCTTATTTGTGATGTTCAAGAAAGAAAAGAACATAAGTGTGCTAGATACTTAGGTAGCTTGAATAACTTGATAAGAGATAAAGTTAACATGTATTCTTATGATTCTCTTGATGACTTAATTAAGTTAGCTTTAAATTTTGAAATACAAACTAAATCAACCAAAGCCTATGTTAAGTATAATGTTTCAACTTCAACTAAACCCTATTCTGACACCTTTACACCTTAATCAACATCTTCATATGATAAAAAGAATAATCAATATGATAAAGGTAAAAATAAGGTAGTTGAAATGGAAAATAAAAATGTTTTAAATGTAAAATATATGGACACTTTGCTAGAAATTGTCTTTACCAAAGAGCCTTAACTTTGCATGAAATAGAAAAAAGTTTGATGTGAATCAAAGGGGAGGGAAGTCTTGGATCGATTATTCATTGAATTGTAGACTCCAACTAGTTGAAACTTGAAGAAGAAAATTGGTTTTGGTGCAAGTTATACTCAAGTATAAGTTGCAAAGTATGTCACCGGTTACTTTAAATGATACCAATCGTTCAAAGGCTCGAATGATGAAGGTTAAACCCTAGGTTTTTCCTTGATCGAAAGAGACTTGGAAGAGAGAATACATGCAGGCTAAGCTGGGTTAATTATGTGTTCAAAATTTTCTATTATTCCTTATGCATTAGGTGGTACAAGGATATATATATAGGGGAGGGAGACTCGTCGAATACAAGTCTTAAACCAGCTATGTTCCCTCTTAATTCAAGCCCATTTAACTCACTTGAATTAATCCCATATAATATCTAAGCTTAATCATAATATCATCATCTAAATGACACTAATGAATAGCATTACAAAGTCACAGAATCAACTATGATACATATATGAAATTACATCAAACCCTAACTTACATAAAATACACTTAGGGTTTACAAAAATTTTAATATATCTAATGATAATTATCAACATATCTTCTTGTTGTAAAGTGAAATCCTATGTATGCCATAGTCTTGCATGCTTTGAATTCTTATACACTTTAAGGTGTGTTAATATCTTCTCCTTGTAAATATGTAACATACCTACAAGAATATGTTGAATTGTTTTCAATACCAAGTACAGACATATTATCAATAACATTTAATATGATTGGCTCCAATATTAAGAAAGCTAATTCTTCCTTACCTTGAGAATCAATAGGAATATGAGAATCATTAGATGCTCCTACATCACCTGTAGGTGGTTGTTTAGGCCAAAGGAGGTATAGTGTGGTAGAGGAGGTAGCAGGGATTTGTTTGGTGGCTTAGGTGGAGGTAGAGGCAGAAAAAAGGGGGTATAGGGTGGCTACCAAAAAGTTAGAAAAAGAATAGGGATGGAAGAAGGAGGCTATAGGGTGTAGGGGTGAGGTAGAGTATGGTAGGGTGGTGCAGATGGCTAGTGCAGTAGTGGCAGCAGCGGAATAGGGGTGGTGGAGCAAAATAGGGAGGAAGATGGGAGGAGAAGAAAGGAAGGGAAAGAAGGTTGGAGAAGGGCATGGGAGGTTAAAAAATGGCAGGATGATGTAAGGAGAGAAGAAGAAAAAGAAGAGAAGGAGAAAGGAGGGGATAGGGGGCTCGATAGGGCGGCGGCGGGGTGGTAGGAGCATGGAAATGGCAAGGAGAGGGAGGGGAAAAAAGGGGCATGGGAAAGGAGAGGGAGAGGTGGTGGAGCCAAGATGGGGTAGGAAAAATGGTGTGAGAGAGAGAGAGATAGAGATAAGGAGATCAGTAGGGGAGGTTTGTAGGTAAGGTAGTCGATGAAGGGGGTGTGCTACGTGCATGCCGGTGAAAAGGAAGAGGGAAGTGGGTCGGCCTGGTCGGGGGAGATGGAAGGAAGAAAAGGAGGGCCCTAAGCCAAGCGACCACGTAGGAGAAGGAAAGGAAGGAGAAGTGGGCCTGTGGCCCTGGCACAAAGGGGGAGGCAGGCCTAGGTGATGGCAACCTAAGGGAAGGAAAAAGGAGAAAAAGGATGAAAAGGAGAAACAAAAGGGAAAAAAAGAAAAGAAAAAGGAAAGGGAAAATGGGGGAAATAAAATAATTTAATTTATAAACTAATAAAATGTAATATTTTTGGGTAATAAATTTATATAATACTTTAATTTAATATAATTAAATATATGGGTTTAAAAAGGATAATTTTAGTAAAATAATGGTTTGAAAATTTATTTAAATAAAAAGAGTATGATAAAATAAAAAATATTTATTTTAATTTATTAAATATTTATATCTAATTTTATATACTTCAAAATCTATAAAATAATTAAATTAAATAAATTTAAGAGCTAAGTTATCCCAAATAAAAGTTATTTATTAAATTATAAGCTTTTAAAATTTCGGGGGAGTACAACTACCTTTGAGTTATAGGAATTGGATTTGGTTTTTTATCTTAGTAGTTTCCTCCATGCACTACCCTTTGGTTTAATGGGATTGTTTTGGTATATTGGTTGGTAATTGCTTTAGTACATTACACTTTATGTTTAGGAGTGGTATTGTGGTTGTTTTTAGATATGGTTATGTATGGCTCTGGTAGTTCTCTTGTGGGATACTCTTAGTATATGTTGGTTTAATGAAATAGTTGCAATATGATTAAGTTTAACATGTTAAGCATATGGCTTACAGTATGGTATAAATTATGGCTTGACTATAGTCTTAGCTACCACATATATTCTTTGATGTGTGTTTTGCCATGAATCATTGTGTTATCTTTTATGTGCTCCATATGGCCATTTCATGTCTAGTGTTTTATAGTAGTTTCATTAGTATTGTTGTACTGATGGGTTTCATTTTATAGTCCTATACCTATTCAACGAGAATCTTGACCACGTAGAAGTATCTTTGAGAGTCATATAGTGGTGGAAGCTTTGGGTTAAATTAGAGTGTTTAAGGTTATCCTATATAAATGCATTTACTTGTGGTATTTAATCCACCTATAATGTAATCTTGTTGGTTTCTCTTTGGTTTTGCTTCAACCTTGAAAGTTTTAAGTCTTATGTTTGCGTTATTTTATCTTACATTTGGATTGGGTTAGGTATTAGTTATATCTATCTCCGTATTGGATGTGGAAGTAACACCAATATTTTATGTAATTTTAAATAGTAAATATGGGGGTGTTATAGAAATAATTTCCACTTGTCTCTAACTAATTAGAGATTGTTGTGCCATGATTACTATCCAAAAGGCTAAGTTCCTAGAGATAGTTGAGAGCAAGTTTAGAGAAAGAAATAAATTGGTGAATAATTCCCCCCTCCTTAAAGGGAAAGGTCCTCTTTTTATTATAGTGGGAAGTAAGAAAGTTAAAGAGATATGAGTGAGCCCTTTTCCTTGAATGCACTGAGTTGTGCTACACTGACCTTTTAGATAAATAAATGGACTTTTGTACATGAGGTGATGGAGATCTAATCTTATGGTTGAACCTAGATTCACAACAAAGATAAAGTTGCATACATTAACGTTTTCAAACATTATATTTGATTTCTCTCTTCCACTCTTATTTGTCTCTCATTTGTTTTGCCTCAACCTTAGTTTAAGTGAGGGTTGCATTCAATTCTTGTGTTTGAGTTATTTTATCTTATATCTGGCATAGATTAACTATTAGCCATACATTTCTTCATGTTAGATCGGCGGTAACACTAAATATTTAATGTACGTATTTTCACTTAAATGAAAGTTTTGAATAGTAAATTTAGAGTCTTACATAAATAATTGTTGCTTGTCTCTCAAGCTAAATAGAGATTGTTGTAGTATACTTCCCAACTGAAAGGTCAATTTTTTATAGAGAGCTGAAAGCAAGTTTAGAGAAAGAAATATAGTGGTGAAAAAAATGAGATTGGCCCTCCATCAATGGAAATATCATCTATATATTGTAGTGGGAAGTAAGGAAGTCAAAAGAGATATAGGTGAGCCTCTTTTTTTCAAATGTCCTGAGTTGGGTTAAGTTGGCCTCTTCCATAAATGAATTGATTTGTGTAAGGAGGGGAGAATGATCCAATCTTGTGATTGGATCTAGATTCACATTAAATATAATGTTTCGTACATTAATTTTTTCAAACATTACAAATGATGGAATTTAAATTAAATTGTTGCTATTGCTGTATTGGTATATGTAACTATACAAATTATCAGCTTAAAACTTAAGATAATTATACAACAATATTGTTTCCATGAGCTTCTTCAACATTCTTTTAAAAACTAAACCGGATTAAATATGGAAATATCTACTTTTAAATATATATAGGTTTTATTTTCAACAACCGAGGGAAATTTTCCATAAAATTTTGGGCAATTATAATAGCAAATCTACGACTTGACGCTGAAACAGTTCTCCATCAACGCAAATGAATTACTAGGGAACGGGAGAGTAGGAGTGCAGCAGTACTAGTCCCACCCGCATGCTGAAAGCTTTGCTTTTGTCCAATTCCATGCCTTTTAAGCAACACCTGAAGTGTTCATTAATTATGGCCTAAGAATGTCTGATCCACCCATCGTGTTAGTAAACTACCAACTCTTTGGCGGAAAGCGATTAGAATGAGACATGGGTCATCATTAGCAATTAAGCTGCAAAATCAAAAAGTACGGCTACTAATTATTAGTCCTTTTTAAGTTGGAAACATAATAATACTGCCAGTATGTCCCTCTCTGATGGTGGAAAGGAAAGGCAGTACATCCACTAAGTTGCTGCATGTAAAGTGAGCGAAGCGCGTCGGAGACGAGGGTGGTAAGGGAAAGAGTACATAAATGCAAAGAAGCTCTTGTCCGTCTCTTGCTTCTGGCACTCAACCCTTATTAGCACGGTTCGATCGATGTTTGCGAAACTAAAGATAGAGGTCCATGCAAGATTTATAGAAATAGCTAGAGGCACATTTCCAATCTCAATATTGAACTTATGGCTGTGGTATATATGTGAAATAGCCAAACCAAATATCAAATTAATCTTTTTGGATTTTTTAGATATCAAAATAGTCTAACCATGCATCACCACTTAGATCCTCTTCAATTTTTTATTTTTAATTTTCTTATGTCCTAAACCTTAATTAAAAATAAGAGCTGATTAATTAATCAAAAGTACCTTTGTAAAGCTTTAAAAATAATGGTCTAGCGAATTTTAATTATAAAAATATTTATTTGCAGAAATATTATATAAATGATTATGAAAACGTTGTGAAACCTATAAACCATGCCAAATTACTAGAACACTATATCTAGTTATCTATGCACCATACATGATCACTAGAGCACTATATCTAATCGTTTATATACCATACGTAACCACTAAAATACCATATACAATCATTTATATATCATACTCAATCACTAAAACACAATATCCACTCATTTATACACCATATGATCTAATCACTAGAATTCCATTCCTGATCACTTATACATCATAATTGTTCAATTGATGCATCTACATTTATTTAAGGAAAATAAATCCACACTATTTTTATAATCCTTTATTTTATATTATTTCTACAAATAAATATTTTTATAATTGAAATGTACTAGACCATTATTTCTTAAGCATTACATAGAGGTATTTTTCATCAACTAATCAATCTTTCTTTTTCTAATTTAGGTTTAAGACATAAGAAGAAAAAAAAGTTGAAGATAACTTGTGGCGAGTGTCACACGTACAAGTAGTATATTGTAGAACTAACAAAGCAAAAAAAAATAAAAAAAAAATGAAACCCAGCATATGGTGATGGTTAGGATTGTAAACAAGTTGAACCAAGATGAATATCCTTAGGCTTGGGATTGACTCGTTTAGCTAAACAAGTCTAAAATAAAGCTCGGACTCGATTCATCTAACTAAACGAATGAGGAAACCGAGCTTTTAATAAGCCAAGTCGAGTCGAACTCACAAACCAAAGCCAAAAAACAAACTGAGCCTTACTTTTTCAAGCTCGAATGAGCCGAACCGAGGTTTTAAAGAGCCAAGCCGAACCAAATACCGAACTAACTGAGTTCATTTATAACCTTAGGGATGGTTAAGAATCATGGCTTCTTAGTCAAACATTTTTCAATTTGATGCGGTGTGTGAAATCCGTTACAAAAGCAAGCCTATCCATTTGGCGTTTTCCCATAAAATTATTGTCGTGAACAAGCCCATTTGATGAAAGGGAGTAGGTGTTTGCGGTTTACCAAAACACATTATACGATTAGGCATATTACTTCTAGACATTAAAAAAATAAAGTGTTGTTAGTTTGGCCGGGCTAACGATATGGGTTAGCTTTCGACTAGAAAAGCTATTTTGGTATTTAATTAACAAATTCAAAAAAATTATTTTGATATTTGGTCTAAAATTAGACTATAGACAGTATAAGATAAAGCACCTACAAATATGAAGGTGAAAGGTGGAAGGTGGAAAATCGCCTTTATGAACCATAAAGTCGGAGCTACGAGTTCGTACTAATGAACTTTAGTCGCAATCGACAAGCGTATTGTCACTATAACATTAACAATGATGACAGTAAACGTCGCTATATAAATGTATGGAGAAAAACCAATTTTAAAATTATGTTGATACTTTTATAAATGGAATTATTATTTTTTAAAATTATGTTGATACTTTTATAAAAGGAATTATTATTTATAGTGACTATGTTGTTATCATATATTTTTTTCTTTGACAACAAATTTCAAATTTTATAACGTTTATTTTAAAATTTATAGTGATGACCCATCATCGCTAAACATGATTTTTTTTTACATTAACACATTTAAAGTATTTATTTTTCTCTAAAAAATAGGGGGGAACTTTAGCTAGGATAAGTCATCCTTATAAACCTCTATAGTAACTAAATATCTTTCTCAATATTTTTTTAATGCACTTTAAAAACATTTTTATAGTCATTCAAATATATGCATGGATAGATATTTCTAATTAAAAATATATATTAAAACATAACTAGAAAGCATTAAATTTAATTCTACAAAATATTTTACATATTAAAAAAGGTCATCCCATCTTTAAATGTTTTTGGACATTTTCTTTTATAAAAAAAAACACTAGCTAATCTAATACAATAAATGTATCATCATCATTTTCTTCATTGTGAGCTGAGAAGGGGACTAAGGAGGCTGTTGTGTAGGGATATAGTGCATTATACCATCAATGTGTCAATCCATGCAATCTATCCTAGTATCATAACTTCATAGCAATCCTAATATTTTATCAAATCTAGGGCCAGATCTGATAAAATAGTAGATTAGGAGGTGGCAGACTCAATATGTGGAGCACGACTAGCAATAAAAGCACTGTAAAAAGAAAAGCCCGACACTATACGTCTAACACATCTTCTAAAGCCTTGGTACTAACCGAGAACTTCATCTACTATTGTAGTCTCATTAACTAGTTGGGGGTTATTGCTTGAACCTACCTCTATCGTTTAACTTTGATATGCTAGCTTGCGATGCCTAACCATTTCTTTTAACAAACAAAAAATTAAGTATTAGTGTAATACATTATTTTTAGAAACCTTAACTATAAATTAATAATTATGTGCGATTAGTAGTAATGATTATTTTGGGATGTTTAGTATTAAACGTGTTATTATTATTCTTATTATTATGATGCTTTAGGTATAAATTTAATTAGGTTAAAATTTGATAGAAATTAGGTTATTAAATTTAATCCTAGTTTATACTAGTAAATTTTATTATAATTATTTTACTAATAACCGTTGACCCATAACCTAAAATAATTTCCTAAAGTTCATCCCAGATTATTTTTACTCTTTTTGTTCCTTTTTAATCTATCTGAGATCATATTATTCTTCCTGATATATTTTCCTACCCAGTACGCTAATCTATCTAAACTAAACCTAAAAATAAAATAAAATTAACCAACTTTTTCCTACCATTTTTACCCAACTGAATTTACCCCTTACTTGCCCATAATCCCTTCCCCAATCACTCTCCTTATCTTACTACACGCAACTTATCTACACCCGTATATACTTATACACGCCACACATGCACACGACACACTCCCTCACCCTCATAGCCCTTCCCCCTTTGTTCCTTTTTGACACCCCTCCCGAAGCCAAATAATCCCCCACCTTTGCTCCCTCTCTCTACCTGTTTGGCTTCACTCTAGCAAACCATCCCCGTCACCCAACCATCCTCATTCCTATCACCAACGTCACCAACACTAGCTCCCCAACCTGACCAACCTCCCCTCCATTTCTACCTTCCCCTGCTTCCCTCTCCAACCCCAACCAAAAACACCACCGCCACCCTTCCCTGCGATGATAGAACTACCCCAACCTCCACCCTCGACCATTCAAACCAGCACCCAACACCTCCATCACTCTCCCTCGATGCACTCCTCCTCAACCAAAAACACCACTGTCACCCTTCCACTTCCATCCAGAACCTCCCAACCCTCACGTGTCCAACCAGCCTCTACATCCCCGTTACCCAACAACCATGCCTAGTGCCTGCATCACCACTACTACATCAACCATCCTAGCACAACACCACCCCAGTAGCCAACCATCATACACCTCCCTTCATAGCTATCATCACTGAGCCATCTCACCATCACCACCAAGTAGTACCACAACCATGCACCAACCACAACCACTCATCACCATCCTGCATTACCAGCCAACATGACCAGTACCACTGAGACATCTTCCAGCAACATTCTCCATTTTCCTGCACCCTCCACTATGGCTTCGACTACACCACAGCCGCTAGTCTCCACCCCTATTGCCACCTCTCCCTACCTTACCCTAGTAGCCATCCAACACCATGCACCCACCCCTTTTCTTTCATGCATGGCTCACGCTTCATTCAGCATGAGTTATGTTTTATTTTTAAGACTATGGTACCCATTATTAATGTAAGGGTATTTTAGTAATTTTAGAAAAACAAATATTTTTATATTATAATTATTATTTTATCTTATAGATATTAATTCAATAATTGTGATATTATTTTTAGGTATAAAAGTTTGATTAGAGAGGCCTTATAAATTTAGTAGGATACCGCTAATTTTATATTTTTATTGGAATTTAGGTAACCATTATAATCTACTAAAATGATAAATATTGCATGATAGCATATTAGGGTTTTGGTATATGAAAATATGTTAAGCATGATTTGTTACATTATACTTATGTGTTAATTATTATTATCATGAAAATCGATAAAACGAGCATGTTATCTTATGTAAAATATTCTGAGCACGAAAGTATGATTAAAATGATTTTAACGACTAAAAAATATTTAGTGTGATAAGTATGTATAAAATAATAGGGTGAGCATGCTTAAATATAATTGTGAAATAATAATTATGGATTTGTGCCATAAGGGCAATTTAGTCATTTTTAGTATATTATGGTATTTATCCTGAAAATCATGTGTAATATATATTATATGTTATTGATTATACGATCATGTGTTTTGGATGTTTTAAAAGTGTATAGTGTGGTTTTGTATGTAGAAACATGTATAAGGGCAAAATGGTCTTTTGGCATAGTTGATAATTTAAATTGCATAATAAATAATTAAATTATTTTATTTAATCCTTTTCATGGTAAATTAATAAATAAAATAGATTTAGTATTTAAATGGATGATAATTGAATAATTATTGGTCCTAGGAGCATTTTTATCATTTTTTGCCTAATACACCCAAATGTGAATAATTGGACATAGGATGGCCTTAGTTTTTAATAGGTTAACCTTAGTGTTAACTTTGACCTTATTTTGGATTTTTGACCTTAAGTTTGACTTGGATAATTGAAAATAAAGAAACAATGGAAGAGTATGGAAATGGGAATAATTGTGCAATATGTAATATGTGTGATCACTTATAAAATACTAAAATGTAAAGTGAAAGACCTCAAGTTTGGAAATAGTTTCTCTCTAGGGGTAGCTACCCTAGAGACAAGGTAGGATTCCTCGATTTATTTAGTTTCTGGTATCCTGGTTGTGTCCTAGTAAGGCCTTAGTCTACTCCATAGGGGGTATTGATACTTAAGGATTAGGTGTCTGAGGTGAGGAGGGTACCATGTGCCTTGTGCATCAGTATGACCAAAGTGTTGTTATACCTCTGGGTTGGATGGTTGGGAGGATATTGTGATGCCTTGTGTGTCGGTATAACTAGTGTACATTTATGTCTTCGGGTTGTTATTATATCCCCCCATCAAGTAAATAAAAATGAAAATGATTTGATTTGATTGGAATGATTATTATTGGATTGGTTCAGTAGTAGCCTTTGTGCCTACCTGTAGTTTTGGTAGTAACCTTTGTGCCTATATGTGGTTCGGTAGTAGCCTTCATGCCTATATTTGGATTAGTTCAGTAGTAGCCTTTGTGTCTACATATGGTTTTGGTAGTAACCTTTGTGCCTACCTATAGTTCGGTACTAGCCTTCGTGTCTACTTGTGGTTTTGGTAGTAAACTTTGTGCCTACCTGTATTTGTTATTGTGCCTTATTTGTGATGTTATGGATTATGTTGGGATTGATATTGAGATGTGAGTTATGATGTGAAGGTTATGGTTATTGTGTTGGAGTTTAGTTCTAATTATTACTTCAGGGAGCATCTCTGGATGCTTAGTTGATAAGTGTTATTATATTATAAATGAACACACACTAATAGTATGTAGTTTGGTGATTACTACTTATATGTTATGATTATTATGGTTGCATCATATCATTTATGTCTTAATTTTTATACCATGTGTTTTCATAATGCCTTATGGTTATTGTGTTGTGGTTGATCTAATCATACTTTAGAGAGCATCTCTGATATGTTAGTTTGGTAAGTTTTACTATGTCCTCGATGAATTAGTATGAGTAGCATGTGGTTTTTGTGATTATGATTTATCTGATATGATTATTATATCTTGATCATCTCATGCATGTCTTAAGATCATACCATGTATTACCGGGATGCCTTATGGTTATTATATTGGGGTTTTCTTCTAATCATTCTTCATAGAGTATCTATGGGATGTTAATTTGGTAAGTCCAGTTGTTTTAGATGAATGAATATAAGTAGTATGTGATCTTGATAGAATTTAATTATCTAAATGAATGTTGTATCTCAATTCTCGTATGTATATTTATATGTCTTATACACTGTTAGCTTTATGCCTTACATGTGTTCCATGCTAGTTTTTCACATTAGTTTGGTATAACTGGTTACTCAATACCGTAATACTAAAGGGTTCATTTTTGTGGGCTCCTGCCTATTCAATAGGTTGTGGACTTTGTAGGTTAGCTTCTGAGTTCATTTGAGAGTTATTAATTAGTTTTGAGAGTGTAAGAATATCTGATGTTTCTTTTGCTATTTGATCTCCAATTGTATT
The DNA here is from genome assembly GCA_039764185.1 of Tamarix austromongolica. NCBI lineage: Eukaryota > Viridiplantae > Streptophyta > Magnoliopsida > Caryophyllales > Tamaricaceae > Tamarix > Tamarix austromongolica. The sequence goes on along the minus strand of CM077817.1, from coordinate 24,734,505 downwards.
TGGACTTTCATGTCCTCCTATAATTTCTCTCTTGAGCTTTGGTAAACTGTTGAAGTTACTTTTAACTAGCACCATACTTATCTATTATTCACTGTATTCTGACTTTTGTAATCATCTTGTTTAAGTAAAGTAATGTTTTAGCCTTGGCACTTAATGTAAGGATGGTAGAGGATGTCAGACTTATACTAAGTATTGCGGTAACACCCATTAATTTTGTAATTAATGCTTCTGCAAAATGAAATTTTTAAGTACTAAAAATGGGGGGGGGTGTTACAATTAGGCACATAATCATTTATAAAATAATAATGTATGACATTAAATTAAAATACTTAAATAATACTTTCTCGAACCTTCAGAGATCTACTCTCCATTTTTTGTATGTAGATCTTTATAAGTATCGATCTCTATAGCAACTGTTGGATTTGTGGATTAGTATTTTATTTATGTAAAAATAATAAGTTAGTAGTATTATAATAACATGTGATTATCTTCAAAGTATGATTCTCTATACCTTCTCATGCCAATACATGAAAATAGATCTTGAATCATAGATGCTTAGATCAACTAAATTAGGCGTATTAATATTCTTCTTCTTTGATCATACCTATGAGAAATGAATTGAAGTTAATAATGCATTTTAATATTCACTTGAGAAACTATAACTTAAATTAACAAAATACATTTGTTTCACTAAAAGGCTAGAAGTTAATGCATTGCTACCATGTCTCATGATCAAAATCATTAAGTTACCAATTATTGTCCTTAGTCCACTTGTTATTGATTTTTTTTTTCTGTGGGTGTCTTGAAACAACCACAAGAGACCTCAAATCACCAAATTCCATTAATCGCTTTGCCTCCACTCCTCTATATCAAACTATTTTTGCATAATAAAATAGTATATAAACACTTATTAAAATTAAATGGATATGCATATAAACTTGAAATATAAAACTATTACCTTAAATTTAGGCATGATCTTATCCTTATTTTGTTGATGGACCTCTTCCCAAGACTTATAACATGGAGAAATCTCACAAATTACATTGTTATCACACCAATTTAATTAACAAGCACTTGACCCACAACATCATATTCCGTAATGATCATATTCCATCTCTCTATAGTGTCTATTATGCACATTAGCTATAACTATTTCTTATAAAAACTAAATTATATATACAACACATGGTTAATTATGAAGTAACATGGTATAACTCAAAACAAGTAAGTTATATAATAATGACATTATTTAGAGTTCAAAGATAACAGATACAAATCTAAATACCGTGTACATACTAATCAAAATAATAATTAAAGACATCATTGTAATTATTTCATCTTCTTTAGAACTATCCATGTCGGAATCCAAATAATCCAACCCCTCATGTTCCATACCATCATTTGCAATGTCATAAGTAGTATCCTTCATATCATCAATGGTCTCTATCTCATTGACATCTTGAACCTTGATATTCAAGTTAACAAAATATGAATCAACCCCATCCATCACATCAACAACAACATCATCATCATTTAAATCCCAAATGTGGTCGTGGTTAACTTCCTAGATGACCCTTAGGTTAAGGCCATAATGCAAATCATCGACATACCAAACATGGTTTACTTAATATCCCAATATGTACTGATTATTCTTATACCATTTTAACCTCATATAAACACTCGTGATTATGTTGTCTCATTTGAATATATTCTTTCTAGGATCAATGTCCAACTATTTACACTTAAATAACACAAAATAGAAATCATTAAAGTACGAAACATTATAATCTCTTGCTACTGTCCATAAAAATAAGTATTGACAACTCTAGGGATATACATGCAATTATTTTGCATTCTTTTGTTGGAGTCTCTACAATGAGTTAAGTATTTAACTACCTAAATCACACAAGCATGATAAGTTGATGCAACATTAAAAGGATAATGAGTTAAAGAAAATAATTTGTTAGTGCATTCAAGCAATCCACTCTATTGTAACTAAGTGCATTTGTATATTTTAGATGTAAAAAGGTCATTTATTATTAGAATTGTAAAGAAATTATATCTCAATCTTATTTGTTAATGGTAATATATTTTATCTTGATTTCAAACCAAGATGCAAACCTTTTGTTTTGGATAGCAACCAAATTACTACCATATGGGCTAATTTCAGCCATGTGTTCTTTACAACATGAAAATATATTAACATCCTTTAAATAATTATAGGAAATGAACATTATTAATTAATCAGTGGTTGTAATTACTCCAAATTAATATGTTTATATCTCAAGATAATTGTTGATAATGTAAGACTCAAGCTCCCTCAACTTCTCAATAGGTACTTTAGTCCTTGTTATCTTACTAATATCATGAGCTTCTGATTGGAAAATAGATAACTAATGGTTTTGACAATGGAATATTCATTTATCTTTGCTATATTAAATCTTTTCTCGACTCCTTGTAAGTACATATAATATAAAGTAAATGCTTCATAAGCTACATAGCCTTTGATAATAGAACCTCACAATTGCATGTGATTTTTGATATAATCCTCCAAATCTTTAATTTCCTCTCCATTAGATACATCCTTCTCATATGCACCAGTACACCAACTATTACTTGCTCTAGTAAGTGCATTATTATGTGAACCATGAAATTAAAAAATAAATAAAAGGAAATATCCATTCAACCCTACAAAGAAGCATGACAATTTGATGTTGTGCTTTCTCTATGTCAGACAATATCAATGCCCTTGAAAAAATTTGACATAAGAAGCTACATAATTTAATGATGGTGTTGCTAATATATTTTTCTATGAATGCATGAATGCCAAAAAATAATAAGTATTATAATATAACATGATGATCATGTGAATCTAAGCTTATAATATTTCTATAATTCTTGCTCAAAATTTTCCTTAGGTTTCCTACAAACCTATTAGGAAGTGTCATATCCTTGAAGAACCTCAAAAACTTTCTTCTATCATCCGATGAAAGATATATGGTGCCTCAAGTTTTATTAGCTTATTCCCCTCGTAAAATAAATGTATATCTATTCATATATTAATATCTTCTAAATCAAGCCATACATTATTGGTGTCTTTTGACTTCTCATCATCACATATTTTTCTCGAGATGTATCACATCTAAATTATGTTTCAATAATGTTGATGAACAGTAGAACATTTCATAAAATATGAACTCATTCTGCCAATTAATCTTATCAGCATCTCTCCTCCTCTTTAAAATTTTAGGATATTTCCTTAGCAAATAGTCAATAATATAACTCAACTATATCAAAATATCATCAATCGATAATTTTCAAGGAGAATACCTTTTCTCTACCTTACCATTAAATACTTGATTTATCCTAAATGCATGGATGATTGGTGGGGAGAAACTAATGATGACCAACATAACTAATCTTATTCCTTAACCTGACAGAAGGAGTGGCTGTATTATAATTCAAATATGTGAAATACCCTTAACCATGCCATCCTAATAGATATGATCAAGATAGAAAATTATTAATGTTCTACATTAATGCAACACACATTCAAAACACCTTGTTATTGGCTGCATCTCATGTATCAATCCCTGGCATCCACAACTCATTCAATTCAACTACTAGTGGTAGGAGGATTGCATCAATATCTATCCCAAGATAAGTCAAACTAGGAATCAACAAAGTTAGCACCAAGAATAGGTCTCTCACAAATAGTCAACATAATTGGCTACATACCATACTTGGAACTTATGCAAAAAAAATTAAAACTATCAAATGCCAGCCATAATTGTATATTCCAAGGGTCAAACATAAAATCTGGATCATTTGAATCAAAACGTTTCCATGCTTTACCATCAATGACATGACATAATACACTCGGTTCTCTTAAGTGCCCCTCCAAATTCTATTTCATGTCTTCATTTGTATGTCTACAAGTATACAACCTTTTCAAGTATGGTATCAACAAAAAGTATCGCTTTGTACCTATTGTATAACTTTCTTTATGGTTGTAGATTTTCCACTCAACGAGAAGTACCACATATATGACAACTATCACGATTATAATTTTCATTCCATTACAAAGCACAATCATGTTTATATACATGAATTGCTTTGTACACTAAGCCAAGTTTTCTCATCTTTTCTTTTCCTCATAATGTGGCTCGGGAAACTTATTTCCATTTGTCAATGCTTCTTTTAGTGAGTTTAGAAGCCCATCAAATAACTTTTTAGTCCACCTATTCAACACCTTATGCATCAAATTCATCAAGAAATTTAATGATGAGAACTTCTTACATCCTAGAGACAATGCACTCTCCATATTCTAGAATAATTTATCATAATACACATCTGATATATTGTTAAAGCCATCATCTAAAGAGACATCAAGATTTCCACCATCAATCTGTACTTCATCACTAATAGCTAACAAATCACCAAATATGTTTGTCATCCCATATGTCGTTGTCTCAGCAATATGTAATAGTTCTAGCTCTGACTCAGCTTTGCCATGGCACTCCCATGTGGTGTACCCTTGTATGAAACCATTCTTCATTATATGGAGCTCAACATTATCGAATGATTGTCACACTCAGATATTGTAATTCTTGCATGAATAACGAATGTACCCGTCATCATTCTAAGCACAAGGTGTATTCATCCTTAGAAACATCTGAAGCTCATTCCAAAATTCATCATATTACTATGTAAAAAAGGATAATTAATTAACTATTTAAGATCTTATATATTCCACAACTTATAAAAGAGAAATTTTCAACTACTGGTGTGCATCCCAAACACCTTTTTTGTATATCCTTAAAAAAAATGTTACCTTATGATTTGTCTTAATTATTTTGGGAATTCTTATAATATATGGGTGTTTACTATAAATAAAAAAAATATATGATATCTTAATTATATAACAATAAATTAAATATTTTATTATCGACACATATATAAAGGGTAAAATTTACTCACTATGTTTCAAATCTATTCAAATAGTATTTTATAATTTATATGGATGCTAATATTTTAAACTTATTCAGAGAGTATTTTTTTATAAAAAGAATTATAATATTATTAATGATTAATGCTTAATTATGGACTAACTAATCTAATATCTTTTTACAATGACTTGAGCTATGTTTAATACAACTTATTGATAAACTAATTTAGTAGTATCAAACTAAAAAACAAGGATTAATTTTTACTATTTTTGTTATAGGGTTTAAAACAAAATAAATTATTAAAACTATTGTCTAAAGCCCAAAATTATAAAACACATTATACTAATTTCTAATATATCAGATTTAACCCTAGATTTGATATATATGATTAATTATAAATAAATTATTCTTTCAATAACCATATATATATATATATAGACACACACACACCCACACACACCCAAAAACTTTTTAAATATTTTATTTTAACACTTTATTTAATATTAAATTATCATTATTTCTTTAACAATAACTATATATATATATATGCATGCTCAAAATTCATGTATATATTTATTACACAAAATAAAAACTATAAAAAATAGTTTATTATACATACATACATACATACATACATATATATATATATATATATATATATATATATATATATATATATATATATATATATATATATATATATATATATTCTCACAAAAATAAAAAATGATATAACTTACAATATATTATTTAATCTACTTGCTCAAGATATAAAATTACATACATATAATTAAACTATACTTGTATATGTACACATCAAAAACAATTAAAAAAATTACATGCACACAATTCATATAATTACAACCATACTATAATGCACTAAAAGTCAATCATTAAATCATGTGTGCACGCACACACACAAAATATCTCAAAATAATAATAATAATAATAATAATAATATTATTATTATTATTACTACTATTATTATTATTATTAACAATAACTAAACTATACTAGTATACCCCATAAATCTCGGAGCAAAATTTGGGCAATAGGTGGTTTGATAGTGGTGGTAGAAACCGATGTTCGACATGACTCCAATGACACCTACAAAAAATTAAAATTTATATCAAATCAACTAAACTAAATGGATAATAATAAAAACAACAAATAAAAAATTCAAAGATAAGAGTTGGTGGAAGAAGAGAAGGCAAGGGCAATGGTTCAGATTCCACCTTAAAAAAACAGCCACATACACAACTAAATATAACAATAAATGCATAAATATGATAAATTAATAATAGAAACACATAATTGATAATAAAATTTAACCTCTAAATCTAGTCAGAGTAGAGAGAGAGCCGATATAGATGAAAATGATTTTAGTGAAGGGTTTTAAAAGACTTATAGCAACAACATGCAACATCACTATAGAAACCTATAGTTGCATCAACCAAAACGGACATGCATAGCACGTGACCCATATCGTCGCTGAAAAGGGTTATCATGTCAACTCTCTCACAGTTATAAATAACGTTGATTGAAATGGGGGGAGGAGGGTGGAACTAAACCACCCATTTTATTCACTAAATGAATTGATCATCCCTAGAGGCTAATCACTAAAAAATAAAAAAATAAAAATATTCTAGGGGAAATTTTCTCCCTTTATTTACAGCTAAGACATGTCATCACTAGAAATTTATAACAACAACTATTTGCCTCCAATTTGATGATTTCAATAGAATATTTGTATTTAAGATTTTTCTTTGATAGTGCTTTTTTATCATCATTATAAGTATATCTTCTTATAGTGAGATCAAACCATGGGACCAATCATTTTCTATGATTAGATTATTTTTTTTATTTATCTAATTTCTTGGCATCATATTTAGAATTTGAGTACTGGATTTTCATAAGGGAAATAATTCCCTAATTGAACTAGTAAGCCATTTTTATTGATTAAAACCGAACCCTAAATATATTACATCCTAATTCCATATTATCTCCATAACAATTAACATTTTGAGAGTATCACATACAAAAATACTTAGTTACTAACTCTTAAATTTAAAAAAGAAGTTAAGTATATTTATATCCCTACTATATCATGGTAATAACAAGGAAAATAATATCAATTTAAATTATTATTGTTGTTATTGTTATATTTGTTTCACATGTATTGTTACATACTAACGTGTAACGGTATAGATGGTTTCAAAAATATCCTATTTTATGTGATTTTATGATTACAAACAAATGATATGGATAAAGGATCACACAAATTAATCGTTCAAACTATCTCTGAAAGTCTCACACAAATAACTTTCAAATGATCTCTAATAAAGAAATATATAGTAAACTTCACTTGCTATCTCTATACAAGCACACACAGGAAATGTATAGAGGGTTTCTAAATTGCCACTCACACAAAATTGAAAAAATAGAGAAGAACTCACAAAGAGAACATGCTTTTATTAAAAATCAAATTCCACCATATTCATAAGAAAATAATGTGACCTTACATGGGGTATTTATATGCTAACATCTACCTCCTTATGTAACTTCCTTACTAATAAGATAAACTAAATTTAAATAAGATTTTTTTAATGAAATTACTATTCATGATACTATTTAATTGAATATTACCCCATAAAGTCTATGATAATAACAATAAAATTTAACATAATCTTAATAAGATAAAATACACCATAAGATAAAAGATAAATTTTTATTGAACTTCTTAATGATTAAGTAAACTAATCTACCCCATAAATTCTATGATAATAACAATAAAATTTAACATAATCTTAATAAGATAAAATACACCATAAGATAAAATATAATTTTTATTGAACTTCTTAATGATTAAGTAAAATAATCAACTAGTTATTATCTTAACAAAATTGTCAAATAAGTAAATAAAAACCTAATTAATAAATATGAAAAAGATAAAGGCATCCATAGTGATAATTATGACACACGTTATCCATTACATATAAATTCAACTTAACATGAGTACGGTAAAATTCTCATAACTTTGTGTAGAAAACTCAAACCTAAGATTCAAAAAATGCATTGGTCTCTTGATTTAATAAGTTTTCCAATGACCTCCATGTTTATGGTTAAATATGGCTCCTCATATTTTGACTCTTGATTCTTCCCAATGTGAGTCATAAGCTAATCTTCAAAGTCTTTGAATGCATCTACATTGCATACACTATCCTAAGATTTTGAAGTATACTTTGTAAAACTTTTTGGGTATGTTATACAGATAAAGTATAACATTGATTATGTAAAGGAAGATGAACTAGTGTATATATATATATATATCTAATGAGCTACTCCACCTATTATCAATTAATTTTAGGGTGGATTTTTGCTTTGAATAATATATAGACATGATCTTCCTTCACATTTAGGATGAGAACTTAACAACACTTTCTCTCATATATTAAGTAGAGTGTAGTTATACTATGATAAAAATAGAATATGAAATGGAAGGAAATAAAAAATAAGCATACCATTAACTTATCTTGGTGTTCCATTAAAAAGTATCATGCCTATGATTAGTCAATGGGAATCAATAATTCAAAAAAAAAATGCAATAGGATCACTAGGTAAAAAGGTAAGCCGCTATAGTTTATTGAACAACTCACACTTATCAAAGTAGTTTTATTCGATGTACCGATGTATTATTGGACCATGTTTTATATACCCGTAGCTGTAGCTCAATGGATTGAGAAGATGATGCATGATGTTTTATGGGGTAACAATGAGAAATTAACGTGGAAGTTGCACCTAGTGAGATGGTCCCTAGTAGCTACTACAAAGACTATGTCGTACTAGGTGTGGGAATTATAAGGCACAAAAACCAAGCTTTGTATTTGAAGTGGGTTTGGAGGTACATTAGCAATAGTGATGTATTATAATGCAAAATGGTACATGTAAAATACAATTCCTTATATTCTTCCAACTTCCTTTACTAGAATCTACCAAAGTAAGGATGGGTTTGATCTCAGCTCTATAAGTACACAAGTGGAGACCTTGTCATTTTATCCACCTTTGGCAATAACTTTTAGTTGAATCTTGGAACATGCACAAAAATGTTATCCTATTCAAATTTGTGGATTGGAGAGAGCCCTATAAAGAATGTTTTTTCTTGTTTAACTTCTTTGGAGTTAGGTATATATGATAAGCGAGTGGGTGCCGGAACATGGATTCACAATAGGTGGTTGTGGAATCTAAAATGGAGAGAGGTGTTATTTGAATGGGAAAAAAATATGATTCAAAAACTAATCAATCTCTTAAATAAAGCAAAACTACATACATGGTAGAAAGATAGACACATAGCTTGACCACCAAGCACACAACTTTAGCCTCCAAGTTGCTACGTTAGTATGGTGGACCTTGGTTCATTTTTGGGTGGAAAGCTTTAGTTGGAAAGTAATGTTGAAAAAAATAACGTCCTGTTGGTAGTAGTTGATTGCTTAACTCAATGGAGATATCCAACTACAAGGAAGTTTCACAAGAAAGTATTGATTGCCTGTTTATTTTAATTTATTTTATTTTATGGTCTCTATAGAATGAGAAAAATAGTAGATTTTTTTTTTATCATATTAGCTTAAGGTCTTGTGAAATGTTCAATATTTTACTCCTCATGTTAGGATGGTGAATAGGACTTGGGAAAACTCTTTCCCATATAATGTAGATGAATTTGTTAGTGTCCTTGCCTATATTGTTAATTATGGGCACCCTAAAAGAGTTTACAGATCAACTTAGGCACCAGAACCATGGAAACCTCTAGGCACGTGAAGCATGAAGTAGAACATTAATGCTTTTTTGTAACATTAGAAAATAGAAATGTGACAATGGGCGGTGTTTTGAAAGTTTGGCATGTGAAATTTAGATATATGTTTTCTATTCCGATTGAGTTTTATGGAAGTTAATGAGGTTGAGATGGAAGCAACTTACAAGGAAGCCAGATTGTATATGGACAAATAATGGATGCAACATGTTAACATCATTATTCAACTTGATTCCCAAAAGATTGTCAAGTGGTATAATATGGTTGCAACAAGACCCTAGAAAATGAACTTCCTTCTCAACTTTATTGCACAACAGAAGCAACAATGGCTAGATATGAAAATTGAATACAAAGGGTGTGTGCAATACCTCACTTCCAATTATTGGTGGATAATGGAAACTTAAAAGGATTGACAAAATTACATATATCAATAAGGTATTAGTTCTTTTTGAAAAACTTATCCTTAAAGAGCTTCATAGTTAAGCATAATTAACTTTAAGTAATTTATGTATGGTGACCTTTTGGAAAGTTTTTAGGGATGCATATGAGTCGATACCAAAAATAAAAAAATAAAAAAAAATGTACACACTTGAAAAGACTTGTGTTGATTTATAGAATCAGTCATCAATCCTAAAAGTGCTATAAGTATATATCCGTGAACCTTGTGAGACCACGGTATTATAAATGGTATCAAAGTAAAACTATAACCGCTAGCTGAACTTCGATGAGTCATTCAATTAACTAGCGGGATGATTCTTGAGATAGACTATGATAAGACAGTCAATGGTCAATGCGTAACAAGGGCCTTATATTTTTGAGTGAGAGTGTATGTAATATCCTATCAAATTAATGGTGGATAGTACAGGCTTAAAATGATTGACAAGACTATCTATCTCAACAAACCATACCTTTTTTTTGGAAAACTTATCCTTAAAAAAAACATTATAATTAAGTATACTTGACTTGGAGCAATTTAAGGATGAGTGACCTCTTAGAATATTTTCGAGGATATTGTGAGTTGATAAAAAAAATTCACTTAAAATTACTTGTATTGATATGTGGGGTTGGTCATCAACCCCAAAGCGCTCTAAGCGAATACATGCAACCCTTGTAAGGCTAGAGTTTTAATGTGTGAGTCAAACTCGATGGGTGATTCACTTGCAAAACAAAGGCTCGTGTGTGATAAACCGTTTGTTGCTTGATTATAGAGCCAGCGGCGGAGCCAGGGCTTTCGCATGGTGTCCCGGGACACCACGGAGCCCTGGCAGGAAGGAAGAATTTATGTATATTTTGGAAGCATTAAATATATATTATGTATAATGGACACCATATCAGTAAACTTAAATGGATCACTGGTTCGATTAATTGGGTCCCTATCTTGTAGAATATAAGGTCTCCGGATCGAATCCCTTCAGCCACTACTTTTGGAATTAATTATGTATGCAAAACAACATCGTTTTGCTTACCCCTTACCTGGTTCTCCCTAACTCCCTCCCTCCACTTATTCGACTTTTCCAACCCAGGCTTACCTCCTCGTCCATCGACTTCTTTCGCCCCCTTCTTCCACGATTCCACCACTCGAAAATACTTCTTCCGGAGATAGCCACTGGATGTGTCGGGCGCCATTGATGGTGATGACGTTTCTTCCTTCACTTCTTCCTTCTCCAGTTCTCCTGCTTCATCCCTCAAAATCTCAGTCAGTCATTCGTCCTACCCGTTCGGTGTTCATTGTTCACCATCGTCTCCCCACCTCCTGCCCCGCCAGCATGTGACTATTGTTGCCTGTTATTGCCTGTCAACTGTGTTTGTCAAACGAAAACAAATGAGGGGAGCTGGGGAGGGGATTGAGTTGAGGAAGACTACACCAGGCTCCAGTGCAGCCTGCGCATGATTGCAGGGATGAAGCAGCAGCCCGCAAGCCACATCACATCAGTAAGAAAGGTAAGATTTTGTTTGATTTTTGGTTAGTTAAATTGTTAGTGATAAATTGTGAGTAATTAACTTATCTATTTGATTAATTGATTAGAATTTTTTAGTTTACAGAAATTGAAATGTAGAAACCCTAATTAATTTGGTAAACCTCAATTTACTAATTAATTTGTTAACAGATTAACTTGTTTAATTGTCTAGTTAATTTTATAGAAGGACACCATGACATTTTAATCCTGGCTCCGCCACTATATAGAGCTAGAGTTCTAGTGCCAAGTTTTATGTGCAGATCGGACAACTTCATGATGGAATTGTTGGACTACAAAAAGAAAATGATAAAGCTTCGCAAGGAATGACGGTTTTTTCCTTTTTCAGCTTTTCTTTGCATGTAGAGCTATAAGCAGTAGGAGCTGTCTGCAGGAGTCCATTTACGCATGTTGTATAGACTATTTTTGTTGTTAGGTGTTTGGTGATTTGATGCTGAATGTTTCGACCATAAGCCAAGTCACATTGTACCTTGATTACGCATGAATGTTTCGAGCATGTGCAGGAGGCTCATGCTGAATGTCTCAAACCCTTCCTAAAAGGTGGGAAGCAGCATTTGATGATGCTTATAGGACAAATTTTTTATTAATTAATAATTTCTCTACTTATCAAAAAAAAAAAAAAAAACTGGAAGCTTAAGTAAAATAGAGAAGGTTATGTCGTATAACTAACTTATAACGTTAGATGGCAACAATTAATCTAGTAAACTGTTCATCTTGCTTCTCAGACACGCAAACAATATAAGCAATTAATTCTATGGATATATCATATATGGCCCCTTAATGCTCTCTAACTCTGCTACGGCATACTGTGCATCCACATGTCCTTTCTACGAACTTAATTAGTCCCTGACAGTGCAAGCAAAGCAATGAAAACAATAATAGCTATCTAGCTGACTTTTTTACATTATCCCTAGCCAGCTATGTGTATAATCTAGACTCACTGTAAAGAGCCAAACCCTTTTGTATTCTCACTTATAAGCATTTCCCTTAAATAATTTCTCTTGCAGTCACCTAGTTACACGGTTATTCTTGTGCGTGTGTCCGTATATTTATATATATATATATATATATATACATTGCCATTTCCTTGGGCAATCATACGTCAAACTCTACGACAAGATTGCACTTCATTAATCTCACATTTTGAGTTCCAGTATTCTATAATTTGTTGTGTAGGGAACAAATTAAATACCTAGTTTTATATCAGTTCTTTTCCAAGGAAAGGTATTGAAGCCCAATTTATAAGGATTTGATCTGGCAATTTCCCCCTCAGTTATTTGCTCATTAATTCGTGCAAGAGATAGATGACGAATTTGAGTAAAGAGGGTGAGGTTTCAACCAGAATAACAAGCCATGAGATGACTGATAACCATGATCGCCATCAGGTACTCACGAACCGTCCAACTCCAGACCAAGATAGGACTAATAGCAAGGCGCCAGTACAAGTAAGTTACAAAGAATGCCTCAGGAACCATGCAGCAGCAATGGGAGGCAACTCCAGAGATGGTTGTGGCGAGTTCATGCCTAATGGAGAAGCTGCAGGAACACTTGAAGCATTTAAATGCTCGGCATGTGGATGCCACCGGAACTTCCACAGAAAAGTGTTAGAAGGCAAGTACTCACCCTCCGAATGCTTCCAGTACTCTAGTTGTTATCATCATAGTTTTGGAAAGAGTACTACTGCTACTATATTAGGTCACCATCCTACTGCTGCTGCATTAGTCCAGGCTGCAGATTCAAAGGCAAACCTGGAGGGAGGTCTAATGCCGGAAAATATGAGAGTTCCTTCGTTGCCTTCCGAATCTGAGGAAGAGAGGAAGATGGTGATTGTAGGAAGGCCAAATGGACATAAGTTTATTGAGAAAAGGTTTAGGACAAAGTTCACAAAGGAGCAGAAGGATAAGATGCTGAGTTTTGCAGAGAAAGCTGATTGGAAAATACAGAAGTTAGAGGAATCTGCAGTGCAGGAGTTCTGTCAAGAGATTGGTATTAACAGAAGAGTGCTTAAGGTGTGGATTCATAATAATAAGCACAACTTTACTAAGGGAAACTGCTCCAGTAAGTGAACTACAATGTATATTTTCCAGGCGGCCGGTCGTGCTCAAATATCGATCTCTTTCCTTTGAATGCTCATTTTATCTGTAGCAGTGACTTCTAGCTAGTGAGTTGAATCAAGCAGCTATGATGTATCCTAGTTTCTTACGATGAGAGAGTGACCTGTATTAATCTAAGTACTCAAAAAAGTGTTAATTAGCATGTTTGTAAGGTATATCATTCATTTGTTTTTATTCCCCTCGTGATATCAATGCACAACATAGAAGCATGGAGGCCATTAAGTTTACATGTACCGGTGCCGTCAGGAACATAAGCGGGTAAGGTCAATAAACTAAACGTTAATGTTGGGGTTTCTATACACAGATTAAAAATGAGAACATCGTATTAACTATTCCGACCAACTAATAATAGTACAAGATTATATCACAATGACTCAAGCGTTCCGTACATATGAGTTAAGGCTAAGCTTGATGACCGTTCTTATTCCTGACAGCTTCTCTCTCTTAGCTCCCACAAAGCTTATAAGTTAATCATCATCCACTTTTGCATTTAATGTCGGATGACATATACGTGGGCCAAGCTTTAACACCAAACATTACAAATAAAACCCGTGTTGTGTTGATACTAGCACTTTGATCTAGATTCTTCCATTACTTGTGCATAAAGAGGAAAAGGGCTAATACTTTCATAATTACTTGTTTACCGTCACAGAGTATAAATATCCTGAGACTACAGGAAGTATATTATCCTAATTACAAGGGTAAAAGATCAAATTACTAGAGAATATATAGGATATAAATAGGAACAAGAATGAATTGAGTGATCTTATTAACAACATAAGGTCTCGCGAATGAGAGATATTGTGAGCACCAATGAAGTGTAGTTACACAAACCTTAGCACCAGCCATGTTAGTCTTTGATAGAAGATCACGAATGTAGTTATGTTGTGTTAGAAGCTCCTTAATTGAAAATCAAGCAGCTAGAGCCTTGACAAAGTGGTTACAATAATAATATTATTGCTAGTGATAATTATTAAGTCATCATCATAGACTAAAAAAAATAAAGAGTAATAGCAAATGTGGGATAAATGAAGAGAGACAGATCACTATGAGAATTGACAAAACCATAGCAGATGAGAAATCTATTAAGTTCATGATACCATGCTTGTGGGGCTTATTTAAGACCATAGATAACCTTATTTTAGTTTACAAACATAGGATGGTTTTGATTGATCCAAAAACCAAGTTGTTGTTTCATGAAGACCTCCTTCGAAATGTATCATGAAGAAATGTGTTGTTGACATCAAAATGGTAAAGAGGCCAACCATGAGACAAAGCAAGAGATAAAATAATGTGAATGGTGGCTAGTTTAACCACTAGACTGGAGGTTTCATGAAAGTCAATATAGGGTCATTGATGAAAGCCCTTAGCATTAGTGTAGCTTTGTACTTTGAAATAGACCCGTCAGGATTTCATTTAATACGAAAGACCCATTTTCAGCCAACAACATTATGAGAGGGATGGGGAGGAACAAGTTCTCAAGTATTATTTCAAAGAAGTGTAGTAAGATCATCTGACATGGCATTTCACCATTCAACATGGTTCATTGTGGTGGTGACACAAGATGGTTCAACATAGTCAGGAAGAGGGTGAGTATAGTTGCGGTAGCATAGAGTTTTTTGAGTTATTTGGTCTAGTAGTCATAGGGTGGGTTGGTCTGAAAGCCAACGGTGTAGGTGGAGAATTAGAAGGAGCATGAGATGACTCAATTTGAGAGTTGGTCAAGGAAGAAGAGGAAGTACAGTGGGAAGGTGGCATAGTTGAGACAGAAAATGAAAGAGAGGGAATGGTAGGAATTGTAGAGAAGGAATAAGAGTTTATGTGACCAAAAAAAAAACTCTAAATATCAATATATATGGTACCTAATTAGTAAAAAGATTTTTTGCAACTTGAATCTTACCGATATGTTTATAAGAATTTTGACTTTGGAAAATATGGTAACTACTAGTAAATTAGAATTTTAGTAAATGAATATTTGATTGCTATATTAGCTAAATTTTAACTCCAGTAAATATGGTAATTTTCTAAGTAATACACATCAATGGAATAAATTACTAAGATTCTAAGATATACAAATATTTTGAAATATATAAAATACTATCGTAAAAGTAGGTTAATATGAAAACAATCTTCTTAGTCTTTTACTACATATGTTATTCAAACAACTAGGTCATAGCTAAATGTGAATCACATAAATACATATAAGAACTCGATTATAGCTAAATGTGAATCACAAAAAGACATATAAGAAGAAAGCATCTTATTGTCATCTTGTGCGATCGAGATGAAGAAGTGAAAAGCATAATCAACGCTCCTTAAGCAATAAGACTTATAAGGATTATTCAAGTAATTAGTTCACCTTGGTTTAGATAGCATCTCAAATAAGTAATTTTACTATCAACCCTTATGTTTTACTGTACCCATTATTTATGAAGTTTTTATCCTTGTTTTATAAAATATTAATTTATAAAATTGATTTGTTTATATGCATTACCATAGTTATTTTATTGCCCTAAATTTCAAACCAAAAGTTTATAACAAGAAATTAGTTTTTTTAGCAAGTAATAATTTATATAACTTGCCAATAAAAGGGAATAAAGAATTAAACTGTATTCACACCCCTAGACCATCAGTACATTTTCTCCATCTATCATACTACATGAATCTATGAAGAGTAAAGAATCTACTAGACACCATAAATCTAATGTCCCTGAGAATGGAATTACAGTGGTGGACATGACTCCTAAAAATTTTGAATTTTTTTCATACAAAACTAAACCTAAAAGGGTAACAAACATAACAAATATTAACTTCTTCTTCTTCTTCTTTTCCTAGTGGATCTTGTCAAAACCTATAACTCCCTCTCCTAGTCATGTGTCTTATCTCTTCAATAATATGAGGTTATTATTTTATGCCATATTGACTAACTATAAGAACACTCCAAAAAGAGCAGGCACAATCATTTTTTTAATTAGTGTTCAAGTGGGTGTTTTCGCTTTATGAATCTGTTTAATGTTCTAATTTATATGTTTATTATTAGTAATTGGTTTTTACTATCAATTTTCTCAATTATATTTTATAAAATTTTATTTTCTAAACTATATATTTTTATGCATATAAATTGTCTCTAGTTTATAATTGGCATTTTAGACTAAAATTAGGATAAAACATTACGTTTTATCGATTATCTTGCAAGTGAGTGTTTTAATTATATAAACGGTTATAATTTATTATATGAAATATATATTATTATTATTTTGTGATTTTTCCCCAAAAAATTAAAATCCCTCACTAGCCCACTTAGGAGTGTGGATCACTAATCAATACTGCTTACATTTGTAGTGCACTATTTAGAATGTCATACTGGCCCTCAACAAATGATAAGGAAATCATTGATTAGTTATAGTTATTATTCCCTAGCCATGAGGTATTGAAGCAGTCACAATTACACCATATAATTGATATTTATTTATGCACTAATTAATGAATCGATTATTAACTTATCTTTTTGGTCCAATGAACTATTCTATTTTTTTAATATCTTATGGACACACAATGAATCCTTTTGATCTATCCCAAAGATACATTGATAATAGTAACTCTTAAGACTTCTAATTATATATTTAATACTATAAATTATGTTTTCAAAGTTTATTTATTTAAATAATTTTATAATAAATGCTTGATATCTACTTTGGTCAATTGGTCAATTACTTGACGAGTTGTGGTTTTGTACACCCTTTTCCAACATTTTAGATATGAAGTGAAAAGCATAGATTGGAGGTTGATATCAACAGTCTTTATGGAAGCTTAATCTGATAGAAGAGCTGTATTTGTTGAGTGTCATTGGCTTAGCACTATAGTTGTTATGTTTTGTGTCAAAGTTTGTGCTTGGAACCCTTAGATTGATATCCCAATTGTATTTCCATAATGAACACTAATCATTAGTATTCTTAGTTTATAATAATTACGATTTTATCATGATGGATATTTTTCTACCAACCTTGCTATCTATATAGGTTCTTTTATAGATAGTGGTGTGTGAGACTTCCCAACTAGGGAGTAGTTTGGGATATTGCATAACAATACATAAGCTTTAGATCATTAAGTATATGTAGGATCTGTAGCGATCAATTAAATTTTGGGGGACCGTATAAGTATGGGATTTAGATTAGTAAGGATCATTTAAGATTTGTAGCAAATAATTGGTCTTCGTTAAAGCTATTGGGGTATAAGGTTAACCCATTATGGATTTTTATGCCTCACATGTTAGTATTTGATTGACTCTTGACTAGAACCTTGTTTAACATATTCTTCCTTCGCTATTAGGTAAAATTCTAACTTTGTTTTTTGTTAAATCATTAAGAGTTAACAAAGAATAGTCCTTAGAGGTGATGAGCCTATTAGCCAATGTGTTACTAGCACAAGAAATGGTAGAAAATGTTACTAAGACGAATGGAGTTGGTGGTTCTAACCTGGATCTGAATATATTAGAGGATCCAATACAACTAATAACCAATTCCATACTTCAATAGATAGCAACACAAGCAAATCAGCAAACAAATGGTGGAGTATCTCTAGCACCTGCACCTACTAATGGAGCACCAAATGCATTACGGGCTATGGCTGAGTTTTAGATGCTAAGACCCTCAAGATATGGAGGTGAAGGTGATCCAAAATAAGCAAATGATTGGCTCAAAATGATGGAGGGGTTTTTTGAGACCTTGGGATTACCTAATGAGGTTAAGGTCCTTTTTTCAATACACAAGTTATAAAAGCGTGCGAATGATTAGTGGAAAACTATTTGAATCACACAAGCTCATATAACTTGGGAAGGTTCAAAAAGTTATTTAATATTGATTTCTTCCCATATGTTTACAAATTGCAAAAGGTGTACAATTTTCAAGTTTGAACAATGAGAAAACATGTTTGTCGGTGAGTATGTTGGCTGTTTACTTATCTTTTTCATTTAGATCCCTACTCAATTTCTAATGAGGCTAACAAGGCTATAAAATTTCAAGATGGGTTATGGTATGCTATAAGGAAACAAGTATCACCTGTGAGACATAGATTCTCTCAAGGCAAGGTTGAAACAACCATCAAATGCCAAAGGTAGACTATATACAACCACCAGCTAAAGCCGCTATTGTGACCTATCGCACAATTCCAATGGGTGGATTGAAACCACTGGATATGGCCACTATTATGACCTATAACACAATGTTGTGGATCGATAACAATTTGAAAAAATAATATCTAATTAGAATCAATTAGAACATATAAGAATTAAGAGAGAAGAACACTCAAGAACACAGATTAGAGAAACAGATGATCTTATTGATGTGAAGCAATTGTGATTACAAAGAAAATCAAAGAAATCATCACCTAAATCACTCAATTCACCAAAGAATTACAAGAGAACTCAAGAGGAGAGAAGAGGATGTCACTATTCAAATTAGGGTTCTAATTACATGGTATTTATACTGTACGAGACTGCCACAAACATGAGACCCCCATGTTTCTTTCTAGCTTTGACAATCTTTATTATTTCGTCCACAAATTCTTTGTTTGACCACCAATCGAGCTGATTCTTGATGCTTAGAAATATAACAGAAAGATATACAACATTTATGTTCAAATCATTTCCATATTCTAATTGCATAAAGGTTAAATCTTCACATCTTTCCATAAAAGCTCACAGTTCTACTCCCAATTATTTTGAAACACAAACCAATCCAAGCTATTATACACACCAAATACAAAATACAAGCTCACAATTCTCCATCTTGACGATGTTTTTGAAATAAGTAGCACTAGGAGCACAAAAGACCATCTATAAAACCCTAGGTCCCAAAAGGCCCTTATAGTACACAAACATCAACTAAGTCGGAGCAATGCTTGAACTTGCTCACCGCATTAGCATATCCACTAGATTCTCAGTAGTAGCCACCTTCTCCAACATAAATTTTCCTATGAAAATAGTACCTCCAATGAAGTGGTACCTGATATTGATTTGCTTTGTCCCAAAATGGAAAGAATTATGATTCTTTGCCAAGCATATAACACTTTAACTATCACTACAAACAATGAGAGCACCTTGACCAAACCCAAGCTCATGAACGAAACCATCAAACCACAAAGCTTCCTGAAAAGACTTAGTCATAGCCATATACTCAGCCTTAATAGTGGACAACGCAGGCATATCTTGCAAAGATGACCTCCAACTAATTGTCAAACCACCAAGATAAAAATACATAACCTCTAGTGGATCTCCTATTAGCAAGATCTCCACCATAATCAGAGTCAACGTACATGGTCAACGCATCAATTGACCTCCCATACTCTAAATAACCTAATGCAATACCTTTTAGGTATCTCATAATCCACTTCACTGGTTGCTAGTGAGACTTTCCAGGATTCGCCATATATCTACTCACAACTCTCATAGCTTAAGTAATATCAGGCCTTGTACAAACTATAGTATACATCATGCAGCCCACAGTATTATAGTAGGGAACTATGGCCATAAACTCTTCCTCATATTTAGATTTAGGGTAATCAAAAGTAGACAATCTGAATTGAATCACCAAGGGAGTACTAACCAACTTGGCATCAATCATATGAAACCTCTCCAACACCCTGTTCATATACTAATCTCGTGACAAGTAAGGACGCTTCTATATGCGGTCTCAAAAGATCACCATGCCAAGAATCTTCTTCATAGCTCCTAGATCCTTCATCTCAAACTCAGTCTTCAACATTATTTTTAGCTTGTTAACTTCAGATAAATATTTTACTACAACAAGCATGTCATCGACATACAATAAAACATACACCAGAGAACTATCACCAACCTACATCAAGTATATACATCTATTGTAATCACTCCTAGAGAACTCATGTTCAATCATAAACTGATCAAACCTCTTTTACCATTGTCTAGGAGATTGCTTAATACCATACAGTGACTTCTTCAATAATCACACATGATCCTACCTGCCTTCAATAACAAAACTATTTGGTTGGTGTATATAAATCTCCTCCTTGAGCTCACTATTCAGAAAAGCTATTTTAACATCTAATTTCTCTAACTCCATATCCTACATAGCCACGAATGCAAGCAAAGTACAAATAGAAGTATGCCTAACAACAGGAAAAAAATACCTCGTTATAGTCTATAGCAGCTATCTGACTGAACCCGAGTGCAACTAAAAGAGCATTGTGCCTTAGTCCCTCAACACCTGGAGTTCCCTATTTGAACTTGTATACCCACTTGCAATCAACTATTTTCTTCTTCCTGGGTGCCTTCACAAGTTTACATGTCTAATTCTTCTATAGAGATTACATCTCCTCCTCCATAGCAGCACACCACTAGGCAAAATCAGCACTAACAATGGCATATTTGTATGACACTGGCTCTTGTACATCAACCACAGTCTCAGAACTAACCAAAGCATAACCTACTAACTTCTCAAAGTCATATCTCATGGGAGGCTTCACAATCTTCCGTGGTCAACCTGGAGTAATGCCCCTTTGCTCCACCTACTACCTAGATCCACCCACTTTAGGAATAGTGGGTCATATACTAGAAGAGTTTGGCTGAACCAAATCAGCCTCTACCTCCACCTTATCTATAACATTATGTAGGTTCTCCTACTCCACATATTCAGATAATCTATCAAAAGAAGAATGAGTCTTTTGGAAGAATACAGACTCATTAAAGGCAACATTCCTACTAGTCAAAAACTTAGATGCAACTAGGTCCCATAACTTGTACCCCTTCACATCAGATGTATAACCAAGAAAAATACACTTCTTGGCTCTAGGCTTAAGATTCCCATCATTCACATAAGCATAGGGGGGATATCCAAAAATATGTAAATTAGAATAATTGGCTGGTTTGGTAGACCATACCTCCTCAAGCGTCTTCAAATCAATGGAACAATTGGATGACCTATTCGCTAGGAACACCACTATATGAATTACCTCAGCCTAAAACTCCTTACCTAATCTAGCCTATGACAATATATATCGAGCTTTCTCTAATAGGGTCATATTCATCATCTCATCAACCCTATTATGTTGTGATCTTCTAACAGAAGTGTGATACCTAGCGATACCATGGTCCTCACAGTAACTAATGAAACTTAACTCCACAAAATTGAGTTCATTATCTATCATGAGACACCTCACCTGTCTCTCAGTCTCCTTCTCTAGTAAGGCCTTCCAACACGTTAAAATACTAAAGACGTCATTCTTATTTTTAATGAAATATGACCATACCTTTCTAGAGAAGTCATCAATAAATGTTAGTAGGCATTGTGAGCCACCCTTGGAAACCACCCTTATAGGACCCCACAAATCAGAGTGAACAAAATCTAGAGGCCCCTTCGTATTGTGTGTAGCCTTTGAAAAGCTAACCCACTTCTACTTTCCAAATACACAATGTTCATAGAAATTCATAGTACCTGTATTCTGCCCATCCAATAACCCTCTCTTAGAGAGTTTAGTCAAGCCTTTGACACTCATGTGTCCATATTACATATGTCAAAGTCTAGTAACATTCGAGTCAGACATACTCAATGATGTTACCATAACTGCTCCCTCAATAGTGGAACTAACAAGCTCATATAGTATCTCGACCCTCTTTCCTTTCATTGCAACAAGAGCCCCTCTAGTAATCCTCATTGTGCCATCATCGATCACACAACAATATCCATTACAATCCAAGGAACTCAATGAAATCAAGTTCTTGGTCATCTTAGGGACATGTTGAACATTAGATAATGTTCTGACCACACCATCATACATCTTCAAATTCACTACCCCAATCCCAACAACTTTTTATTCAGCATCATTATCCATCAAAACTACTCTACCTCAAGTCGTCTCATAATTCTAGAACCAGTTCTTATGGGGACAAATATGGTAAGAGCATCTAGAGTCCAAGATCCACATGTCCATAATCTTGGTCTGACTATCAATGGCAGTCAAAAAATCACCATCACTATCATATTGGGCTATAGTAGCATCATCCTTTGTGCTAGATGATTCACCAGATTTCTTATTAGGACAAAACTTATTAATATGGCCCTTCTTGTGACATCCATAATGAATGATATTATTGGATCTGTTATTCCTCGACTTTGACCTGAACTTCTTCTTCTTCTCCCCAGAACCCAGTTCCTGAGTTTTGCCCCTACCTACAAGTCCCACACTATGTCAGTCACAAGAACAACCTCCAGTCAACTGATTCTCAATAAGTTCCCACTATAGTAAGGAAATATTGACATCATCAAGAACCAACTCATTATCCTTCCAATATAGTATGGTCTCACGAAAATGTTTGTAATTAGTAGGTAAAGAACACAATAATGTAATAAAAAGATCTTCATCCTCTAATTTGACATTTATATTCCTTAGATCCATAACTATAGAGTCAAATTCATCAAGATGAGATTTTAGGGATTGTCCTTTACCCAATTTCAACTCGTACAACTTGCTCTTCAATAATAAATGATTCATCACCAACTTTGTCATGTATATAGACTCTAACTTGATCCATAGGGATAACATTGTTGTTTCTTTAGCCGCCACACGTAAGACCTAATTAGACAAACACAAATGCATGGTAGAAAGGGCCTTTTAATCTATCTCCTCGAATTTATCATCTATCATAGAATTGGGCTTATTTTATTTTCTAAGTAACGCCTTCTCCAATCCATTCTAAATTAGGACTACCTTCATCTTCAACTTCCATAAGCCAAAGTTCATGGACCGATCAAATTTCCCTATATCAAATATTATAGATATTCCGAACACAAATCCTACATTCTAACACCAATTTATTGGGGATCAATACCAATTTGGAAAAATAATATCTAATTGGAATCAATTATAACACACAAGTATTGAGAAGAGAAGAACACTCAAGAACATAGATTGGAAAAATAAATGATCTTATTGATGTGAAGTAATTGTGATTACAAAGAGAATCAAATAAATCCTCGCCTAAATCACTCAATTCACCAAGGAATTACAAGATAACTCAAGAGAAGAGAAGAGGATGGCCCTATTCAAATTAGGATTCTAATCGTATAGTATTTATACTATATGAGACTGTCACAAACACGGGGGCTCCGTGTTTCTTTCCACCTTTGACAGCTTTTAGTATTTCGGCCACCACTTCTTCTTTTAACCTCCAATTGAGTTGATTCTTGATGCATTAGAAATATAAAAAAATGATTTACAACTATTATGTTCAACACTTTTCTAAATTTCAGTTTCATCAAGGTCAAATATTCACATCTTTATATAATAGCTCACAATTCTACTCCAAATTCCTTTGAAACACTTCACACATCAATCCAAGCTATTATCCACACCAAATACAAGTCACAAGCTCATACACAGTTTCTATAATTCATTTCTTTCACTTAGCACATGGATTATTCACCACTTATGCCCATCGCCACATAGTTTACCAAACATAGCCCATCATTAATGTTCTTGGCAAAATTATACATGTTTAACAATGATGAAATCAACCGCACTGCATTTAAATTAACAAGCATGATACCAACATAATAGAATATGGTACACTTTAGCATACACTCTCTTGTTTATATGTCATAATTTCTTTAAGGCCTGTATAACTTATGAACTACAATTATGAAGAATATTGTTTGACAACTATGAAGAACTACACGATATACTATCATAAAGTCAATAAAATATAAGAATTTAAAAATAGCTAAATGGCTAAGGCTCACAACCACGATCATACTTTGTCATTTTGAAGTACAACTTCATATAATATCATATGTCATTAAAGCACTTAGATTTCACAATATCCACATTTTCATGCTCAATATGAACAATTTATAGAACCCTTAGCATACTCATAGCACAACATGCATGTTTTCTCAACAATTACTAAGATGTTCCTAGAATGACTAAGATATGGAACAAAACACACCAACATATAAGGGTTTATTAACTATGAGGTTAGGAAATTTACCTAACTCCTAAAACTATCATAGTAGTAGTAGAAGAAGAAGAAGAAGAAGAAGAAGAAGAAGAAGAAGAAGAAGAAGAAGAAGAAGAAGAAGAAGAAGAAGAAGAAGAAGAAGAAGAAGAAGAAGAAGAAGAAGAAGAAGAAGAAGAAGAAGAAGAAGAAGAAGAAGAAGAAGAAGAAGAAGAAGAAGAAGAAGAAGAAGAAGAATAAAAAGGAATATCCTAGCTTCGGAATCCACTAAAATGCCTTCTTAAATCACTTTTGAAAATCGTAGGCCTAAGTTAAGGAAACCTCACTAAAATATAGAATAATAGAAAACAAGTAATTATTATTAAGAAACACTTAAATAATTAGGGTTTACAACAAAATTTTCAAACCAATCACTTTATGAGAATTGATTAAAAAAAATGATAAGTTAGAAACACAGTGTAATTGGTTTTAAATCAAGACTAATAAAAGAATCAAATACTACTCAATTTCAAAAACTATTCCCAAAAATTAGGGCATTTGAGTTTGTAATCCAAATCTTTCTAAAATATTTAAATTCACAAGAAAAAAATTAAATATATATATTAATATAAATTATATGATAAAAGTAATAAAAATAACTCATAAATCAATATATTTTAAATCCACAAGAGTTTTGATCCAAAATTCTAATTTTGATTGATTTCTCACAAATTTTTCAAGCTAACACTTCCATATAAAATTAAATACATTTTGAAATATATTATACAATAAAATTGTATAAAAAAAGATCAACTAGATGAATTTGAGCAATCTAAATATAACTAGTTTAAAAATTATAAATTTCAAAAATCAAGCATATACTGCACAATTAACCCATCCAAATCAATCATACAACACGTACATACTCAATTCAATATCTAATTTAGCTTAATTATAGCTAATTTATACAAAAATTAATTTAAATTAGGATTAGGGTTTGGATAGTTTATACCAAATGAAATGATGCAAATTGGAGTGGTTAAAAGATGTTGGAGCTTTGTTGGAGGTCAAGCACTACTAGTCGGTAGTTGACTAGGCTTGTTGTGGTCAAACATCACTGCTCTTACATTGTTGCTTCCTATCTACAACTGTCGTTTTTGTTGCTTCATACATATACGGTGGTGGAGGATGGCTCCGACAAGAATAGAGGGAGTGGTGGTGTAGCACGATAGTGGTGGATGGTGGACTTTATGTGGTGAGGTTGTGTCGCGGCAGTTGGAGATCAAAGTAGGGGAGTAAGGAACAAGAAGGGTAGGTCAGGTTTTGGTTTTGAACCATGGGGAAAAATAGAAAGAGAAATAAAGAGAGGGAAGTGTAAAAGAAAAATGAGAGAGGGGGTCAGTGTCGATAGTTTTTTTTTGTAATAAAATATCTAAATATAAAGTCAATTGAAATAAATTTTCAATTAAGGTAAATTTTAATGAATATACTCGTAGAAATCTATAAATAGATTTTCATAGAAAAATCAAAACATAACCGATAAAATATTTAATTTAGAATCTATCATAACACTTATTAAAAATATAAACGTAATTCTAAAGTAATATTAAAAATTCAAATAAGAATAATAATTTAAAACATTTCCAAAAATTTCCTCCATAAACCATAATGGGAAAATGGAAGAAAATAATTTTGGAAATAAAGTCATAAATAAATTATGGAAACCTCTTTAATTTAAATTTTGTTTGAGTATCTTATCTACCTTGTAAAAATAGTTAAATTCAAAGACATAAATATTTCTTATGAATATAAATTATTAAAATGATTTTACCAATTTAAAGGAATTTTATAATTTAAAATAATTTATCTTTAAGATTGGAATATAAATCCAAAACAAAATTGTAATCACATGACAATGTTATAATCGAAAATGAATTAAATTATTAAAATCAAGATACACTACTAAAATGAAAATATATTTTAAATCAAAATTGATAATAGGTCTATGATGACTTTCTATAGTGGAATATGTTTGGAAGTATGAGGAAGGGTCTTAAGATGTTGAATACCATTAGTATGTAAGATTTTTTTTTAGGGAAATGTACTACCCACCTCAATCTGAGTAGATAGAGATAATAGAACAATAGTTTTTTAATAATAGTCTTACAATTATTAAAGATAGTAAGGACCTAGGATGTAGAGGATGAAGCTAAGTATATTTAGTGTAACGATACACAAAGATAACATAATAACCAAAACCATATAATGACGGAATTTGAGAAGGTCCCCATACATTAGTATAGATCGAATCAAGAGGACCATGACTCACTATAGTGGACTCACAAACTGGTAGAAGATGACTTCTATTACAAAGAAATGTAGAAAAATTAATTTTAGGTGCATAAAAAGATGACATAGGGTTAACACTAGATTAATGCAATTTATTGAGAATTTTTTAGTTTGGATGACCAATATAATTATACCACAAAGTTGAGGATGATGATGTAGCCATGTGTGCTTATATAGTTACAACTCGGTAAAGATGGGAAAAGCTTATAGTTGACCAATCATATAGGTCATGGCAATTCTTTCTACTAATAAGTAGAGTCTCTAAGGATAAATCTGTAATAATAAAATAAGAAGGAAAGAATTCAACAGATGTAGTATTGGAACAATAAAACTTAGAAACTAAAATATATCTACTTTCTAATTGATAAAACACAAAGAAAATTAAACGAGGTGATAGAAGGAGAGACGGAAACAAATATAGTATGAGTAATTTTCAAATAATAACAATTACCAATGTGAAAATTGTTGGGACCTTCGTATGGCTGATGAAGAGAAAGATTGGACATGTGAGATGTGATATGATCAAAAGAACCTTAATCAAGTATTTTTGATAAAGGTGGAGGATGAACAATAGCAACTTGTTAGTAAAGGGGTGCACATGTCTTAAGGAGGGAAGCAAGTTATAGTAATTATGTGCAACATGAACCCCCCCCCTTTTGTTATAGTATTGATAAGTAATGACATTATTATGAGTAAGAGACTAGGTAGATGAATTAGAGAGGAATACTAAGAAGGATAAGAATAGTAGTGCACAATATTGTCAATGAGTGAAGGAATATAAGAAATTTGTTGTTCAAGATAAAAGAGTAAGGTTTCATAATCAAGGATCTTATCAAATAATTCTTTGAATGGTACCATAGAATTCCTAGTGCATAGAGTGGCAGTGAGGTCTTTATAGGTTATACCAAAGCTTAGTGAAGCATAAATAAGGAGATTAGGATCACTTTGAGGAGCACAAAGAGTGGTAAGTTCATCTACAATCTATTTAATAGTGGTGAGCAAATCAATGATTGAAATATCACAACGAGTTATGGAGGAAAGTCTATCTTTAACATGAATTATGTGAGTGGTAGAGCATTTAGTATAAAGATGAGATATAAAAGTCCATGCCTCATGATCGGTGGTATCCATAGAAACCAACAATATAACATCCTCATACATAGAGAAAAAGTTAGCATGAAGAATAAGTTGGTCCTAAAGGTGCTAAAGAAGATTAGTTGGATTATAGGTAGTCTATTTAGTTTGAACTATAGTAGGGAGAGGACACTCGAAGGACCTATTAAGATAGCGAAGAAGATCAAGACCAAAAAATAAGGTGCGAACCTATGTTTCCCAAGAAGGATGATTAAATTTGGTAAGGTTGAGAGAGAGTTAAGTAGCAGCATTGTTGGTAATTAAACTAGTAGAAGAGTTGGAGGTAACAACTTCATTAGTAATGGAAAGAGTTGGTGAAGTGCCAGAAGACATGATGGAGAGAGGGAAAAAATTAAGAGAAGAGGCAAGATTAATCTTGTGAAAGATAAAGGAGTTTTGATACCATAAAGAGGAAAAAGTTTAATACTTTCATAAACGCTTATTTTCACAATCACAAAGTATAAATAGTCTAAGGCTATAGTAAGTATTATCCTAATTACAAGGGTAAAAGATCAATTTACTAGAGAATATATAGCATACAGTTACAACAAAATATTCAAATTTGAAAGTTTGTGTCTATAGCTAACTACTAGAAGATATTGTAGGTTGAGTATTTGACTACTAACTATTAATTCACCAATTGTTTGATCTCAATAATTATGTAACTAGCTACCCTTTAAGTTTTAATTTAAGCACGATTTTTTTCACTCTTCATAATCATTTTCATTTTGGAACTAATCATAATAGCAATTATTTCGATAAAATCTTGTATTTTCCCCCTTTCCACTCGACCTTATAATAGATTTTACAACTATTCTCCTCTCTCATTTGTTTTCCTTCAACCACGGATGAATTTTCTTGGATTCCCCATCAAAAATCTCACAAAATTAAAGGTGAGTTTGAATTGATAAATTAAAATTAAGGAATTCTAAAATTGATTGATTTTAAGCAATTAACTTTTGAATGTTCACATGTATAAATTCTTTGTTTGGATATCAAAAATCATAAAGAAAATAAATTGGAATTCTAAACATAATGTTTTTAAGGTTATGTTTTAAGAAACTATCCAAATTTCACCTAATAGCTAGGTAGAATTTGAAAATCCCCCATCCTTGAGATTTGGAGATTTAAGTTCTAAGAAGAATATGAATTCCATAGAAAAAAAATACTCAAATATATATTTTATTAAAGAAATTCACAAATTTCCCTTTAAAGTTAATTATTCTCTATATCTAATCAATTCGAATTCACTTAAGAATTTCTTTTTAATAAATAATTTAAAGGTAGCACACATGCCCTACAACAACAAAAATAGAGCTTTTTTTTTTAGTAAATTAGTACTGTAACTAAATCTATTTCAAGTGAAATACATTTTTGGGCATGTGTTTTAATATTTATTGATTTACTTAATGTTACTTTATAGTTTACATAGTAATTATGATAATAATAAAAAGGAAGTTTAGTTTTAAAATCTTACAAAAAAAATAATGTGTTAAATTAAAAATAATATAAAAATAATATAGAGATAATATGAGAAACAAAAAAAAATACCATAGTGCATATATTGTAAAAAGTAGCCTATAATATTATCGGTTATATATATATATATATATATATATATATATATATATATATATATATATATATACATATATAAATATATATATATACATATATATATATATATATATATATACATATATATATATATATATACATATATATATATATATATACATATATATATATATAACCTAATACATAATTTCACTATAACAAAGGTTTGATTTCCTTACATCAAAGTCACAAGAGGTAGATGTAGAGTCTAATGAAAGAAAATAATCTAGGAGATCTTTTTCTAGCTAGTTCTAAATTACTTTAACTGAGTGAAAAATATAGACGCATGCCACCAATAATTTAATCAATAGTTAATTGACCTTAGGAAATATTAGAGGGAGCAAACTAGTCATTTGGGTCAGGTCATTATGGGGGGTCAACATCGGGTTACTATACAATTGGGCCAGGTTTGGGTTTGGGTTTGTGTTACTTTGAGTCATATTCATATTTTATTTGGATTAAGTAATGGGCCGAGTGTACATCGGGTCAAGTTGATATCGGGTTTATCGGGTTTCTTAGGTCCATGTATGTTTTAGGTATGACTCTATTGACATTAGGTCAATATCGGGTTTGTGTTTGGGTCAATGTATGGGTCAGGAGTGAATTGGGTCGAGTTGGTATCAGACACATTTAGTTTTTTAGGTTTGGGTATATTTTGGATTTATAAACTTTAGGTCATATTGGATATGATCCTATTGTATGACAGTATGACTAAGTTGGAACTTGGATGAAATAACATTAGATCAATTTTTTTTTAATTTTTGAAAAATTAACTTTGGAAATTTTTAGAACACTAATCAAGTCTTTGAACATACAACCATCATAAATTAATATAAGAGGGATTTTTTTCAAGCCATACAAGTACAACCGTATCATATTAGTTTGTTTTTAACCTCTTCTGCTAGGGTATTTTAATGTGTTAGTGTCATAGTGTCACTACATTTTTTTCTAATAAATTTTTTTAATATAAAATAAATAAATATTTGATAAATGAAAATGAAAATCATAAACAAATTTATGAAAAATGGAATATCGAATTTATCTTATAAGTGTAAACCCTACAATGCACCAATTCCAAGGAATTTTTCTCCATGTGTAACTCAATAAAAAAATACTCCATAGCCCACTGTATACTCTATTGCATGTCTAATGTCTTAATAAAATTATATTTGATGTACTTATGTCACTAGATATTTATTATGGTCACAACATATCTAAAAAGTGACAATACCTCACCTTTTCCACCTCAAATTGTAATTCCAATTTTCATATTTTTTACAATGCTTTCCCCACATCATTGATGTTCAATTTTCACCAACATTCATATTGTCCATTTCTTTCATGGTGGGCCATGTCTTTCTTTTGTTAATTATTTCATTTCTATGTATTATGGTATAATATTCTGATTTAAGTGCTAACTGTTAGATTATGAAATAGGCCCAATCAAATTGATTTCATTTTCATAGTACACAACTTTACTATGGATTTTAAATGGCGAGTGAACACAAAACACATGGAAAATCGAGCAATATTTGATCTCATGCACCAAAGTCTCAATTTCTTGTCTACACACATCATACCTTGGTTTGTTCATAGACCTTTCTCACTCAACCTATTTTAGTTAATACTTTGTACAAGCTTTTGAAGTATTAATCTTAATTTTATAGAGGATTGGGAGATGCCAAATTTTTTTTTATCATTACAAACTTGATGATGATGACACAACCTTGACTCCCTTTAGATCCTCTAGCTCCATGTCACTCCTAGTTAATATTATCCCTAGTTGGTTGTACACTTAATAAATCTTTAAAATATCTAACAGTTACATATGTTGTAAACTAGATCATAATAAATCTATATTCCATTACTAAGAGCCATAGTTTAGTAATTTCATAGCATATCTCACATGTGGATAATTTTAATAGATATGAAATCCTTTGTTACTCTAGACCCTTTGGATAAAATCAACTATAACTTCTATCATGGCTTACTTATACATCCTTCTGTACCCGTATCTCTGACCCATCTCCAACTCACCACACACAATCTTCTTCAATTAGGTATTTTCTAGAACGTATTCTTTATCCTCGATTTGTTATAGGAGATGAGTTGAATTGTTTAAGGCCTCAAAAACCCATATATTCTTTATCTTTTCAATTTTTGCTCATATTGACCATAGTTGTTAATATTTAATACAAGTTCTGTATTATTTGTAAAGGCATTTATTGCTTGTTTAATTAATGATAAATTTATTACATTGTATCAACTATTTTATAACTACAAATGGATTTGCTCTTTATATTTATAAGGTCAGCGACTAATGTGGTGTTAAATGACATGGATTATAATTGGTCGTAATGTTTTTTCATAGATTCTATGAGATGCTAAGATACTAGTATATTAGGGAAATTAAAAGGTAAAATATGATATATATATATATATATATATATATATATAAGATACTAATGAGTTGGTTCAATTTTAGTTGGTTGTAATTATTATATATATCTCACTTGTCATTAATTTAATTACAAAACAAAACTAATTGATATAATGTATATGATTATATAATTATTACGTATAAATATATTTTTTATACTCCATTTGTCTCATTTTCATATCATTGACATCACACACCAATAAAGGGATGCACACTAGTTATAACCTAGTGTCTTAATATGTTAATTCAATAACACTGTTTTATAATGACAAATTGACATACTAATTACACTTTCTCAAAGATGCACATTTTTAAGTAAATATATAAAATCATAAATTATTTACCTTCTTACATTAGTAATTAACTTATTATACCATAAACAAATAATTGGATTTATCTTTCAAGTTCAATCAATCATGACTTTTAAGCTCCATCATCATCTCATAAAAAAAGATTAAGAGCACATATGTATAATATAAAGTGAGCATCAAATGAATTATTCCAAATGATCAACCAATTTTACATAGAAATGAGTTTCATAAATATAAAAAAAATTGAGTACAATATTTATGAATTGTAATTTTAATAAAATGAGCGTAGTTATTTGAAATAAAATGAATAAGCATTGATTTATTTTTGCTTTATTTAAAATAATTTATTTTAAAAATGATATGATTTGTATATGAGATCGAATACTAGTCTACTAATATTATCAATTAATGAGTAAAAAAAGGAAATTATAAATGCTAAATGTTACATTTAACATGAAAATTTTAAAAGGAGTAATATATATATACATATATACATACTCTCAAAAATTGTTGTTATTGTATCAATTAGCAACTATTGTCAAGGGAGGGTATAATAAAGATATAAATTATAAACATGTTGTTAATAAATTACATACATAATTGACTATCAAACTTTAATTAGGGTTAGAAATACAAATAGCTTGTATATTTAAATTAAATGATAATTATAATTAATAATAAATTTTGATATATTATATATTAATTTAAATACTATAAGAAAATAAAATATAATTATGAAAATGATTAAATTCTAATAACCTTAATTCCTATTAAATTCTATATTTAAACTTTTAAAATATCATTTTTAAGTCTCATGTTGTGTATGTGTGTGTAAGTACATATACATAATTACACACACAATCACACATAATTTAAGGAGTTCTAAAATATATATAATAGTATAATTCTATTTTTTGAGATGTTTTAGATATGTAGACTTATGATATTAGTTGCAATGCTACAGATAACACAGCAAAAAGCTCAAATTCATTACCTAACATTAAGGGGTTTATGTTACGTACAGGATTTTATTTAGAAGCCTCATTTTTGAATATTTTTATTTGTCATACATTAAACACTAAACATTGTGTTTTGAATATTATGACTACATTCTATTTCACAATTTCATAGTTTCCCTCTCCTCTTCTATAATTTTCCCTCTTTAATATTTAACTTACTTTTTACTTTTATAAGTACCTTTATTTCATATAATCATACATTTCTTTTCACTCCTCTATTTCATTCACTAAGTCTAGTGTATATGGAGTGTGGACTCATATAATCAGACTTGTTCATAAATTTTAGATCATTCAAACTTGTACAATGTATGTGGTAGTATTCAGTACTACTCGGTAGTACATTAAGTCCAATCTAGAGTGTCCAGAATTCAGAAAGACAGCTACAAAACTACAATGTTAAACTTCAACTTTTGGTCATGTGAGAAGAATACCTTCCATTCTCATCACTTATAGTGCCTGCATCCCTCAATGCTAGTGTTGATCGATTTCCTCTAACCTAATTGGTTGTTGATTGTGGTTCATTCACTATAATATCCCTTTCACCTCATCATCAATCATTATTCTCACATACTAATCCTACAACCATTTTCATTGGTGTTACTCAACTTCCTCCAATGTGATGGTTGGCCATTAATTAAAGTCGTTTGTTAAAAGAATATATTGTATGAAGCTTGGTGGTGATTTGATTTAGGTCACACAAATATAAGTGAGTTGTAAATTTATAATTAGAACTTAATATAGTTTATTAACATTAAGGTTATAATTTGCCTTCTTGTTTGAGGTTGTTCTACATTATCAACTACTAGGGATACTAGATACGACCTTAGTTGAGATGGACTATTATACTACTGGACGATGATTGAGCATAATTAGGAGGATGGGAATATTATTCATTAGAGATATGTTTTACTATCACTAGTGGTAGGCTAAATTTGTAATTCTTATCTCATCAATTTGCCTTGTTATGTTTTGATGTCGAGTATGGGTAGGATTGATTTTTTGAGAGAATAAACGAGGAACCTCCCATATTTCTCTATCTCTATCTCTATATTCCCTAATCCTATCATTTTAAGTGGGAAACTTTTTTATTATTGTGTAAAATTATATTTATTTGTTTCAATTTATTAAAATTATGGAAGGTGAAAATCATGATGCTAGTAGTCTTTTAGAGTCTAAATTGCAGGAAGGGGATAATAAAAGAAGCTAAGTTTGGAAAGAACTTCTAAGGCTCAAAGAAAGTGAGACTTAGGATGGAAAAGAGAGAGCGTCTTGAAGCCATTGCAAGGTGGCTTCTTTCGTAGCTAGTTCACAATGTGGAACAATAAATCTAAATAGACATCATAACAAATGTTTAGCACATCGATAACCCATGAAAGTAGTGGCAATAGATCTCCAGGGTTCATACTTAAATAATTAGGTTAGAATCATTTGTAGATTAATTCAAAATCAAGCATATTAAAATTGCATTCAAAGTTAAAAATTGAGCTCAAGAATTATCTTCATAGGGTCCTTGGTCATATTTATCTAATGTAATACTTGTCAAATCAAGGGTTATATGTGTTTGATTACTCATGATGTGGATGCTAATTGGAATTCAAATAATAGAGTATTAATTTTTCATCATATAGAAACACCACATATGTGACAAATCTTACATAATTATGTGTTAAGTTTGCTTCAAGATTGGGGTATTGAGCATAAGATTTTTTCTATCACATTGGATAGTGATTCTAGCAATGAAAGAATGCATGATCATTTGATAAATACACTAAAAAATAAGGAAAAAGAGGTTATTACATGATGAAATTTACTTGCATGTTTGATGTGGTGCTCATGTTTTCAATCTCACTATTAAGGATGGACTTAAGTTCATAGAGGATAGTGTTGTTAAGATTAGAGATAGTGTAAAATACATCAAGTAGTTAGAATCATGGATGACTATATTTCAAAATTATATAAAATTACTTGGATATCATATACTAAAGCACTATAGATTGATGTTCCCACAAGGGGGAACTCAACTTATCTGATGATTGATAAAGTTATTACTTATCATAATGGATTTAAGGAGATGGTTGGTATAGACCCTTATATAAGCATATTGAAAATTTTGGTGGTGTCTTCAAACCATTTTATGATATTATTGAGCTTCTCTCTAGTAGTGAGTATAAGCATTTTCATAATGTATGGGAGATTGAAATTTTTTTACATAAGTTGTTACAGGTTGACGATGAAGTGTTAATGGAAATGGTTGTACAAATGAAAATTAAATTTGAAAATCATGGTGCCATCTTAGATGGAAATTAATATGGTACATTATTTGTTTATGTTGTGATTCTTAATCTTCAATGTAAGTTGGATTTTATAAAGTATTACTATTAGAAATTATTTGATGATGGAACAAGGGATTCTTTGAAGGTTAGTGACATGAAGTTTCAATTAAGGATGCTCCTAGTGGATTACCCTTTAGTCAATGGAGGAGCTACTTGCAATAAATCTAGTGGAACATTATTAACATCAAACACTAACACCATTAGTTCTACTCACTAATAAAATTCTGATTTATCTATTGTAAGTTTATATTTCTTACCTTCCCTTAACCTTTATGTCTTTCCTTTGCTTTTGATTTCCTATTTTTTTTATTTGTTATTATATTTATATTCACTTGAATATTGTATATTATTTTTATTATTATCTTTCTTTATTATTATATATATCCATTTGTTATTGTAATTTTTTAAGATTTTGATGAAAATGAGGCTTCATATAATTATAAAAAAAAGATCAAGTTAGATTAGTATCTAAATGATCCTAGAGTAGACTGGAAAATCAAGTTGAATATTTTTGACTTTTGGAGAGAAAATGACTCTCAATAGGAAGAGCTTTCACATCTAGTTGGGGATATTTTAAGTTTTCCCCACATAATTGTTGCTTTAGAATCAACTTTTAGCATTGGAGCTAGGCTTTTGAATAAGTGGAGAAGCTTGTACTTGGTTGAAATATAGAGGTGTTGATAACTACTTGTATGTGCTTGTATGGTTTTGAAGGTAGTGTTTTTAAGGCTTTTGCTGACTTCTTTGTTTCTAAATTATAGTAAATTTATTATATGCTGTTTTTGTTTATCTTGCAACCAAGGAAGACGAATTTATTAGTTACAATGTGGGGTGGGGTGGAACTAGCCCCCCTGATAGACACCCTTAATAACTTCCATAGGTGATATTTTACTTCTTGATATGATTGATAGTTAAGTATGCAGCTTTTATCTAAATGAAGTGTATTTTACTAAATACTCTTTTACTACAAGGAGAATTTTACAAATAGGTTACTAGATTTTTTAGTGTTGCAGGTTTCATATGTTGCTTTTAGTAATGATATTAACTTTAATAGGTGAAATTTTACTTCTTTATATGTTTTTGTGAGAAGGTGTTTAGTGTTGCAAGTTTTATAAAGACAAGCCTCTGAATTTTTTATTTAGCTGCTCAAATCTTCTATAGGTTGCATTATTAGTTGTTGTCTTGTTGTTACTCAATCAAATATTTCCTTAACAAATAGGGATTTAGGTATAATTTAGAGTTTTAGCAATAGTGGGGTGATATTCTCTTTTGATTCTAATATGATTGTTATATAAACCTTATGTTGAGGTGTGTGACCTATTGATTAGATGTTTGTGTAACAACGGATATGATGTTGGTTAGAGTGGGTCTTTCTCTTGGTATTATAAACCTCCATATGGCATATTTTATCTTAGGTGAGGTTATGATGATAACTAATTGTAAATTTCTTTCTTTTTAGTTAGTTTTTTTTTTGTTGCTTACCTAAGGGATTCACTATTGTTGTAATCAAAGAGAGGTATTCACCTTTATCCATTAAAGAGAAGTATTAGGCATTCATTGTAGGATGTAAATAGTTTGTAAGATGTTTTCACACTTAAAATCTATAAAAAAATCATATTAGAAGAAGCATGATTCATATCATGAGAAACCATACGGTGTCCACATATTCTTTATTTATTGTGTACTTGTTATAATAAGCAAGTCGTTATGACGGACCCATATGCTTCTTGTGGTTCAGTGTCAGTTCATATTAATACTAAGTTGTAGGTGTGTTATCAATGCTCTAGTTTTCTTATTTACACCTATTATCTTGACTTATATTCTTTTTGTTTATTTGTCATTATCAACATATTTCATATTTTTGTGCACCTTGTATCATGCAATGAAAATATGAT
This sequence comes from Tamarix austromongolica, assembly GCA_039764185.1. Classification (NCBI taxonomy): domain Eukaryota; kingdom Viridiplantae; phylum Streptophyta; class Magnoliopsida; order Caryophyllales; family Tamaricaceae; genus Tamarix; species Tamarix austromongolica. The sequence continues at coordinate 24,696,598 of CM077817.1, read as the reverse complement.
GAAATGCTAAATTTGAATGTTAGGTTCTCTTGAATCACTAATATAATGACATGCTACTCCTCTTATTTCTATTTTGTTATCACTATTTATTTGAACTCTTAATTATTCATCATCATTTGCATTCATAATATTGAGAAATGTGTTTATAAAGAACTAGATGTCAGGATTAGTTCTCCAACATTATTTTTTTTCTTTTCATTTTATAGAAATGAGAGTAGACACAACCACACAAACTGTTCTAACATGTTTAAAGTATTCTATGAATCTAATCATTAAAACCACTTGGGAGTGCAAATTTGTAGTCTTGTATTTGTATGGTTGTTTCTATAATGCATTTTCTACGACTTTTTCTCCAAGGAACAATAATGGAATGTTATTGATGTATGAAGGTAATGAAAAATTGTAACACCCCCAAAAGTCACTACTGAAAAATTTCGTTTTAAAAGAAAGATTTAACAGAAGCAAAATAGGGAAACTGTGAATTATGGGGATATTACCACCACACTCAGTACCAGACCGGTTCACTCCTACCGTTCCAGTACTGAGTGCTAAGGCTAAAACGGATTACCATCAAACAAAAGCTAATACTTAAAACAAGGATTCATAAAAAAGTTAAATAGTTCACAATATAAAATTCAGAGTACGCATAAAAAGGTTTACAAGCCAAAGGGGTACATAGACAAGGTTCTCAAGGAACATAAAGTATCGTTCGACAAAATAGAACTAAAATAAAATGATACAGGGTAAAATAAGATGAAAAAGAGAGTCCATCCATGTCACTTTCGGTCCCCAGGCCAAGTCTAGGCTCAACTCTCAGCCCCGCCCGATGCCTCGTAAGAGTCGTAGGCATCGAAGATATCATCTCTTACCTGTACAAACTCAGGTGGGTCCTCTACTCGTGGGAAATAGCAGCACCCATGAAACGGGTGGTCAGTACGCTACGTACGGATTAAGGTAACAGATGCGCTAAGGCCAACATACATAACATACAACACAGTATACACTGCATAATCACGTGAGCAACTGTAACACCCCCAAATTTCACTCCTGAAAAAAAAAATTTTGAAAGATTAAAGCGGAAGCTAGGAGCGAATTTGGGAAATGTTACCGCCACATCTAACACAAGATAAATGTCAACCATCTATCTCATGTTAGATGCAAGGCTAAAACCTGTCAAACATTTAAATATGAATAGTAAACACTTATCAGAATACGAGAAATTTAAAGTCAATTACAAACCCTTAGAAATCTGAAAACAATACTTGCAACTTCCAAAGGTGAATACAATTAAACCAAATAAATCACGAAGGATAAATATCCGGATCGCCTACTCACTCAGGTCAAGCCTTCCACCCCAAACAGTATCCGATCATAACCTGCACAAGAGGTCTGCTCCCCACCATCGGTGGATCATCATAGGACCCATTCAACCAGTGTAGTATCAGTACGGGTCCAATACTGAGTAAGTCTCGCTACCCTACCTTATAGGAGAGATATCATCAAGTGCATATTGAATCATGTTGCATTACGTTGATACAATAGTATGCCTACTCAAACCCACATCACAAGTCCTACCATACACATATAATAACATGCGAAATATATGTAATATCTTAAACCGATAAAAGATTCAGATAAACCAACCAAGCATTTATGGATAATGTTAAACCAACCAACCAGACATTTTTGGACAACGCCAAACCAAACCAAGCCGAATCAGGCATTTAACAAACGGGCATTTATGGGAAATGCCGAACCAAACCAATTAGGCATTTAGCCTCGCGGACATTACTTAGGGACATGTCCAGCCCCGAGCATTACTTAGGGACATGCTCAGCCCCGGTCGAGTAGACTCATTCTTTAGATCTCTGGTAAATATAGTCGATTCACATCATAGTCTTTATCAATTCATGTGAGTGCGGGAACCCCACTATTATAGCCGGTGGAACGGTCGCGAGGGCCATGCCCTGCCACTATTATAGCCGGTGGAACGGTCGCGAGGGTAATATACCCTGCCACTATTATTTGCCGGTGGACCGGTCTGGCCCCGACTCACAAGGTATTCCACTGTAAATATTAGTATCTTCCCATGTCTTATCACTTTTACGTTTGGTTTGTTGAGCACGAAATCCCCCACTATTATAGCCGGTGGAACGGTCGCGAGGGCGTATGCCCTGCCACTATTATAGCCGGTGGAACGGTCGCGAGGGTAAGATACCCTGCCACTATTATAGCCGGTGGACCGGTCTGGGTTCGGCTCAACATCTTTCGCTGTAAGTCGTTAGTGTCTTAATGTATCTTATTCGAGGACATATCTTTGGCATGCATGGCCAGAGTTCTCAACACGTCACATCAAAACTGACGACATACTCGTACTATCACATGTGAATAAAAACATAAGTACACGTCTTGTTTCCAAGCCACATTACCCACGAAACAAGTAAGATAACGACATTTAGAATACAACACAGCATTCATATAAGGCATCCACAACACATAGGACACAGGTCACACATTCAGCCTTAGCTATATCCTTACTCGGTTTCGGTTACCGAACCATCTCCCGCACTTATTTTAGGCCACTAAAATACCCTTTACGATTTATCAGACTTAACATATTTCTCGCATTGGAAACCAGATCATGACCCTTAGACTCAACTCTCCCTCATGCCTTACTCCTCCTCGTTTCTTTTTATTATTTTCTTTTTCTTTTTCCACCTTCTCAGATTAGGGTTTTTTTTTCCCAAACCCTAGATACCCTTATATGACCCTACGTACTATTTTTCATCTCGAGCCTCCAAACTCTCAAATAGACCTTCCACTAATCTCCCCATGTCCCAAAGTAACTCTTTATACGTAAGGTTCGCCCCCATGCGGACCTTAACCTCCCCATGCAAACCCTATCATTTCCACCATTCCAACTCTATCATTCCCATGCAACCCTAGTTTCCCCATGCAACCTTAGTTTCTCCCACTCTTCCATTTTATTCAATTCCCCCTTTTTCCTCATCATCCCCCCATTATGAATTCCTTAGTCGTCCGTACCTATGTTAACCAGCGTACTTCCCTTTGGTTATCTTAGTTGCTTATTTTTCTCTTTCAAGCCCCTACTCCACAACTCCTCATCAAAACACCTAGCATGCATGTCACATCACACCACCTCATCTTTGTACCATACCATATTAGTACATATAGATAGGAGCACGGGAACGTACCTCGGTTCCATGTTGCGCTACACAGAGAACAGATAACATACACATAATACAACATATAAACCGTACGAGGCATCCAAGGCAAATAAAGCATGTAATACACACAGGCGGCCTTAGTTACGTCCTTACTAAACAACCACAAGTAGAGGTAAGTAGAGACTTACCTGGGTCCGAAGCTAGCTAAGCGAAATGAGAGGGAGAGGGATCACTAGTTCGTGGATCCACGAGAAAGCTTTCCTAGATCCGATAGAAATCGAAAACTAAGTTAGAACTATCCTATCAATCAATAATCCATATATTCTAGTTAAATAAACACAAACGACACAAATGATCTTTCTTAGAAAACGTGTCCAAAACTTAGAACTTAAAAGCATAGCTTTATTAAGATTTAAGGTTAAAACTAAATCAAAACGGATTAATACAATAGCACTTGGGGCATTTCCACTACTTTTATAAATTTAATTTTAGCGAAACAACTATACAAATAACCAATTTCATAATCTCACTTAAAATCTAGGGTTTTGGGCCCGAAAATACGATTCGGTAAAATTCTATAAGTTTGATCAAATTGAATGTTTAGAAATGCAATTAAACACATTTTATAACATATCAAATAATCAATTGATCAAAACCGATAATAGAAATATTCAATTTAGCACAATTAGGGTTTTTGAGCCCGGAACGCAAATCCGATCAATTCTTGCCAAAACATATCAATTGACGGTTCGAAAATGTAATTAAACATATCATAATGTAATTTATATAGTCAATTGAATAAAATAACCCGATTACATAATTCAATTTAAACCCGCGGGAGTTTTGACCTAAAAATCCAATTCCGATCAATTACGTACAATTTTCCCAAATCAACACTTCCAATATAAAATTAAATACATTTTAAACAATATTGTAAAATCAATTGAGCGAAACGGCTCAATTATACGACCCAATTTCATTACACCCAAAATTTGACCTAGAATTCAAATTCCGATAAATTCTGCATAAATTTCTCAAATTGACGGTTCCGACATGAAATTAGATACATTTAAAAACATATTATATAATCAATTTGTCCGAAATCGCAAAAATGGGCGGGTCCGAAAAATTCGGGCATAACCCGGCCAAAAATCCGATTTTTTCCAAAATTCCAACACAACCACACAATTAATATACCCAAATCAATCTTATAGCACATATATACATAATACAACAATCAATTTAGCTTTTCATAAGCTAATTCACACCCAATTAACCAAAACAAGGGTTAGGGTTTTTCGGGAATTTATACCGAACAAAAACCGATAAATCGGGCAAAGGAAGGCTGGGGAAGCTTCCTCCGGGGTCAGGGGTGGCTCGCCGGTGGTCAGCAGGCGTCGACGGTGACCGGACGGTGGCAGTGCTGCCTGCGGTTGCTTCTCCTGCGCGCAGCTGCTGTGGTGGCTCGGCTTCAGTCGCTGCTGCTCCCGCGCGGCTGTTGTGCTGCGTTGGTCGGTCGCCCGTTGTGGCCGACGGTGGTTGGCGAGGAGGAGCTGGGGGAGCTGAGGAGAAGAGGTGGTGAGGGAGGCTGGGGTCTTGGGCTGGGTCGCGAGAGCAGAAGGGCAGGGGAGTCGGGGGGGCAGGTGCAGGGAAAGAGAAGAGAGAAAGAAAAAAGAAGGGATGGGGGTCGGGGTCCCGATCGGGTACGGCTGCCGGGTTTTTTTTTTTTTTTTCAAATACACATATAAAATAAACTACTAAAAATTTAAAAACTATTATTGGGGAATTTTATCTAAAATTCATTAAATGAAAATTATTTCGTAAGGTTCCGAAGGCTTAAAATCGATATAAAAGCTACATAAAGAATTTCGGAAATATTTTCGGAAAAACTTACCAACGTACGTAAAAATTTATATTATTTACGGAAATACATTATAAGACCTCAAAATAATATTTAAAAGCATAAAAGTAAATATTTAAATTAAATTCTAATAAACCGAGACTAATTCAAATAATTTCCGAAATCGGTTTTCCGTAAACCAAAAATCGTAAAATGGAAGAAAATTAATTCCGGAAAGAAATTCATCAATAAACTCCGAAATCTTTTAATTTAAAACTTCTCGAAGATATTAACAATTTTCGAAAACGAATAAATTTAAAGTTGGAAATATTTTCTACGGATAAAATCATTAAAATAAATTTAACTATTTAAATAGAAATTCTATAATTTAATTAATATATTTCGTTAACGAAATATAACTCCAAAACAAGGTCGTAATCACCTGACGAAGATATAATCGCAGACGAATTAAAAATATTAAAACCCAAAATACGAGAAAGAACGGGAATATATATTTTTAACCGAAGATCGAAATCATAAGAATATAATAAAATCACTGTCGTGAACGAATTTGTCTAGAATGGTTCGCAACGACAATGATTAATTACATTCAATTATGAATTCAAAATCATCGATAAATCTGTAAAACGAAACGAAATTAGAATAATTAATTATTTACATCAAATTACGCTAATAAAATCATTAAGCTTAATAAATCTGGATTTTAAAAATATGGGGTATTACATCACTACCCCCTTAAAAAGGAGCTTCGTCCCCGAAGTTCGGAAAAACCTAGGTAGCGGAAACTTGACAACACGATTGAATAAAACATTTACCGCAATAAATAAGTTAAGAGTAAATCCGAAGAAAAATAAAACGACGTTTACGAAACCAAACCAACAAGGTTGAATCAAAACAAGGCATAGGAAGTAAAATAAAAGATGAAGAATTGATATTTAGTAGATCAAATACAATGGAATTCAGATACAGAAGAATTACAGACTTAAAGTCAAAACAATTTACAGAATTATTATTCTTTAAAATAAGGTCTTACAAAAGAATAACAAAATTATAACATGAAGTTCAAATAAAATAAAGGAACGAAAATTCTAAAGGTTACACAACTCTAATAACACAACCAATGCACATAAAACTTTACACAAAGAGTTATCTCTATAACATTATACAATAAAACAAGGCTAACACTTGGCTTAACGAGTCACAAAAAGTCCTCCAAAAACACCAACCACATACATCTAGGTCAAAGGATATTTCCAACCCCAAACACTTCAATAACAAGCTCTCTAATCTACGCATTAACCATGATAGTCTAAACACTTAAATTTAAAAATACTACTACTATAGCAACTACAACGTTCGAGCCCCCGATTTTTATTTATCTGCAATTCGTTCATGGTTCTCCTCATACCAGACAAAACTTAATACACTATCACTCACGAGCAACCAGAAAAGAAAAGATGCCTACTTTCTAAGGAAGGGTCTTCATACATTAATGCTAAAATTACTAACACAAATTACAGAATGGAAACAACCTATGATTGAATGATAATCGATGGAAACTAGATATAAACCCATAATGAAAGTTATACTGCATCATTAAGATTACTAGGGTAATTTAGGCACCCTACACTCTATTTATAAACCCGAACACCTCCATCTAAACCTCAACATTATCATTATTATCATCACAGTGCTAGGTTTCTCCCGATTGAAAATGATACATCTATTCAAACATCACCATTAGGGTTAAAATCCTAAATTTCTTAGAACTCAAAAAGTAAAATTACTCAATCAAAATAGATTATTATTTATGTCACATCACCCTATATCCGACAAGGTATACATTCAGGTTTTTAATCCACTAAACCTGCAAAACTAGGGTTAACCTAGTGGGGTCACTACCCCCTTAAGAACAAACTAATTACAAAACCATATTAATCACAACACACAAAATACAGAGTTAACATAAATCAAGCATGTACAATCACAAATGATCATATACAAAAAGATAATTACAACAGCAAATCACAAGGCCACTTACACTACCCAATCACACTATCCTCACAAGCTAATCCGGATAATAATAAAAATTACTTGAAAGAGGTGAAATACATTTTCGTTTAAAACATTTAGGATCGTGAGAACCGAATCTCCAACCGAAACCCGGTTCTCAACAACCAAAAGCTCTGATACCAACTTGTAACACCCCCAAATTTCACTCCTGAAAAAAAAAATTTTGAAAGATTAAAGCGGAAGCTAGGAGCGAATTTGGGAAATGTTACCGCCACATCTAACACAAGATAAATGTCAACCATCTATCTCATGTTAGATGCAAGGCTAAAACCTGTCAAACATTTAAATATGAATAGTAAACACTTATCAGAATACGAGAAATTTAAAGTCAATTACAAACCCTTAGAAATCTGAAAACAATACTTGCAACTTCCAAAGGTGAATACAATTAAACCAAATAAATCACGAAGGATAAATATCCGGATCGCCTACTCACTCAGGTCAAGCCTTCCACCCCAAACAGTATCCGATCATAACCTGCACAAGAGGTCTGCTCCCCACCATCGGTGGATCATCACAGGACCCATTCAACCAGTGTAGTATCAGTACGGGTCCAATACTGAGTAAGTCTCGCTACCCTACCTTATAGGAGAGATATCATCAAGTGCATATTGAATCATGTTGCATTACGTTGATACAATAGTATGCCTACTCAAACCCACATCACAAGTCCTACCATACACATATAATAACATGCGAAATATATGTAATATCTTAAACCGATAAAAGATTCAGATAAACCAACCAAGCATTTATGGATAATGTTAAACCAACCAACCAGACATTTTTGGACAACGCCAAACCAAACCAAGCCGAATCAGGCATTTAACAAACGGGCATTTATGGGAAATGCCGAACCAAACCAATTAGGCATTTAGCCTCGCGGACATTACTTAGGGACATGTCCAGCCCCGAGCATTACTTAGGGACATGCTCAGCCCCGGTCGAGTAGACTCATTCTTTAGATCTCTGGTAAATATAGTCGATTCACATCATAGTCTTTATCAATTCATGTGAGTGCGGGAACCCCACTATTATAGCCGGTGGAACGGTCGCGAGGGCCATGCCCTGCCACTATTATAGCCGGTGGAACGGTCGCGAGGGTAATATACCCTGCCACTATTATTTGCCGGTGGACCGGTCTGGCCCCGACTCACAAGGTATTCCACTGTAAATATTAGTATCTTCCCATGTCTTATCACTTTTACGTTTGGTTTGTTGAGCACGAAATCCCCCACTATTATAGCCGGTGGAACGGTCGCGAGGGTAAGATACCCTGCCACTATTATAGCCGGTGGACCGGTCTGGGTTCGGCTCAACATCTTTCGCTGTAAGTCGTTAGTGTCTTAATGTATCTTATTCGAGGACATATCTTTGGCATGCATGGCCAGAGTTCTCAACACGTCACATCAAAACTGACGACATACTCGTACTATCACATGTGAATAAAAACATAAGTACACGTCTTGTTTCCAAGCCACATTACCCACGAAACAAGTAAGATAACGACATTTAGAATACAACACAGCATTCATATAAGGCATCCACAACACATAGGACACAGGTCACACATTCAGCCTTAGCTATATCCTTACTCGGTTTCGGTTACCGAACCATCTCCCGCACTTATTTTAGGCCACTAAAATACCCTTTACGATTTATCAGACTTAACATATTTCTCGCATTGGAAACCAGATCATGACCCTTAGACTCAACTCTCCCTCATGCCTTACTCCTCCTCGTTTCTTTTTATTATTTTCTTTTTCTTTTTCCACCTTCTCAGATTAGGGTTTTTTTTTCCCAAACCCTAGATACCCTTATATGACCCTACGTACTATTTTTCATCTCGAGCCTCCAAACTCTCAAATAGACCTTCCACTAATCTCCCCATGTCCCAAAGTAACTCTTTATACGTAAGGTTCGCCCCCATGCGGACCTTAACCTCCCCATGCAAACCCTATCATTTCCACCATTCCAACTCTATCATTCCCATGCAACCCTAGTTTCCCCATGCAACCTTAGTTTCTCCCACTCTTCCATTTTATTCAATTCCCCCTTTTTCCTCATCATCCCCCCATTATGAATTCCTTAGTCGTCCGTACCTATGTTAACCAGCGTACTTCCCTTTGGTTATCTTAGTTGCTTATTTTTCTCTTTCAAGCCCCTACTCCACAACTCCTCATCAAAACACCTAGCATGCATGTCACATCACACCACCTCATCTTTGTACCATACCATATTAGTACATATAGATAGGAGCACGGGAACGTACCTCGGTTCCATGTTGCGCTACACAGAGAACAGATAACATACACATAATACAACATATAAACCGTACGAGGCATCCAAGGCAAATAAAGCATGTAATACACACAGGCGGCCTTAGTTACGTCCTTACTAAACAACCACAAGTAGAGGTAAGTAGAGACTTACCTGGGTCCGAAGCTAGCTAAGCGAAATGAGAGGGAGAGGGATCACTAGTTCGTGGATCCACGAGAAAGCTTTCCTAGATCCGATAGAAATCGAAAACTAAGTTAGAACTATCCTATCAATCAATAATCCATATATTCTAGTTAAATAAACACAAACGACACAAATGATCTTTCTTAGAAAACGTGTCCAAAACTTAGAACTTAAAAGCATAGCTTTATTAAGATTTAAGGTTAAAACTAAATCAAAACGGATTAATACAATAGCACTTGGGACATTTCCACTACTTTTATAAATTTAATTTTAGCGAAACAACTATACAAATAACCAATTTCATAATCTCACTTAAAATCTAGGGTTTTGGGCCCGAAAATACGATTCGGTAAAATTCTATAAGTTTGATCAAATTGAATGTTTAGAAATGCAATTAAACACATTTTATAACATATCAAATAATCAATTGATCAAAACCGATAATAGAAATATTCAATTTAGCACAATTAGGGTTTTTGAGCCCGGAACGCAAATCCGATCAATTCTTGCCAAAACATATCAATTGACGGTTCGAAAATGTAATTAAACATATCATAATGTAATTTATATAGTCAATTGAATAAAATAACCCGATTACATAATTCAATTTAAACCCGCGGGAGTTTTGACCTAAAAATCCAATTCCGATCAATTACGTACAATTTTCCCAAATCAACACTTCCAATATAAAATTAAATACATTTTAAACAATATTGTAAAATCAATTGAGCGAAACGGCTCAATTATACGACCCAATTTCATTACACCCAAAATTTGACCTAGAATTCAAATTCCGATAAATTCTGCATAAATTTCTCAAATTGACGGTTCCGACATGAAATTAGATACATTTAAAAACATATTATATAATCAATTTGTCCGAAATCGCAAAAATGGGCGGGTCCGAAAAATTCGGGCATAACCCGGCCAAAAATCCGATTTTTTCCAAAATTCCAACACAACCACACAATTAATATACCCAAATCAATCTTATAGCACATATATACATAATACAACAATCAATTTAGCTTTTCATAAGCTAATTCACACCCAATTAACCAAAACAAGGGTTAGGGTTTTTCGGGAATTTATACCGAACAAAAACCGATAAATCGGGCAAAGGAAGGCTGGGGAAGCTTCCTCCGGGGTCAGGGGTGGCTCGCCGGTGGTCAGCAGGCGTCGACGGTGACCGGACGGTGGCAGTGCTGCCTGCGGTTGCTTCTCCTGCGCGCAGCTGCTGTGGTGGCTCGGCTTCAGTCGCTGCTGCTCCCGCGCGGCTGTTGTGCTGCGTTGGTCGGTCGCCCGTTGTGGCCGACGGTGGTTGGCGAGGAGGAGCTAGGGGAGCTGAGGAGAAGAGGTGGTGAGGGAGGCTGGGGTCTTGGGCTGGGTCGCGAGAGCAGAAGGGCAGGGGAGTCGGGGGGCAGGTGCAGGGAAAGAGAAGAGAGAAAGAAAAAAGAAGGGATGGGGGTCGGGGTCCCGATCGGGTAGGGCTGCCGGGTTTTTTTTTTTTTTTCATATACACATATAAAATAAACTACTAAAAATTTAAAAACTATTATTGGGGAATTTTATCTAAAATTCATTAAATGAAAATTATTTCGTAAGGTTCCGAAGGCTTAAAATCGATATAAAAGCTACATAAAGAATTTCGGAAATATTTTCGGAGAAACTTACCAACGTACGTAAAAATTTATATTATTTACGGAAATACATTATAAGACCTCAAAATAATATTTAAAAGCATAAAAGTAAATATTTAAATTAAATTCTAATAAACCGAGACTAATTCAAATAATTTCCGAAATCGGTTTTCCGTAAACCAAAAATCGTAAAATGGAAGAAAATTAATTCCGGAAAGAAATTCATCAATAAACTCCGAAATCTTTTAATTTAAAACTTCTCGAAGATATTAACAATTTTCGAAAACGAATAAATTTAAAGTTGGAAATATTTTCTACGGATAAAATCATTAAAATAAATTTAACTATTTAAATAGAAATTCTATAATTTAATTAATATATTTTGTTAACGAAATATAACTCCAAAACAAGGTCGTAATCACCTGACGAAGATATAATCGCAGACGAATTAAAAATATTAAAACCCAAAATACGAGAAAGAACGGGAATATATATTTTTAACCGAAGATCGAAATCATAAGAATATAATAAAATCACTGTCGTGAACGAATTTGTCTAGAATGGTTCGCAACGACAATGATTAATTACATTCAATTATGAATTCAAAATCATCGATAAATCTGTAAAACGAAACGAAATTAGAATAATTAATTATTTACATCAAATTACGCTAATAAAATCATTAAGCTTAATAAATCTGGATTTTAAAAATATGGGGTATTACAGCAACATATAGTAAAATAGATGATAAAGGCTAGCTACAGTCTAGGTAGTCTTATTCTTTAGATCTCCGGTAAATATAGAGTGAATTCATAGCATAGTCTTTATCAATTCATGTAAGTGCGAGAACCCCACTATTATAGCGGGTGGACCGGTCATGCAGGGCAAAACTCGCCTAGCCACTATTATAGCCGGTGGATCGGTCATGCAGGGCAAAATGCTCATGGCACTATTATTTGCCGGTGGACCGGTATGGCCCCGACTCACATGATGTTTCACTGTAATTACTTGTGTCTTTCCCATGTCTTATCGTTACTACGTTCGGTTTGTTGAGCACGGAATCCCCCATTATTATAGCCAGTGGACCGGAAATCATGCAGGGCAAAACGCACCTGGCCACTATTATAGCCGGTGGACCGGTCATGTAGGGCACCCTGTCCCTAACCACTATTATTCGTCGGTGGACCGGTCTGGGTCCGGTTCAACATCTTCCTCTTTAAGTGATTAGTGTCTTAACGTATCTTATTTAAAAGTATTTTACCCTTGACATGCATGGCTAACTATATCCACACTTATCCTCCCAGGAGGGCCCGTCTCATATCTTGGGACACTTGCGCCCCTTATCACACCTCGATATCCTTTCCCCTTTACACTTACACATAATGAAAACCAACTCTTAAGGGCGTGGGTTGAGGCCCAACACCTTGTGACATCACACTCCACCCACTATCACTCTCTAGGGTTTCCCTTGAAACCCTAATTGGACCTATGTGGCCCAATTTCCTCTTGACTTACTACCATTAATTTATTTATCGTCCAACACCTCATCTCATTTAAATTCAACCCCAAATCATATCGCTTTACTCATTGATTTCGCAGGTGATCGACAAACCCTAGTTGTCCACTCCAAACCCTAGCACATTTCTTCCTCCACAAGTAATCTCTCTACCTTCCACCCAACATTACTTACTTCCCATGGCACCCATACGCATCCCTCACATATTAAATTTCCACTCTTAACCCATTACTCCACTCTTCCTTAATTGTTCTTACTTCCACATTTTCCCCCATATTAGGGTTTCCTCCCAAACCCTAATCAAAGTCTCCTATACCCCCTTACACCAACCTACGTACTATTTTTCATCCAAAGTTTCCAATCACCATACAATTCTCCCTTTACCTTACTTACACTTTAAAACAATTTTTCTCACGTAAAGGTCATTCCCATGCAAACTCCATCCACCCCATGCAAGCCCTAGAAATTTCCCATGCAAAGTTCACATCCCTCATTTTTAATCATAATTTCCATTTAACTTTTCCTCATGGATCATGAGATAATTAGGTCAATCTCATGTCCCCCCTTTAGTCAACTCATTTTGCATTTCCCCTTTTTATCCTTTCACCCCACACCATATTATTAATATCCTAGCATGCATGCCCTATAGGGTCACGTCACAAAATATCATAAACACAATAAAACAATCATTAAACACATGTCATAAGGAATTCATATAAGCATACCTCAACTCCAAGCTACGCTACAAGTAATTAGTCATTAAAAATCATATAGTACACAACATGGCATACACATGTCACACACGGCACATAACACACACATAATTGATCTTAACCACATCCTTACCTAATACGACACCGGCCTTGGAGCACGTTCCTACGCCTCCTCCGGGTTTTGACTTGATTCGCCTATAAGAGGGAAAACTATGGATTAACTTCCCTCTAACCAAATTGACTATTCTTCCTACCTTACCCTTATCACAACTTACTATTAGGGCTACAAATAATAATATTACTTTTATAAGTAAAATTAGGGTTATTATTCCTAAGGTAGCTAATCATGCTACTACTAATAAAAAGTAGGTCTTAATAGCTACAATAATTTAAAGTAATTAAAATAATATTTATTATTAACGGTAATAGTTTTAATGTTACTAATAATGATGATAGTAAGGTTAGTGATATATGAAATATTAATAATAGTGACAAGGAACTAAAAATAATAATAATAATAATAATAATAATAACCATAATAGTAAGACTAGTAATAATAACAATAATGATGTTAAAATAATAATACTAAAATTATAGGCCATTAATAATAGTAATAATAACAGTTATTAATATTTCGAAGTTAGGTTAAATAATAATAATAATAATAATAATAATACTAAAAATAACTAACACTAGAATAACAAGGGTTTAGGGGTTGGGGAGTTTAGGGGACTACCTAAGGATGGTGGTGGCATAGGCGGCGACGCACGGTGGCGGCGGCGGCGGCGATAGGGGAAAGGGAGGTGGAGGAGTGGTGGTGGAGGGAGGAGAAGGAAGAGGAGAGGGTGGCAAGGAAAAAATGAAGGTATGGGGAGGTAGAGGGAGCTCCCCTGGTCGTTTTGGAGGGCAAAGGGGGTGTTAGAAGCTGCGGGACAGGCGGAGGGCGGCGGTGCGAAGGGCAGCGAGGCTCGATGAAGGATGATCGGGGAAGGGACTTTGCACGGCTGGGGCGGCACGTGAAGGGCAAGGCAAGGGGCAGTGGTGGTCTAGTTTTGTATAGGAGGGTGTAAGGATGGTCTCGGTGGGCGGCGTTTGTTGCGGCGGGCACCGGAGGCGGCGAAAAGCTCGACTGTTTGAGCGGCGGCGAAGGTAGGGTTTCTGGGTTTTGCGAAAAGAGAAGACCGGTTATGGCTGCTATCGAGGGGTATTTATAGGCTAATTGGAGGGGGAAAACAACAAAGGAGGGAGAGGGAACGTGGGGCAGGTGCGGCAGGTCACCAACCGGTAGTGGCAGCCGGCGCAGGCCCTGTGAATCACAGGGTGCGTTTGGCTTGGTGTGGGGAAAAGGGAAGGAGACAGCATGCGTGAGGGGTAGGATGGGTAGGCTGGGTCGAAAATGGAAAGGAAAGCGACAGGAATGGCAGGAGAGGACAGCCGGGCGGAGCAGGTGACCGTTGGCAGGCGCAGGCTACGGTCTGGGGTTGCAGGCTTGCGTGAGGAAGAAGAAGAAGACAGGCGCAGGGTGGACCGGGCGGTTCAGGGAAGAAAAGAAAAAGGAGAGGGAGGCGTTCAGCCGGTCGGTTTGGGCGAAGGGGGAGGCTGGGCGACCTGACGTGTACTGGACGGGGGGAGACACTAATCTGGGCCGATGGGCTGGCCCAATCGGGGAAAATGGGGGAAAGAAGGGAGAAAGGAGAAGAAGGAGAGAAAAAAAGAGAAAAGGGAAAAATAAGGAATTGGGAAAATAGGGGAGAAAAATAATTAAAATTTTGTAGATAAAAATTTTTTAATAATTTAATCTTAATATATTTTATTATATTAGTTTAAAAGGTAACTTTTAGAAGATATTGGTTGAAACCTTATTTAAATAAAATGAGTATGATAAAATAGCAATTTATTTGTTTTAATTTATTAAATATTCACATCTAATTTTGTATACTTAAAATCCACAAAATAATTAAGTTAAATAAATATAAAGGCAAAACCCTCAACATAATTAAATTAAATAAGTTTAAGAACTAACTTATCCTTAATAAAAGTGATTTGTTAAATTATATGCTTTTAAAAATTTTGGGGGATTACAAAAATATTATGAAGATTGCATCTGACCACCTTCTATTATGGATATTTTTTACTTGGATTGTAGATCCCATCCAATCCAACTTCTTTTAATGTAGAATATTTGTATGCCATTGTGCAATGCTTCTGAAATTAAATCTAATGGGTATGCTCATAAGCTTTTGATTTTATAAATTTTTTATTATATCATTAAGTTTTAATTATTATGGTCCAAAATATTGATTTGAGATTGTAGTAAGTTATCAAATAAAGTGAAGCAAAAGTCTAAATTTTTGTCTATAAATGTTTTCATTGATTGACATTGTATCAAAGTTTAAAGAGTACATGGATTCAAAAATATCATATATGCATATGTGAATAACCAACTATGGGTTTGAATTTGGGTTTAACTTCAGGTTTGAGCTAAGTTCCTCAGTTTTGAGTAGTTTTTGGTTTAGGTTATTGTTGAATCACTTCGGTTCATATCAATTTGAATATTTTAGGGTCAGTTTGGATTTGGATCCAGTCATTTTGAATTTCATATCAATATTGGTATTTTATCATTGGGTTAAAATCAAGTATGGGTTTGGAATATTTGATTTAGGTCAATTGGTTCAAGTCAGCTTTGTCAAGTCTAGAAAATACAAGGGTCAAGTTAGGTATGATGGAGACGTCGTGTTGTGGATTTATATTAATAATTTTTTTAATTTGTAATAAATTTACTGTTTTTCCTTTTTAATGATGGTAAAAATATGTTGTCCATAATAAATTGTAGCAAATATTCCAAAGCATATCTTAGGTTAATGGATGTTGATTGTTATGGTCAATTGGTAGTCTCTTAGTTAATTTAGAAAGAAAAAAAAGGCTTACTATATGTAGTATAATTTTTTTAAAATTTTAAATTAAACTTAAAATATAATTTGTGAAGCTTAGGATATATAGTTCAAGGCAATTGAGTGTGGTGGATTGGGAGATAGCTTAGGATGCTTATTTTTATTTTTATTTTGATGTAGATAGATCAGGATGTTTAGGTCTGTACACAAAATGGAACTAGTTATACTAATTGATAAACTTAAGGTTGATTATATAGGTCATGGTAGCTAGATAAAACGTAAGCCATGATCCTTTATGCTTTCATTATGTCCAAGCTCATAGAAACCTATATATATAATGAACCAAAAGATATATATATATATATATATTCCATGAAAATAATTTACAATTGAATAAATAAAGTGATGAATATTTCTCTGTTTTATCATATGTTTTAAAAAAAGGTAAAATACTCAACAACATTTTTATTCCTCGTTGCTTATATGGAATTTTCTTAATAAAATCAAACATAATAAAAACTTACTTTCATTATTTGTTTGGAAATTTTAATTATGAGAAAAAAATACCTAATATGGAGTGTACATTTTCTTTATGAATTGCTACTTGAAAAAAGGATAATTGCACCATTATCTCCACATCCAACATAGAAGAGGTATTCCCAAAACTCAGTCTATGTCAGATTCAAGGCTAAAAGTAACTTATATCTAGCAATTAAGTGTGGAAAATTGAAATGACCTCAATTTGAGTGGGGTATTATAAAGATTGATCTAGCTACTTATATCAACATAGTATGTTATCCTTTTGGTAATTCATTCCTAAGAACTCCAAATTTAAGTGTGTTAGTCATAGAGCAATTTTTAAGATGGATGATCATCATGGAAAGTTTCATAAATTTTCTGATAATTTCTCAAGAAGCGTGTAAGTAAGGAAAAAGCACGTTGAAAGGACTTGTGTTAATATGTGGGGTCAGCTAATCAATCTGAAAGAGCTCTAGGATAGCCTTCACATAGTTGTATTGACTTGGAGTGTTATAAAAACACTTGATCCCAACCGCTACAAGGTTACCAACCAATTTCTGCAACATGTGCAATAGAAAAAATAGTGGAAGATTTATCTACTAAAACAAGAATGGAGCACATGATAAACTCTAAAGTAGAATACAAATATAACAAACAGAGGGAGAGAGAAAAGAAGAAGGACATGGTGGAATTAAGAGAGTTTATAGAAGAAGAATACTAAAGATTCAGGTTACTATTCTCTATTCCTAACCCGGAATAAAAATCATATCCACAGGCAATGTGTCAAGGGAATAAAAATACCTACAAAAAAATAGGTGTTGTGTACTCAATGAATAGGTAGGTTACCATAAAATAGGCACATTAATACACACATACTAAGTAATAAAGACTATCTTAATGAGATAGATTCCACACATAAGGCCATCACAAAATTGAAATGTAAATCATGTGATAACAACTCCCCAAAACATATATGATAATAATATATGATGGGGACATGCGATTGTAACATAGAAGCAGATGAGATAATAATATATGATCACATTTATAGAATACACAATGAGTATAGCATAAGGTTATGGTGAATCAAGAAATTCAATTATTAACTTATGATATAGTGATCACACTTATTTAAGTAAGCAAACTATGGGCTCTAGTAATCAACTAAAACTATCCTAGTTGGTCTCCCAAATATAACCAAACCACTAATAATAAGATATACAATCGTTTAAGTATGTATACCCACCATATGGCCGAAATATATTGAGAAACTTATAGAGTAAAAAAGGATATTTCTAGATCTTGTAAGGTACTCGGGATTACATAATAAAAAACCATATGAATAGTACCAAATGAATACCAAACCTAATTCAGATAGTTACTCCAAGTGATGCAAATCCTGACTCAAGAATCTTCTACTTTAAATTAGTAATGTTTTATTATAGATTTAGGGCAAACAAGAAACAAGTTGCATAAAATACTACCCAAACATTCAATTGACACAATTTTATTTATTTATTTATTTTTAATAATAACTAAGGACTAGATCTAAAAAAGATCAAGGCAAAACCATGAGGTATTAAAGTCTAATATTCCAAGTGGCATTAAAACCCAACATTATACAATGACATATGAAAGGCCCAAATAATAAGCATCATTAAATATGAACCTATACCACCCTTATATTACATGAGAGTAATCGAAGTTATAGATTAAGGTTCAAACAATGCATAAATACTCAATAATAATTATAATATCATTGAAGGCCCAATCCGAGTAGATCTCACTATTCATTAATTCTAATTGTTCAAAGATAAGGGTAAATGGTCAACACCAAAGTTGGTGGTCAACAAAATTCAATAGTTGACCAAGGTTCAACATTTGAACATAAGTCAACCAAGGGTCATCAAAACTCTAAAGGTTCACATATAAGGCTAAAACTTGACACATGAAGTAAAAGCACATAAAACAACTAAAAGCCTTTAAGACTACTAATTTCATCGTGGGTTAAGGAGAGTTATATGTGATACTAAAAATTTATACTTAACAAATTATTTCCTTAAGATGAATTACTATGAATATAGATATCAATCCTAACCAATTACATGATATACCAAAAATGCCAAATATTGGAAATAAATCTTAATTTTGATAAAACCTTAATGCATGACCATTTTCAACTCAAGGAACACTTTATTCTACACACCACACTTATCTTATTTAATCCTTGATTAGGGACTAATCCAATGAAGAACACATGGGTCGCTTGACCCCATGTAGTATATATGTAATGTAGGTATCTATGATGAGAAAAATTATCGTGTCCTAGTGGCTAGACCTCTTCTATGTTTTATACAACTACCTTCGTGGACTTGGGTTTGAGCCTCTACATAGGAACAAAACATTTTTTATTTTAACTTCTCTATCCCTAGTGATTGAAACACATCAATTTGTCTAATTTTCTATATCCGTCTTTTTTTCAATGAATGAGAAGACTTCTTTCACTCTGTTTGTTCTTATTTAGAAAGGAATGAGAGAGAGTAAATGAATCCAAGCACATCCACTCCCCACCGCTCCCCCCACTTTCCTTTCTATATCCATTAGCATCGATTGAGCCTCAATAGAAATTGTAGTCCAACATACTCCAACCATTGAACCATTGTCCTTCCAATATATGCATTCTATTTATTTATCAAATTAGTTCATATATTTATTTTCAATTGTCACATTTTAATTTCAAATTAGGACTTTCCTGTTCTTCTATTTATAATTTGGTTTTATGAGTATTCTTGTGTCTTTGTTGATTAGTTGATTCTTGTGAAGCAATTTTAACTATTAGGTAGATGTCTATCAACAAAAGTACCTCCAATTGATGTGTATACTTCTTTGGATCGATGTATATCATGCAACATAGAGTAAGATAAGTTATAACACATTGCATGTGGGTGTAGAGTATAACAACTAAATTAATTAAGTTGGTCATTAGTCGGGATATATCAAAGACAAGTTCCTTAACTATAGCATGTGAGCATGACATTTCCATTTTAGGTAAGTGGAGTGCTAAAAAAACCATCATGACCTAGCAACAGCATATCATATACTACCTCCGGTTTTGATAGATGTCACCACATATTTCAAAAACAAACTGTGACCACTAATATATTTTATATAGATAAAAAAGTATAAAAATAACAATATTATGGAAGTATTTTTCAATATGAATATAATAACAATATTTTTGTATTATAGCATATTATAATTTAAGTGAATTTTATGGTCAAAGTTTATCCTCAAAATAGGTGATAATATCTATTAAAAAACAAAAGGAGTATAAAATTATATAGGTTATTAAAAGATGAGGGCTACATATAATTAATCTTACCATATATAAAAGGGGATGTCTACAACAGTTTTTCCCCACCTAAGTACATGAAACAATGTCTTAAGTAAGTTCACACACAAGCTATGTGGAAGAGTTAAAAAAAATGTTCTCACATAAGCCAAATACAAAAGAGATAAGAATAGAGAGAGAGAGAGAGAGAAGAAAAGCTTCATGAGATGAGGAAAGTTTTTTATCATTTCACATAATGGGTTTGCTATTTGGAATATATATCAATGGTGGTGCTAAATCTTTCTTCCTCAATTTTTGAGCTTCTAGCTTAAATGGGTTCTAGGTCCTACTCTCTTTTGCTGTAAATTAAGTTTCCTTCTTTCATCAATATCTTTCATTGCTGAAAAATGTTTTCAGATTATTGTTAAGTGTTAGATCAAGAGTTGGAATTTTTCTATACATTGTTTATCTAGAGAAGTTTGTTTCTTTGGAGCTATAATGGTAGATAATTTTTGTCATTTAATTTGTTTTGTTAGCTTATTTCTATATTAGATTGTGAAATCAGTTTGTTGTGTCGATAATAGATGATGATTTCTTTCCCTCTTGGGTTGGGTGTATTCTGTTTAAGGATGGAACTTGACGCACTTTATATATTGACTTGTTTGTGGAAGTTTGGCTGCGAATTAGATTTTTGAGTTTTATTCGCCTACGTGGAGCTACCTCAAAGTACATGCTTAAACTAGCTATTGTTTTCATAATATTATATTGTATTGGGTATATTCTCATTATGCAACTTTTTGTTTTGGGTACTTACAGAGGTATGAGGATAATGCATATGATCTGTTTGATGAAATGCCTATGCTAAAGTTGGACTTTTTTGTGATTGAGTGGAAAGCATAAGTTGATATACACATAGTTGATTAAGAACATTGATGATTTTAGGCACAAGGACGTTGAGAAAACTTTAAGAATGCTTGATGCAGGTCTTGTGATGAGTGTCTTGATTGCCTGAGTGTAGATGCCGAGTGTTGTTCTTCGTTGCAGGCGATAAGGTATGCTTTCATGCATGAAGCTGTTGAGAATCATGATTAAGATCGTCTTTCCTCACTTTTATGCTACAATTCCATTATCTTCCTCACCCGGTTATGCTTTGTGCTATATATGTTTTCTTTGTTCTTTTTATGATTTAATCAATTCACGATTCATTATCGGCTTATTATTATTATTATTATTATTATTATTATTATTATTATTATTATTATTTTGGTTTTGAATTTTCTAATAATATTTTTCTCCGCTTTAATTTTATTCTATTCGCCATCAAAATACATATTAATCATTTATGTCTCTTCATTGCAATTCCCTGCAAATAGGGACGAAACGTAGCAATGGCGAAAGGAAAGTAGAGCATCAAGATGCTTCAATAGAAATTTCTAACCCTTCTCAAAATTATCAGTATATGTTTTATTTAGAAATTTAAAGTTTCATTTAAAACATTGGAAAATTTTAAATTGATATTATTTTTCTATATTAAAAAGTTACTTTTTCAAATTCAAAAAAAAAATCAAATTTTTTATTTCAAAGTCTACAACTTTTAAAGTTTTGAGAATTAAGTTTTACAATATGAAAATAAATTTATTTGAACAAATTTGATACTTAAAGAATTTTAATTTTTAGAAGAATTTTAATTTTAGGGATATTGCACCATATGACCCTATATTTTGGTGAAATTACACCATAAACTATTGCACCATTTTCTGTTAATGGTAAATATATAACCCAACATTAAGTTCTGACTCCAAAGCTCCTAATCCCGCAAAATAAACTACTCATAAAGGAAATAAAAATTGTATATATGATGTTATCAATTATAAGTTGTAGTTTCTAAACTCATGAATCGTAGAGGTTTAAAAATGTTAATATACAGATGAAAGTATTTAAACAACAAATATTGTATTCAATAAAATATTTGAAAACATTAGATCATGCAATTGAATTGTTAGCATATCTATATTTCATTTCACATATTATTAATTTGCTTTCTTCTAACTAACTTATTATTATTATTCTCTATTGGTTTTTCAATTACCAACTACAAAGTACAATTACCTATAAAAGGCATCCATGTATCTCACAAGTGAAAATCTAGTTATATTTATAACACAAATAATTATTGATAATTATTTCCAATAGCTATACTTATCTATCTATCCAACTAGAAATCAGCTTCTAATTAAACCATGTCTCATTTTATCACGCAGCCCCAAAATACCCCTTAGTTGGAAAATGTAATCGTCACTAACTACACAAGGATAACCTCATATAATCACCAAGGCTATCACCAAAAAAAAATTATGATGATACACATGCCTCAAATATCTAATAAAACGCAAGTAATGCATTTTAAGCTTAAACCACCCATGTCTCTGACTAATAAAAAGTTATTGCTATTCTCTAACTTTGGTCAAGGTATACAAATATCATACCTTAACTAGCAATTTAAACTCTTAGACTTTGACAATTATAATACCCAAGCCCATCAACTCGAACAAAATTATGCTCCCCATCATAAACTAAAATGGTAAGGTATAAGAGAGCAAAACCATAACCCACCAAATAACATACCCAACAACCAAAAAGAGATCAAGCGACTAGTGTAACATTTATATAAACAACTAAACAAAACATCTTATATTAAGAAAATAATTATAAAATGTCATAAGATTAAAACAATAACACTTCTTAAATGATAAGCAACAAGTTTCAAAAAACTTGTCAATAATAATTATATATAATGACTTATATTCAAAAGATATCATAAGTCAATCTTATGACCAAAAAAAGATGATATAAAATAAAAAATATACAATTTATAAGTTGTACGAACATTAAAGCGTTAGTAGGACCAAACAATTAATTCAATTAGAATAATAACAATCAAAAATTTAGAGTGGCCACAACTGTTGTGTATGATAATTCCATATAGAAAGTTCCTCACGTCAAGGTACAAAATGACAGACTAATCAATGGGTTATTAGTTAAAAGGTCAAAAGAACATCATGATTAGTGCACTACCAAGTTGAAGCAATACCAATTAGTTATTTCACGCTGCTCAATGGGTTAGATATGTTTTGCTCTAGCTTTAAAGACTATAGTCACAAAATAGTTCAAAAGCTCTACTAACCAAAATAAAACTTGAAAATTCATGAGATACTTAAAGGTTACATTTATAAAAATAAAATGAAAAAAAACAAAGACCATTTAAAAAGCATGCTTGACCTCATTTTACTATGAAATATAGATAGATAATAACTCTTCATGGATTTAAAAATATTTTTTTATATATAATATTTTAAGAAGCAAAAATTAAGAAAAAACATTTTAGAAACGATATAAATCTAAAAATACAGAATGTAGATGGATGAGTTGGTTACCTGAATAGATAATCACAATCAATACCAGCTTGCAAGAAGGGGTCTAATAAATGACAAAAAAATATATTAAAAATTATAATATTAACATCTAATAATTGTCCATGAAAATCCTTATACTTATCATTCCCTTAATTAATCAAATAATACATATAATATAGTTACTAACTTGATCCCTAAAATAGCTAGGCAGGTCTAGCACCCTACAATTATCTTGTAGAGAACTAAGCTTTGATATATTAAAGCAATAAGCACTCATCCATCCAAGCAATTAAAGCACATTAGGCTCCAACAACACCGAATGACAACCGACCTTCGTACAAAGCCAACCACTAACAAAAGAATCAAATATTAAAGTAAAATAAAGGATCATATTTTTACAAGATTAAGCAATAATTTCTACCATATTACTATTTATTTAATTAATCCCTTTGGCGTTCTAGCAGGTTAGCAATACATTAGTTTTAATTCCATATAAGCAAATCTATTAAATGATGCTTTAAAATTTACTATTATATTTCTTTGGTCTAGTTGCTTATTTTAGTTCGATCCTTTCTATACTTTTTTTAATTAGTCAACCAAATTGTTTATTAATTAGGTTAGTTATTGATGTAGTAGGACATATCCATCCACTTTATTAGTGGTTACCTTATTTTTAGTTGTTGTTAGTTTCACTGTATGCCTATATAAAGGCCCCTACGGAATAATTAATGAAGTTGTAATGAGTTTCTTACTACTTTTTTCCAATTTTTCTATTCTCTCCCAACAAAACTGGTATTAGAGCACATAAGACGAAAAAGGACACCAATAGTTATTTTCGTTCCTATCTCACTAGGTGGGTCATTACCAAGGAAAAGGGTAAAGTGTGTGAGTGAGTTTGTGTGTGTGTGTGTGAAAAAGAGACAGAGAGAGATAACACAACCCGTCACGACTTCTTCTTGATTGATTAGTTACCCCAAAAAATTGAGATCAACATCATTTTACAATGGCAACCGGTGGTGTTAGTCCTTCCTAGCCCCTAATTTGAACTTTTAAAGGAGAAAATTATCAATTGTGAAGCCTCAAGATGAAAAAATTGTTTAAGTCTCAAGAGTTATGGGACTTGGTTTAGAATGAGTACAAGGAACCTAAAGAAAATTAGTCTAGGGAATCATATGTGCAGTTTTGGTAGAATTGAAAGAAATATGTTAAGGTTCTTTTCCTCATCCAAAAAAAACAGTGGATGGTGACGTTTTCCTGATAATTTTAGCAACTATGACTTCCAATCAAGCATAGGATATCTTGAGGCAGGAGTATGTGGGTGATAAGAAGGTAATTGTTGTTAAACTACAAACACTTCTTCATGATTTTGAAACGCTAGAGATGAAAAAGAATAAATTTGTTCAAACTTATTTATCTCGAGTATCAGAAATCGTTAATCATATAAAAGGTTATGGTAAAGTGATTAGTAATGAGGCTATTATGAGTAAAATTTTGAGAAGCCTAACCTTAACATTCAATCATGTTGTTGTCATTGAGGAGTCAAAAGATCTACCCAAATATACTTTTGATGAATTAATGTGCTTTTTACCAGCTCACAAAGATAGGCTTAGAAGGACTAAAGAAAAGGGTGAAGAGAAAGTTTTTCAAGTAAAGGGGGAATCATCTCAAAAGGGAAAGATGAAAATTTAGGATGGAAAGATCATGATAGATATGGATTTTGTGGTCGAGGTCGTGACAGTAGTAGAGATAAAGGTGAATTAGGTGGCTTGAATAGGAGAAACATCCAATTTCCTTATTGTATAAAAAAAATGGTTCATTGCATTACGGAAGTTGTACAAAATAATGCTTGGTTTATTGACAGTGGATGCTCTAATTACATGTTAGGCAGTGGGTCTCTATTTAGAGAGATTAACAAATTATAAAAATTAGAATTATGAATTGGCAATGAGAAGTTAATTAAGGTTGAAGGCAGAGGTACAATTGCTATCAAAAACTCTTACTTCTTAGGATAGAATCACCAAAAGAATAGTATACTATATTGATATAAGTACCCAGATCAATTCTTATAACACTTCACTCAATTTGGGTTTACTATAGAAGCAAAGCCGGGCTAGGATAAAGGAGGAAGGTGGGCACCAGTTGTTTTGGCTAAAGCAAGGTGGTGTGGCATTCAGTCCAAGCTATCGAAAGTGGTAGGATATGTTCAGTTGATACTTCCGAAATGGATGGGGTGTACCAGTGGAAAATGCTGCAGCCAAGGAAGAAAGAAAAAGGAGGAGTTGTAATGGATTTGGCCGAAGGTGGAGGGGATATGGTGTAGTGGATTTGGCTATTTGTTGTTAGGTGCTTTCGGTGCAGGTTGACACAGGTGGTGGAAGCACCTCAGTTGGGCTCACCGAGGGGGTTTGTGGTTGTTTTTGTGATGGTAAGGAGAAGGTAAAGGAGGAAGATGGTTGTGTAATTTCTGCAGAAAACAAAAGGGAGAGAAGAAAGGGTGGTTGAGGCATTTATGATTGGATTTATATATACATACACATACACATGCACATGCACATACATTACATGTAAATGTATCTAATATCAACGTTAACACCAAGGCTCCTTTCTTAACTATCATTTCAACACATGGTACATATCAAAATATAGCATGCTTTTCATGTCAACTACCAACACATGCTACAGATCATAATATACTTAATATCACATAATATACACACAAACATATTCAAAACCCTAATGTCCTAACATACATATATCCAACATTTTCATAGGGTATAATTGTATTGTTACTTGATTTTCAGCAATAATTAAACTTTACCAGTACCCTAGTTAACAGTTTAAGCTTTGATTAGTAAAAATTAACACCTAATAATAATATAAAAGTTAGGATATTAGTAGTAAAAAATTAAAAGGATAAATTTTTATCAAGAGCCTATTAAATACATGCTAATAGTAACTATATTTATACCTCAAAAACTTGGTTAATTTAGCTTAAAATATGTAGCAACACTCACCCTGCATGAGTAGCGTGAGTTGCAAGCATAAGGGGAAGAAATTGTGGATGAAAAGAAGTGATGGAAGAAGGGAGGAAGAAGGGCTCAGCTAAGGGTTTTTAGCTTCATTTGAGGGCTTGTAGAGTGGAGTGAGGGTGGTGGCTGGGTGTGGGGAGAGTAGTAGCAGCGGTAGAAACTGTGATGGTAGAGGCTAGAAAATGGGTGCAAGGAAGGGAGAAGGAAAAAAAAGGAAGGGAAAAGAAAGGGAAAAGTAGGGGATGTAGGGGAGATCTCGATCATCTAAGGTAGGGAGGTGGTAGAGGATGTGTTAGGGGGTTGAGGGGTGGCTTTGGCATCGATGGAAGAGGGGAGACTACAGGTGCAAGGTGGTGATGCTATGTGGAGGTCGAGAAGGGGAATAAAAGAAAGAGGAAGGGAAAGGTAGATAAAGGGGTGAGTAGTGGTTGCTAGGTGGTGCAAGGAGGAATTAGGGGAGGCTAGGGGTTGGTTGGGTAGTAGAGGCGGCAGTTGAGGGCGGTAAAGCAAAAATATTGGAGATGAGAGAAGAAGGAAAGAAAGGAGATAAAGGGTTCTACAGGCTGAAAGAATGGTGCCGATGTGTGTGTGAATGTGGAATTATCAATTATGTAAAACCAATGCTCGATTATTTTGGAATTAGTAAGATGAAGGTTTGAAATTGATGTATTGATGATGAAGATATTCGAATATGGTGGATTAATGAAGATGATGATTCAATGATGGTGATGACAATTTGATGGTGATGAATTAATGATAAAGATTATTTGAATTGGATGAGACGATGATGATTCGACAATTAGGGTGTGAAGATGGATGGTTTCGTGGGTTAGGGTTAGGGTTAGGGTTTAGTATCAAAAATTAGGGTTAGGGTTTTTCAAATTAGGGCTTTGATTTTGGGATGTTTTTGGACGATGAATATGGCTAGAAGGGTATGGGTTATGGAGTTTAGAAAAGATAGCACTTAATCTCTAATTCACACAAATAAAAAGATTAAAGGTTCTAAGATTAATCGTTCACACATTCGTTTAAACTTAAGATGAACTCACACAGAATTCAATATTTGCAATTTGCATTCAACTTCAATTCAATCAACCATGTCTTCAATCGTGTGTTCTTATAGCTTATATAACCAAGGATAAAAATTACAAAATACTAGCTAAAAGGTATAATTCTTTAAAAGATATCAAGCTAAAAGATATTAGAATATAGAACATTCTTTAAAAATGTAGATTTATGCTTTTTTATTCTCTAACTAATCTCTAACTCTACTACTTAATTAATTAACTAAATCAACTAATATGCACATCCAAGCTGCATTCCATTCATCCCATTGTACCTAACCATGCATGTCATGCACATGTACATATACTCCTAGAAGCTTGTATGGTACATTTCATCTATAACTAGCAACGTAACCATCTATTTGTCTTCAATTTTATGGGAGATCCATTATAAATGAAGAACAATTGGTTTCATAATGATAACTGTCAATTCTTGAGTGTTTGCTCCTGCATTAGGTACTCGAGGAAAGGAAATGTGTAGGAGAAGAAGGAAATAAGGAGAAGAAAAGAAAGGGTAGGTAGGGTTAGTTAGGTGGAGGTGTAGGCTACAGGCACATGGGTGCAAGGTGGCAGGGAGAAGGAGAATAAAGGGAAAAGGTGGTAGGAATGCGGGAGGCTTTGTAGGGGGGATTTTGGCTTGAAATGGAAAGGAAAGGGATAGGAGAGAGAGGAAGAGGGCATGGCTACAAATGGCAATGCAGGGGGAAGAGTTGCAGGGAAGTAGGTGTAGACATGCAGTGGCTCGATGTGCAAGGGGAGAAGGAAGAACAAGAAGAGAGGCGAGGTAGGCAGGCCGGTCGTATGGGGAAGAAGGAAGAAAGGGCTAACCCGTGCGTGAGGGAGAAGGAGAGGAGTTGGGCTGGCCCAATCAGGGGTAAAGAAGGAAGGAAGAAAAAAAGAAGGGAGGAGTGGGCTGGATGGGCGAAAGGGGGAGAAGGAAGAGAAGGGGGCCAGTGGCCTAGCGGGGGAAGGGGAAGAAAGAAGACGTTGATTGACCCACAAAAAAGGAGAATAGAAGAAAAAGGAAAAAGGAAAAGGGGGGAAATAAAAATAAAATAATTTTTAAAATTAGGGTATTTAATTATTTAGATGGATAAATTAACTTAATTAAAATTTAAGATATTAATTTAAGATGATAATTTTAGTAAAATATGGGTTTGGAAAATTATTTAAATAAAAAGAGTATGATAAAATAGTAAAATATTTATTCTAATTTATTAAATAATCATATATTTTTTTAAATCAAAATTCCACAAATAATTAGATTAATAATTTAAAATTAAATTATTCTAAAAAAATTAATCATTATTTTCTAGGTCTACGACTTTAGGGTATTACAACCTTATTTTTAGCTATTGTTAGTTTCATTGTATGACTATATAAAGGCCCCTATATAATAATTAATGAAGTTGCATTGAGTTTCTTTCCACTTTTTCCCATTTTTTCTATTCTATCCCAATAAAATGTCCCTTTTTTTTATAATAGAGCTTAAGTGTGCATTGGCATATGCCAAACATCCATACAAATGTAGATTCATTCCTATTATTTTCTTCTCAATAGAGAGAGGAAAAAATTTATCAGAATAATGAATTCCATAAATCTTATTAAGAACTAGGATCATTCTTCAACTAAATAGGACTGTCAAATTTGGGGATGGTAGAGGAATTTGAAATACCTCATGTTAATTGAAGTTATGATTAGAAAAAGAAAATCATACTAGCGAATTCTCCTTCAATTACCCAAACCGGGTTAACCAATAGAGATGAACTTCTTCATTCTTACTACTTTCCCAAAATCACACTACGATCAACCAATCATTTTTTTTTGGTACGTAAGTATATATATTATTACTGCCAAAATGAAAAGTGAGGAGTACACCCTCTCAAGATCTCAATGAAAACAAGCTAGTATAGACTCACTAATTTGGTATAATATTTATTGTGGTTAAAACATTGGAAACAACTAGCCATCTCTTTGACAACAAAATGTAGTAGCTACTCTAGAGTTTGTGTGCTTCCATGGAAAATACACTAATTACATTCATTCCACTCATAGTAGGAGCCAATAGCAAAGAGGTACCTCAACACCATAGATCTAATCCTTGGACGTCTTTCTCCCTTTTACATCCAATTCAGTACATCACTTAGTGTAGCAAGCTGATGGGTGCATCATAGGCCTATAATGGTCATCTTCTATTATTGGCCTAGCATTCAAAGTTCTAATGGTTTACTGTCTCAATTGTGTTCTTACATGAAATACACGATGGATTGGAGGACAACCCCATCTTATTCATGCGGTCCTTTATGAAAAGCCCCTTGTAAATGGTAAGCCGTAAATGGATCTAGCATCTCAGGATGGATATCGGATTCCAAACTACTCTCCACCAATCTATTTTATTCCCTCTAGATCTCAGCATCTCATGTACCTTAGTAATGTTATAATGCCCCTCACACAAAAGGTGTTGCCTATCATTAGACTCCATTAAGCTTTTAGAGTGAGGTCTAATTTGTAGTTGTCTACCAAGATGAAGAATTTATGGCAGGAACTCCCCATAGATCTCACCCCTTTAAAAAGTAAATGGACCCATTTCACCCATTTTTCAAGGTAATATTTCATAGGAGTTGACCCAAAGTAGCAATATTCCACCATTCCAAGTCCATCAAACCAAGGCCACCTTCCTTCTTGGGTTTGCAAACATAAATCCATGTGACCAAGATTGTTTTTATTATCCAAAATGAGAACGAGTCCATAGGAATGAATGACAAAGAGCTTATAGTATATAGGAATAATTTGGGAAATAAATACATAAGACCCTAATAGGCTTGAATTCCAAATAGATCGAATCTCACTAGTTGTAGTCGGCCAACATAGCTAAGCAATCTACTACGCACATTGTCAGATTTGATGTAAACATGTAACTTAGGTACTAAAATTCAACAACCTTTAGTATATTCCTTATTAGTGGTAGCCTCAAATATCTCACTCGAAGAGTGTCTTTTGAGATTTGAAAATTTTATCATAAAGCATCTATTTAGTATCCTCTTATACACAACCTCTTTAAAAAATAGAAAATTTTTTATATTTAATTAGAACTTTGGAAAACTAAAGAAGGTGGTGAATATTTCAAGCATAGCCTGTATAGAGTTCAAGCCTCCTCGGTGGAAGAAAAGGAGATCATTTGCGAAGAGTAAAGAGATCAACTTTACTTTCTTACATTTAATATGGGCCTTGAAAGTAGAGTTGCTTCAAATGGTAGCTAACATTTTATTCATATATTCCACAATAATCACAAAAAGGTCAAGAGATATGGGATCTATTTGTCTAAGTAATTTTTCAGCTCTAAAAGGAGGATAAAAACCCCCCATTAAGAACCAGAGAATAGCTTACAAAAGCTACACAAACCATAATAATTTTTACATAATGCATATGGAAATTCAAAGCCAACAACGTCTTCTCTAAAGATTTCTAAATAATAGGGCCATAAGTTTTCCACATATCCAACATCATTATGCATCTAGGGGATATGTGTTTGTTACTATAACCATTTACTAGTTCAGTAGCCATTAATATATTTTCACCAAGGTTTCTTGAGCTTCCCTAATTATTATATGGAGATAAAGTTGAAGCCGATTTGCTATAACTTTAGCTATAATCTTATAAAGGATATAACAACAAGCTATCATTCTATACTCACTAGCATACTTAGCATTTTGTACTTTAGCGATAAGATTAAGCAACCCAATATTTAGAGCAAGGGGTAGAATACTTGTGAGAAAGAACTCACAAATTGCTAGCCATAAATCCTCACAGATGATTTCCTAAGTTGCCTAAAAGAAAAAAATCATAGTAAACATCTAGACCTAGTGCTTTATGGTTTCTTATACTACAAAAGAGCTACCTTCACTTCCTATTTAGTCACAAATGCAAGAAGAGATTGTATAGCTTCATAAGAGAAATTATAGCTCTTATCAACTACTTATATGGAGAAGCAGCCAATAATAAGAATATGAGTACCTTACAAGCCCCAAAAAAATTAGAACACATAGAAAATACCCCAATGACCATCGTGCATGAAGCCATTTTCATCCTTGATTACATTAATCTTGTTTATCTAATGTCTCCCTTTAACCACAACATGAAAATAGTGTGAATTAATATCTCCTTCTCTAAGCCATATAATTCTATATTTTTGTTTGAAGAAATTATTGAAATGCCCCAGAATTATTTATTTTAAGAGTTATAATCAAATAAGGATTTATTGTGGGCATTAATTTAATTATTTGTTTTATTTGGAATGGGAAGGATTTATCTAAATAAAATTAATGAGGAAATTATAAATATTTTTATAAAGAAAAAATTGGGATTTTTGCTAATTAAAAAGGAATTTAGGAGAAGTCTTTAAAAACCCTAAATTAGCCTAAAAAGGAAATTTAATATTTTTTTAAATATTTTTATTCTAAATATCTAAAATACTCTAATTAATTTATTTAACCCCAAACCATTTAAATTTTCCTTTTCCTTTTTCCTTTTTCTTTTTCTTCCTTCCTTTTTCTTCCTTTTCTTTCTTTTTCTTTATGTCCTTCCTTTTATTTTCTTCCCTCACCGATTGGGCCAGTGATGCAGCCCAATCTTTCTTCTTTTCCTCCCTTCTCCTACGGCCCAGATGGCCCTCATGTTCTCCTTCCTACAGCAGCCAAGACACCGCATATCGTGGCCTTTTCTCCTAGAACGCCACGTTCTATTAATGAAATTTTAACCACAGGCGACTGGCCCGTTTCCTCCTCCTTTTTCTTTTCTTTCTTTTTTCCTCGACCACCCGACTCACCTTCTTCTTCTTCCTTCGGCGTCGTCCACCTATAGCTTTGAGGGCCAAAAATGGCGCCGCCGGCCACGTGTGACGTGACCGGCCTTTTTGCCTCTCTTTCTCTTCCCCTCAACACACATTCTAGCATGAACTACCCCACTTCCCTTTTCTCCCGCACGATCACCCCATTTTCTCTCGCGAAGGTCGGGCACAATTTGAAATCATGCTGACCGATCAAAGCCACAATTACCCCAATAACTCACCGGCATTGACCTCCTTCCAACTTCTAGAACTTGACCCTACCCTCTAACACTATAAATACCCCTCATGTAGTATGGTTTAGAGATTTTTTTCTCCAAAACCCTAAGTGCAAACCTATGCGCCATCGTGACTTCAAACACGCCGTTTGCCGCCGTTAGCCAACGTCACTACCACATCTTCCTCCCAAATTCTTCCTTGCATTGCACTCCAGCTAACTAAGCTCTCCACCTCCTTTGATTCTTCTCGCATGAGCCACCATAGCCATGCGAAATCCCCTGTCCATCTCACAAAAAATTTTCCCCCAACCTTTAAGCCACCATCCGCCACCACATCTGCCATTTCTATTGCCTTCTGCACCACCCAAAAACTTCTTCTAATTCTCCTCCACCGAACCATATCCTTATTTTCTCTTTTCCCTTTCTATTTCCCACTTTTTCTTCATCTTTTTCCCTATTAGACTCCTTTTTCGGCCACTACAGTGCACCACCATTGGTGCCACCCATCCCCGCCGACTCAAGGTGAAACCCTAAACCTTCTCAGCCCTTCTTTTCTATTTATTGTAATTTATTCTATTTTTATTCCAAATTTTAGTATTTATTCGAATATAATTATTATTGTTATCATTATTATTGTTGTTGTTATTAGATGTAATATTATTGATAAATTTTGTTGGTAGGGTGGAGATTATTCTTGAATTAGATATATTGTTATTTTCAAATTTTAGGAATTTAATGGAATTATTATAAGTTTACTATTATTATTAATATTATTAGTAGTAGTAGTAGTATTAGTAGTAGTAGTAGTATTAGTAGTAGTAGTAGTAGTAGTAGTAGTAGTAGTAGTAGTAGTAGTATTAGTATAATTATTTTATTAATATTGTAATTATTTTAGGAGGCCAAGACCTTAAATTTTAATTAGGTCTCGCACCCTTGTATTTTTAGTACTATTATTACTATTAATATTATTATTATCTTTATTAATTTTAATATTATAAGTATTATATGTTATTAATATTATTATTACTATTATTGAATAGTACTTTTATTATTTGATGTAGGGTAAAAAACCCCACCTTGTAATTTTAGGGTTATATTATTACTATGATTATTTCTACTAATATTAGTATTATTACTAATATTTTGTTATTATTAATATTATTATTATTATTATCATTATCTTGCCAACATTATTTTGGTGGAGGGTAGAAACCCTTATATCACCATTCATTTTAAATTACATTAGTATTATTAGTAGTATTTTTTGTAGTATTTTTTGTAGTATTTTGTATAGTTAATTCTAGTATGGTATTATTTTAATTAAAAATCAAGTCTTAGGATAAGTTATTGAATAATAGCATTTTTAGGAGGGAATTTAATTCAAGTATTTTCCCCATAATAGGTGAGTCCATCCAAAGCCCTCAAGTGGTATAGGGGCGTGCTCCAAGATTAGTGACATTCTTAGGTAAGGGGTGCTAAGGCCATTTATGTAATATGTGATTTATATGCCATGCATGCCATGTGATATGATTTATTGTGTATTTTATGTGTATATTGTATAATTATTATGAATGCAGCAGGATATGGAGTTTAGGTGTGTTTGTGTAAATAAATGGTGGCATGAGAATGATGCGTATAAATGTGTACTTATTATGGTATGATATGGTCTTGAGACATGCATGATAGGGTTTTGCATGGTGTTAGGGTTTTGCATGGAATCACATGGTGTTAGGGTTTTGCATGGAGTTTCATGGTGGTATTAGGGTTTGTGTGGTGGTATTAATATTTCATGGTGGTATTAGGGTTTGCATAGTGGTATTAGGGTTGCGTGTTGGTATTAATGTTACATGATGGTATTAGGGTTTGTATGGTGGTATTAGGGTTGCACGATGGTATTAGGGTTTACATTGTGGTATTAGGGTTGTTTGGGGGTATTAATGGTTGCATGGTGGAAGTTAAGGTTGCATGGAGTTAGGATTTGCATGGGAGTAGGGTTTACGTGGAGCTAGGGTTTGCATGGTTGTTAAGGTATGTCATAGTTAACTATGGTGGTGGTGGTTAACCTGAGTTGAGGAGTAAGCATGGTAAGAGTCTGACTTGCATGTCTTAAAATGAACTTCTGAATAATATACTTAAAATATTAAATACGAAAAGTGAAAGATGTTGAGTCGGGCCCAAACCGATCCACCGACATAATAGTGGCCAGGTACTGAGGTAGCCTAGAGACCGATCCACCGGCTTAATAGTGGTAGGGTATGTTACCCTAGTGACCGATCCACCGGCTAAAATAGTGAGGGATCTCAAGCTCAACAAAACAAAATTTATATGTTGTTAAGATGTGGGAAGACACTAATAACTTACGATATTTCACCATATAAGAAGGGGCTAGACCGATCCACCGGCATATAATAGTGGTAGGGCATGTACCATAAGTGACCGATCCATCGGTTATAATAGTGGCCAGGAGCCAAAGTGCACTAGAGACTGATCCATCGGCAAAAATAGTGGGGTTCCCGTACTTGTATGGAC
Organism: Tamarix austromongolica; assembly: GCA_039764185.1. Lineage (NCBI taxonomy): Eukaryota > Viridiplantae > Streptophyta > Magnoliopsida > Caryophyllales > Tamaricaceae > Tamarix > Tamarix austromongolica. Next base: position 24,661,307 of record CM077817.1, on the reverse strand, counting down.
TCGATAAAGAGCATGGTGTGAAGATAAACTCAATAAAGGCTGGATGAAGTAAATAATCTGATTTGTATTGAATCATGATATTTCACCTAAGCATTTGTTTTATCTTATGCTAATATGATTGAATTCTATGCCCTTTATTATTATGCATTGGTTGTGTGAATTATGTATGCTAGCCTTAGTACTCGGTTACCTTACTCAGTACTTAGCGTACTAATCACCCGTTTCATAGGTGTTATTCATTCCTACGAGCAAAAGGCCCGTCTGACCTGTTGCAAGTAGGAGACGCTTATTTCGATGCTATCGATGTCTATGGGACATCAGGAGAGGCTAAGTGATTGTGGGCTGGATCGGGTCTTGGAGTGGCATGGTCATTTTCCTTTTGAGATTGTTATTCATGTTACCTTTTTATTATGTTTGAGTTGCAGAAATAATTTTATTAATGTTGTTTATTTATTATATGGAAAAACAATAGCTGGTATTTCGAATTATATAAAGACTTTACGCGTACTCTAATTTTTGTTTTTATAAATTTGGATTATTAATGATGTTATTGGTAGTGTTTTCTTAGCCTTAGCACTTTGTACCGGAATGGTAGGAGTGAACCGGTCTGGTACTAAGTGTGGCGGTAACATCCCCAGAAATTTACGGTTTTAATTTATAAGTATTGTCTTTTTTTAAAAAGAAATGTGTAAATTTTGGGGGTGTTACAATTATCTTCACGTTTATAAAGATTTTGTAATGTTTTTATATAGTTGTGTTCTTGAGTAATAAGATGGGGATCAAAGGGGAAAGAGTTAAACTACATTTGGATTTGATGGAGTTCAATTTTTTAAGAATGAAAATATGTAAAAATGCTACAAAATTTTTATATATTAAGTCACTTCATAGGATTTTTAAGTTACTTTAAATGATACCTAAGTAAATTTAAGAAGGGGGCACTCTATTTAAACACCCATCCCCGCTTTACTATGGGCATAAACTCAGGGCCCTCCATCCACATGTTATACTACCATAGATGTGTGATCTAAGATGAAGGGGTATAACTAGGATCTCAAATTACCAAAAGTTTCTAACCAAGCTTGATTACGAAGTACACACCCAAGCTTATAAGATACTCTCTGTAGGAAATCTTATGTGTTTGACCATGTATGATAAACTCAAGCATAGTTGAGATCATCTAATTATAAGGACTTAATTCACTATTCTAATTCATCAATCGCTTGCTCATGTAAAGTACCCTACTACTTCTCATCTAGAAAATAATACTGAAATCACCTAGCACCATCTATGGCTTTTGTTGAGGTTGTTGAAACCACTGCCATAAATTATTGCTCTCATTACTTATATTTAAATCTTAAAAAATGCACACATATTACTCCAAAATCTAAGTATAATATTGAAACACAATTGTTTACCTTCATTACAGCTTGCTACTCCCTCAGTTCTCCAATTGTTTACTTACCAATCAAACCAAATGCATCCATTATAATGGTGTTGATAGTTGTTCAACCACCACTAGCCTTGAACCAAAGATCAACGGATATTTGTTGTTTTACTCTAATTTATTTGTGTCTCCATTCCATTATACCAACCTTAGATAACCTATTTTCTCAAATACGCAGGCGTATTTTTTTTTATTAAGAGGGACATTAATCCCTCTAATGTTCTAACACCCAATATTCATAATAAAAGAATATTGAGATTAGTGCAATAATCCTCCTTTAATACTCTTTTACCCTTGATATTTGGGACCATGGATGGTAAAATACCTCATTTTTTAATGTATCAAGCCTTCTATATGTTGTAACCTCATCCACCCTTATTATATATTTGTTTGCATTATGCAGGTAACCTCTAACATTCTCAAGAAGCTACATGCATATTATGTGTAGTATAAGGGGATGTAATTCCAGAGACACCATAGCGTCTATTCTTTAGTAGTATGTCTATGCCTTTCCCTAACAATAACCCATTGTTTTGTTAAAGCCTAGGTATAGTGAAAAGTGAATTAACCAGTCAAATGGCTAGGTATATTACATTTCACGTTGAACTTTGATCTCTATCCATATCCAATGAGTTGTTTTTCTATTATTACCTTTTGGTTTCTTATTCATCATGTAACTAAAAAGATATTTTTGCATATAAATTTCCAATATAACCCTAGCATAGTATATATAATCTTTATGGGGAGTAACTCGATCCATGCCAAGAGGACTAACAATATAGCTAATGATTCTACTTAGAGAGTAAATGGACCATAAGTGTAAAGTTAACCCCTATTAACTAGACCCAAGTTTGCACAAATTAAAACTCTTAGGGATTAAAAGCATAATCCTTATGCCATTTTTTCAATAACATAGGTTTACCCATGATATTCTAGTGAAGTTATTGTAAAATAAATTGACACTCTTCCTCTTATTCAAATTGAAAGATAAAATGCTTGTGCTCATGGGAGAGAACCTTGGGGGTATTCACTTGTTGCCATTGTGTCCTAAATAAATGTTACATCGATAAGAAATTAGTGTGGGCACCAAAGATACATTATACAAGAAAGTAATTCCATATCTTAGCCTCTACCTCTAATTCCTCCTCCTTAACTACTACCGTTATAAACCCTTCATGAATATTTAGAGCTACATTATGTTATTGGATAAGATTATTTGGGCTATAGTTTCAAATAAGTTTATCCCTCCAAGAGGAACCATGTACATATTAAGGAATGGCGATCTCCATAGTAAGTGTATTAAGGTTTGGGAGAAAAGGAATATATTCTCTAATTATTGGGATTGCATGATTCTCCACTCCTATGGCGCGTCTACTTAGAAGGGTTATCTACTGCATAGAATACTAGTTCCCCATTCAATGGTTCATTTGTTGAATGGGGTAAAGTAGATTGTGTTAATTATTCCTCATATGCTTTGGTTAGTACTTCTCTTTCTCCTTAAGTAGAGGAATCAGTTGAAGTCCTCTTCACTAATATTAAAGTCTTGGAATGCACAATTTTCCTTCATCCTCTTTCCATAAGATGGATGAGAGATTAGGGTTAGTGTAATACTCCATTTTTTTAAAAATGTTAATTACAAATTAATAATTGTATGATTAGTTATAATTATTATTTTATAAGATTTAATATCAAAAGTGCTATTATTAATCATATTATTACGACAATTTTATGTATAAAAATAATCAGGTTAAACAGTTAATAGAAACTGACTATTTATTTTAATCCTAGTTTTTATCCATAAATCTTATCCTAATTATTTTATTAATAACCATGACTCGTAACCCGAAATAAATTCCTAAAATTTATTCCCAATTCTTTTATCTTTTTCATTTTATTTAAACCTATCTTAAATCAAATTATTTTTCTCCAAATTATAGTTTTACCCAATACCCTGATTTATCCGAATTAAATTTAAAATATGTATATAATATATATTTTTCTTCTCCCTTTCTCCCTCTGCCGTTTACTGTCTCTTCCCCGTAAATACTCTCCCAACCTCCTTCACTTTCTTACTTTACTCCACCCTTTGCATTTATACTCACATACACACGTTACACGCTACACAGATACACGCCACACTCCAATCATTCCCCAACCCACTATTCATCCCAACGCCCCCTACTACTTTCGACGCCCTTCCTCGAGCCCCAACTAAACAAAGCCCTATGCTATATACATGTGCACACTCACACGCTCTGAACAAGCCCCTTGCCCAGCATAATATACATATACACGCATGCAGCCTTCCACCCCAAGCAGCCCCCCTCTATTTTTTTCAGTTCTCCCACACCAAATAGCCCTTACCCTCTCCATGCCCCATCTATTTCCAACCACCAAACCCAGCAGCCCCTGACCTCCTCTACGAAACCCATCGTCCAATCCCCAACTAGCCCCCCATGTATCACCCTCATCGCACAACCACAACTCCCCAGCCCTTCCCTTCCTCTATTTCATCTAATTCCCCCTATTCCATTTGTTTCCCATACACTAACCCCCGACCACCTCGCATCCAAACCTCCCCTTATCTTGTTCAATCAACAAGCAGCACCACTCCCCCGCCAGCCCACACAGCATCAAACCTCTCTACCAACTTCTCCCTTCATCCTAGTAGCTACAACCAAAGCAGCCTCCTTGCAACACCAACCACCATCGTCGCCCAGCACCCTCCACCACCGTCGACCAGCCACCGGTCTCCACCCCCATCGGCTTCCGCCCTTTTCTTTCCCTACCTTGCCTAGCCAACTCTGGCCCAGCCAGCAGCCATACCCCTTTCTTTCGTGCATGACTCACATTGCATGCAGCGTGAGTTGCATGGTGTTTTAAGAAAACTTGGTACATATATTAAATGTAAGGATATTTTGGTAATTTTAGAAAAATAAATATTTTTATACTATGATTATTATTTTATCTGATAGATATTAATTTAGTATTTGTGGTATTATTTTTAGGTACGAAAGTTTAATTAGCAAGACCTAATAAATTTTAGTGGATATCGTTAATTTTATGTTTTTGCTAGAATTTAGGTAACCGTTATACTCTACTAAAATGATAAAAATTGTGTGGTAGCAAATTAGGGTTTTTGGTGTGTGGAATATGTTAAGCATGATTTATTTCGATATAATTATGCGTTAATTACTATTATTATGAAAACGGATAAAGCGAGTATGTTATATGATATAAAATATTTCAAGTAAGAAAGTATAATTTAAAAAAGATTCTAATGACGGAAAAATATTTTGTATGATATTTATGTATAATATAATAGGTTGAGTATGCTTAGATATAATTATGGAATAATTATTATGGATGTGTGCCCTAGGGGCAATTCAGTCATTTTTGTGCATTATGATATCTATTCTGAAAATTATGTTTAATATATATTATCTGTTGTGGATTATACGATCATGTGTTTTGTACGTTTTAAAAGTATAGGGTTTGTATGCAGAAACATGTGTAAGGACAAAATGGTCTTTTGACATAGTTGATAGTTTAAATTTCATAATAAATGATTAGATTATTTTTTTTAGTCTTTTCAAGATAAATTAATAAATAAAATATATTTATTATTTAAATGGATGCTAATCAAATAATTATTGGCCTCAGGGGCATTTTGGTCATTTTCAGTCTAGTGCACCCAAACATGAAAAATTGGATATAAGATGGCCTTAGACTTTTGGTAGGTTGACCTTAGTATTGACTTTGACCTCCTTTGGAGTGTTGACCTTAGGGTTGACTTGGATAATTGAAAATAAAGGAAAATTGGATAAGTATGGAAATGAGAATCATTATGCAATATGTATTATCTGTGATCACCTTATAAAAATACTAATACGTAAAGTGGAAGACCTCAAGGTTGGGAATAGTTTCTCTCTAGGGGTAGCTATCCAAGAGACGAGTTAGGAGTCCTCGATTTTTTTGGTTTTCTAATGTGTCGGTTGTGCCCCAGTAAGGCCCTAGTATACTCTATAGGTGACCTACGGGCCCTATAAAGGGTATCGATACTTAAGGATTAGGTGTTCGAGATAAAGAGGGTATTGTGTGTCTTGTGCATCAGTATGACCAGAGTGTTGTTATGCCTCGGAGTTGGATGGTTGGAGGGTATCGTGTTACCTTATGCGTCAGTATAACCGGTGTACTATTATGTCTTTGGGTTATTATTGTATCCCTCTCAAGTACATAAAAATAGAAATGCTATGATTGAAATGATTATTATTAGATTTTGGATTGGTTTGGTAGTAGTCGTTGTGCCTACCTGTGGTTTTGGGTAGTAGTCGTTGTGCCTACCTGTGGTTTAAGGTAGTAGTCGATGTGCCTACCTGTGGTTTTGGGAACCTTTGTGCCTACCTGTGATGGTATTATGTCTGTGAACATACCTGTAATGTGATGGATTTTATTATACCGCACATGTAATATACCTGTGGTGTTACGCATTTTATTATACTGTATTTTTAAGTATACATGTGACGTTTTGTCATTAGTTATTATACTATACCTATGAGTATATATGTGATGTTATGTATTGTATTATGTTGTACCTATAAGTATACCTGCAATGTTGGGAATCTGAGTATATTTTATCTGTGAACATACCTGTGATGTTCTATAATTGGTTGGAGTTAACGCTGAGACATGAATTATGCTGTAAAGATTATAATTGTGGTGTAGAGTGGGTTTTGATTATCACCTCAGAAAGCATTTAGGGATGCTTAGTTGATAAGTGTTATTATACTCTAAATAAGCATGCATGAATAGTATATAGCTAGTGACTATTGCTTACCTGTTATGATTATTATGTTGGATCATCTCATGTATATCTTAATGTTTATACCATGTATTGTCATGATGCCTTATGGTTTTTGTATTAGGGTCTTCTTCTAATCATACTTCAGATAGTATCTCTGGATTTTTCATTTGGTAAGTTCAGTTGTTTCAAAAGAGTGAATATGAGTAGTATGTGACCAAGATGGATTTTGATTATCTAAATAACTACTGTATCTCAATCCTCGTATGTGTATGTATATGTATTATACAATATTAACGGTATGCCTTGCATGTGTTCTATGCTATTTATCATATTAGTTTAGCATAAATGGTTACTCAATACCGTGGTACTGAAGGGTTTGTTTTCATGGGCCCCTGCCTATTTAATGGGCAGTGGACTTTGTAGGTTAGTTTTCGAGTCCAGTTGAAAGCTATCGGTTAGTTTTGAGAGCATAGGAATCTCTGGTGTCTCTTCTCTTATCTAGTCTCCAATTGTTTCAAACTTTTGTGCCCTCTTGTAATTTATCTCTTGAGTTTTGGTTTATTGTTGATGTTGCTTTTAACTAGTACTATACTTATCTATTATTCTCTTTATTCTGACTTTTGTCATTATGTTATTTGATTAAAGAAATGTTTTAGTCTTATCACTTAGTATAAGAATGGTAGCGGATGCCAGACTTATACTGAGTGTGGCGGTAACACCCATTATTTTATAATTAATGTTTTCGCAAAATGAAAATATTTAGTAGTAAAAATGGGGGTGTTACAGTTAGCCCTCTGTGTCATCAATAATTTATTATTTTTCTTATATGTCTAAATTGTGTTCCATAGTTGATCTAGTGATCTAGTTATCAGAAGACGAACACTTTCAATTACAAGGTAGAGAGAAAATGGAAGGAGAGAAAGGACAATGAAGAATAGACCTTTCCACTTTATTCTAATGACGATTTTAAAGGACAGAAGGAATAGCCTTCTAATATGTGACGGTATTTTATGGAGCTAATTTAAGATATCCTATTACATTTTAATTCTAAGAATTATCATTTAATAACATCGTTTTTCTATTAAACACTAAATTGACATTCCTATAATCTATTCTTTCCACAATTGTCCTTTACATTTTTTTTCACACTTTCCTCTCTCTTATGTTAAGTCCTCTCACTTATCTCTAAAATATTTTGAAATTCTTTTATCAATTCATCTAAATAATAATCATAATCAAGATATAAATCATGAATATAAAATTCTACTTTAATTATTCTTAATTAACTTTTAAATTCAATTTATGGTAGAAATTATTTGGGGGGGGGGGAAGAAGCTTACTAAAAAAGGCTGAAGTAGAGCAAAGGCCTAGAGGTTGGTTTACCAACTCACATGTCTAAACCCTTCCCCAATCGATGACCTTACTTGTCTCTTTCTCTCTCTAGTCATCTGGCTCACACATCTCCCTTTCTCCAGCCACTAGCCACGCACAACCCACCCCTAATAAAGTTGCATGACCCGTGTGTTGCTCATTTGTTTTGATTTTATTTACATACCTTTTAGTTTCAGGTTGAAGTATATTATGCATATTATATTTGATCCTCTTACACCATTTTTTTATATGTTAACCAAATGAATGAAAGGAACTTGAGACTTGTGTTCAGACCATTTTAATTTATATGATTCCTAATCAAACTAGAACTAATGTGTAAATAATTTCATCCCACTTTTGGAAATTTATGGTAATATTTAAATTACTACAATATCACTTAACTCGGTATATATTGTTTATTTGTTCCCTTATCCAAAGGCAATTATCTTATAAGAACCTCCATATATTTAGTAAGTCACCTATTGCTAATAAATATTTTGCTATAACGGTAATAATATTTTTAACAACTATTACCATATTCGACATTATATCACTTTTTTCAAATCCCAAAATATGGATTCTTACAATCTTAACATATTTAATGAGTATTTAGAAATGATACATTAAACTTTCAATGTCATTGCTTGAAATCTTGTTTCAATCCATATATGGTTTTCTTAAATTTGCATACAAGATTGTTGTCTTCAAGAGAGTACAACCCTTCATTTTGTTTCATATATAGCTCCTCTTCAAGCTCACCATTGAAAAAGTTTGTTTTCTCATCCATTTGTTGTAGATCAAAATCAAAATGAGCTACTAATTCCATAACTATACATGGGCAATCCTTGGTGGATAGAGGAAATAAAGTCTCTATATAGTCTTGTCCTTCTATCTAGGTGAACTATTTAAGCCTTATGCCTATCAATGTTTTTTGATGAGTCTCTTTCAATATTAAAGACCCACTTTCAACTAATAGGTTAATCCCCATCAGCTAATGGTACAAGATCTTAAACGTCATTGGCCTTCATGGAGGTCATCTCTCATGGCATTATATCATAGCCCATATTTCAAACTACTCATGGCATGTGAAAAAGGTGTGGGATCATCAATAACACAAATATCAAAGTCGGACTTTTGTAAGTACACATAATATAAATGAGGTATAGCTAAAAAAATTTCCTAGCAGATATTCTTAAAGTTAACCCAATATCCTCTTGAGAAGGCTACTCAAAAGCTAGTTCTTCAAAAAAATTAAAAATTTCCTGAATAATCTGATCTACTATATTTATGTCAGCATTCTATGGAACCATATTAACTTGTTATTCAACTATGACTAGAACTACACGTGTGCGACAAACAACAGTCACTTTATCATATGAATTACAAGCTTCATATATGAGATAATCAATTTTAGGAATTGGATCCTTGATCTAATCACTCCCACTAATCAACTCATGTTCAAGAAATTTTACGTATATTGACTCCACAAATATAGTGTTATGTGATGGACAATAGGGCCTATAGCCCTCAAACTTTATAGCATATCTAATAAAATACCCAATCATTGTCCTTGGGTATATCTTCCTTTCTTGTGGATTATAGATTTTCACTTCACATGGACATCCCCAAATAAGTATATGTTTTAAACTTGTCTTCCAACCCTTAAAATCTCAAATGGTGTCTTAGACACCACTTTAGTTGGAACTTAGTTTAAAATATGTACCATTGTCTTAAATGCTTCATTCCACTAAAAATCTAAGAAGATTATAGTTGCTAAGCATACTCTTCACCATATTTAACAATATCCAATTTATTCTTTTAGCTACATCATTTTGGTTTATTGAACCAAGCATAGTATATTAGACAACTATCACGTTTACTTGAAGAAAATTTGCAAATGGACTAGAAGCTTGTCCATCCACAATGTACCTCCTATAGTACTCTCCATCTCTATCATACCTCACAATTTTGATTTTCTTATCACATTTTTTCTCTACCTTAGCTTTGAACACTTGCATATAACACTTTATGCTTATTGTTAACAAAGTAGAGATACATATATTATGAATAGTCATTGATAAATGAGAAAAAATATCTATGATTATGTGAGTTCGTATTAGAACTACATATGTTAACGTCTATAATCTCAAGTAGTTGAGAACTCCTATCGGCACCTTTCTTAGACTTGTTCATTTGTTTATCCTTTAAACAATCACTAATGTCAGTAAAGTTTGGATTACTAAGTACCCCATCATTCACCAACATCCTTATTCTTTCAGTGTAGATGTGACCTAACATTTTTTGTCAAAGCATTGATGAGTCTCTATTAATAAAAACATATTTGTGAACTAATGTTTAAGTTCATTGCAACATTTATTTCATCAAATCAATAGAATAAAGATTTTTTAGATAATGTACCACACCCAACACAATTTTTTTTCATAAATCAAACTAACTAAATTGTATTTGAAAACAAATAAGTATCCAAATGATACAAGTCTTGAAATAGAAACCAAGTTTCTATTGAAACTTAGAACATGAAATATCTTTTCTAACATTAACACATGACCACTCACAATAAGAAATAATACTTTGGGCAAGAAAATATTTCATCGCCTAAGAAAATAATTTTGTCCCCCAAATTTTGGGCTACAAAAAAACTTCGTCACAATTTTTTCGCCACAAGCCCGTTGCCCTTGATTAGGGCGACAAAAAGAAAATTTTGTCACCATAAACCTCTTTTTGTGCAACGAATATTTTTTGTTGCCCTAAACCTATTTTGTGTGACAGATATATTTTGTTTCTCAAAACCTTTTTTGTGCAATGAATATATTTTATATTCCTAAACCTCTTTTGTGTGACAGATATTTTTTGTTGCATAGACCCACTTTTGTGCGACAAAGCTGTTTTGTTTGTTGCCCTATTGCTTGTTTTGCAACAAAATAAATTCCTAGTCTTTCATTCATGCTACAAAAATATTTTGTAGCCTAAAGACCGGTATTATGTATTCATAATAATAGATTATGTTGTAATGTAGTATCATGCATATAGATACTCCACCATATTTTATTACTCTGTACAATCATATATCATTTAAACCATGCATAGATGACGATATCATTGTGCAAAAACAAATGTCATTTGAATGTCAAAGTATATGACACCGTAATATACAAATTGGCAAAATTCATGCCTAATGGGTACCAAAAAAATCAATTATGCTATCTAGCTTGAAAGACCACCAAAAAAGGGATAATGTTATCTACAGTTCTGCATCTTCAGCTTCATCAAGTATATTGCAACACCACAAAAAATGCTTCAAGTTAATCTCTAATTCATGAAATAAAAAAAATACAAATTAAGATTATAAAGAGATATGCAATGCTATCTATTTATATTTGGCCACTTCCCTTCAACTAAAAAAAGTTGTAATCCATATTACAAAATTCCAATTTTTCACATTATGTGTTTTTAACACACCTCATACCTCTTGTACAACACATTTCTAATTCAATTACAAGAGATACATAAAATTATTGTCTAAGTATACTAGTTGAAGTTCACATTAATATATAGTAAATCTGAGTAATGAAACTTGACACGGTCACCAAGAGAGAAAATTGGACACTTCTTACCATGAATATGTTAAATATGAACATTGATTGACATGTGCAAATAAATTCATAGAATTCATATGATACCATTAGTGAATTCTACAACAATGACCATCCGAAGAATAGAAGCATTGATTAAGTTATAGGTAAAGGGTGTTCTTAGCATTCTCAAACATCATATTATTCTATGGCTAGTTATACAGGGCAGACTAGTATCCAATAGACACAACAAACTTCACAGATTATTATCTGCTCAAACATACTCATGAACTTAGGAAGGTATTAGCAAGGAACCAAAAAGGATAATTGTATCAATAAAATCAAATTATATAATATGTTATCAATAAAAATGAATGCAAGAACTAACTTACATTTATAAGTCCAAAATGGCTCCTTGCGAATAAAAATCTATGTCATTTTCTATGTCCAATTAGAACTTCCAGCTATAAAAGAGAACACATAATATAGCTAGAATACCCTAATGCAAGAAGTCGTCCATCTCAATTTCAAGACAATGAATATCACATGTCTAACATTGGCACAAACTATAAATTTTGGTTCCCTAATTTGTACACCCTTATAGTGCAAAGTTCTGAATTTCAAACCATTAAAAAATGGAAAATTTTGAATGCATTAAATATAACTCATACTACTTTAGTGAGTTGTGAATATTGTTGTGCTCCTAGAAAGCTTGCAAATTTATCTCTCACAAATTGCATTATTTCATCCTTCAACTTCTAGGCGGTCTCATCAGCATCTGCTCTAAGTTTCCTCTCTCGTTCCTCTACTTGTTCTCTTAACTTTGTCTCTCTTTCTTCAACAATTTCCTTCATCTTTTCCATTTCGAGTCTTAAATTTTCTCCATTAAGGCATTTGAATGTTTAAACTCCTCAATTTGTTGACGAAAGCTAGCCTCAATTTCATTATCTTTTTTGTTCCTTAAAGGCATAGGTCCAACTCCTAGCCCTCGAATATATCCAAAATGATGCTCAAATGCCTGGGTATATGCTTCTTTCACACTGATATTATCAACTCCATACAACTCCTTCTACTTAGCATGAAGTTCAGTCAACTTTTGGTATTTTACATATGCACTATCTTTCCATGTACCATCTTTTTTCCTATAATAATATAAAATAAACAATTAAAAAGCCCTTAAAATTTTGTATAAATTAACTTATATTTAAGTACTTCATATCTGACACACCTTTTGGTCTTTTTTCATAATCTAATATAATATGGTTCTTACTCAGGCTCTTTAATCGTCTCATCAACATTTTCAGCTATAATAGAAGGCTCTTTTGATCATTGATATTCCTACATATAATATATCCATGTGAATATTTAACTAAAAGCATAAGATATCAAAAGTCAAAGAAGACAAGACTTTGGATTAACAATAACAGTTTATTCCATTGTAACACTTTTCATATATAAATATATATAATTGGCCAACCTTTGTATTTTTTATAGAACAACAATAGTAGCAACAAAAATAGAACAACGATAGCATATTAGTAAAGTGAATTGTAGAAATAAATCAAGACAAACTAAAATTTCTAGGAACAGAGAAAAGTCAATAACACACTATCTTTATGAAATTGTAAGTATACTAATTACCAATGCATATCCATCAAATAAGCTAAATTTGTAAATTAGTGTGGAAATACTTTTCATCGGAAACTTTAAAAAAATTAAATAATAGAACATTTTGCTTCGAGGAATCCCAAAAGTCCACCACTAAACACCTCCATACATTAGCATTTATGGTTTGAAATCGGTTTGCGATAGTATGTGACATTAAAAATCCATTAAAATATCTCTCTTTTAGCCTGAAACACCATTGTCTATACAAAATTTTACATTACATAGATAATGCTTTGTCAACATAACTACCCTCTAGAAGTCTCGACTCAGCCTAAACCATATATAAATATCAAACTAATCAATTGGTTACGAACAAAATGAAACATGTAACTGATATGCAAAACTAAAACATTAACTTTAAATTTTACCTTTATCTTATTGAAAAGCCTTTCTTTCGCTGTAGGATCCATATATTTCCAATTTCTACACATATAATTCAATATTCCAAAAAAAATACGATTGATAAGAAAGTTTTGTCAAAAATAGACATGTGCAAATAGAATTAGAATAATAAAAATTAGTTTCACCGTGAATCAAGAGGTTAATAATTTTTTACCCACACTCCCAACTCTGTAATGAACTGGTTTGCATCATTGCCTACAATTCTATTCATTTCTTCAGTGATTTTAGCATATGGCATTGTGGTGTGGTCATTTAATCGTGAATTAAAATATTTTTTTCCACGAGTTGACCCCCACTTTGGCCCTACATCACACAAGTATATTGGTTCAACAAATAATGATATATATATATATAATTAAAAAAATAGGCATTCTTAAACCAAACCTTTCCTTTGTGCTTGTTGCAACCGACAATGTTGCCTATATGTCATATGATTGGCTAAGTTGTTAGATCGCTCATCATGACCATCCAATGAAGTCTCCTGATCTACAAGCACCATAACTTGTGATGATGAAAGATTAGATGCCATTAACCTGCCAAATCTAACAACAATAAAATAAATTGATTGATATGCTAATTAAACAAATTAGGAAACAACAATTATATCATTTGGAAATTTATCACTATCACTTTCGACTCAGAAGGAAAACTAAAATAATATCATGCAATATCTTCATCTAATTCTAAAGTTAAACTGTAATTAACTTCACCATCTTCATCTTCGAGGACCTCCTCCTCTTTCTTCTCCTCCTCCTCCTCCTCATTATTCATAGCCCTTTCAACTTCATAAATATCAATTAAATCAGGTTCAATATCATCGCGTACCAAAGGAATTTCATCCCAATTTAAATCTTGCATATCAGAAATCGTAGTAGTCATCTCATTCTCCCAATTTGCTTACGAAGGCCCACTATCATCATCAATGTCCTCAACAATAGGAAAATCAAAATGATTTTGAGGAATTTTTTTAACAACTATCCTCCACTAAGGTTCTTTATGGGCCTTTAAAAAAAACTTACCCTACTTGAGAGGCTAGCGCAAAAGGCTCATTATATCTTAACCTACTATTAACATTAACAAGGGTAATTCCATATTTATCATCTCTCTTTACCTCCATCCTCTTATCCCATACATTAAACTATTCACATCTAAAAATAATGGTAATAATACTACCATGATTTATGATAGGGTCGTATTCCAACATAATCACCTCCTTTAGTAACCCGTAAAAATCCACACCTCCACTATCATCATCTCATTTTACCATTACTCCATTGTTTTGTGTCTTCCTTATTCTTTGGCACTTTATTGTATGAAATCTAAAACCATTCACAACATATCCCTTATATGTAAGCACATTCCTCATTGCACCTCGAGCTAGACATAATAGTTTAAGTCATATAGATTATTAGTTCACTTACTCTTTTTTCAAATCATTTAATAAAAGCAATAGGTTGTCATTCATTAGCATTCAAGTACAATTCAATCATAAAGAACAATTATCAATCTTTTTAGCCCTAGTTACATATTCAATATTCTATATAACTTTAAAATAATCTCAATTACTCATAAAATGTTGAACTACTTCACAATTTCTTAGAATGTACAATTGCGCTTGCTCCCAATCTTTAAAGCTTAAGTGTAGCCTTCCTAATGGCATACCATACTTACAGAAAATAGATAAGTTATAGGGAAGTTGGTGATTCTCATCGCCGTTCCTCTCTTCACGATTGAATTGTGTCTCTATTTTGCTCAAATACCATGAGCAAAATGTAAGACATTCATCTGCAATTTTACTTTCTGCAATCAACCCTTATGAGCATGTTTTGTTGCCTACAAATAATTTATAAGTACACATTTCCCATAATAAGAAAAAAGTCACAATTTTACATTTTACATTATAAAATATATTATATTAAAATACTAAGCACCACATCAAATGATAAGCCACAGGTCTTGCTAACTTCGTATCACTAGCCAAGTGCACAGTTAGATGCACCATCACATCAAAAAAATAAGGAACAAATAGTCATTCCAATTTGTGAAGGGTGATAGCTATATCTCTTTCCATTTGCTCCAACACATCAGTCTTTAACATCTTTGAACATAGTTGCTTCAAATATCTACTCAAATCTACAAAAATTTGAAGCACCTTATCATCTAACACACCTCAAAAAGCTGGTAGAAGTAAATCTTGCATAAGCACGTGACAATCATGACTCTTCATCCCAGAAATCCTACCATCTTCCAAACTTACACATCTTGAGACATTAGATAAATAGTCATCTGGAATTGCCAAATTTTCTAGTAGGGCAACAACCTCCCTCCTCTCAAATCAGGTTAAACTATAAGATACCTTCAAAATATGAAACTTTTCCCCCTCCAACTTAGGACGCAAATGTGGATGCATCTTCATCTTCTCAAGGTCCCATCTAGCATTCAAAGTATCTTTATTTTTTCTGGGTATATCCAATAATTTGCTCAAGATATTGTCACAAATGTTCTTCTCCACATGCATCACATCTAGATTATGCCAAATTAAAAAATACTTCTAATACGGGAGTTCAAAAAAATACTCTTTTTCTTTCATTGATGCACTAAGTATTCCTCAAATCTCTTTCTCCTAGAAGATTTAATTTTTCCAAATGTGACATTTATAAATCCACTTAATTTCTCCAAAATATCATGCCCAGAAAGTGATTCTAGTGGGGGCCTCTTTTAATATGTTCAACACCGAAGTCTTTCCTATTCAATCGCCGTTTATGATCTGGTTCCAAAAGTTTTCTATGTCCCAAATATCAGTGCTTCCGAGAGTGCTTTAATCTTTGAGACCAAGTATCCTTATGGTAATTAGGGCAAGCAAGAGTTCCTTTTGTGCTCCATCCGAACAAATTAGCGTAAGCTAGAAAATCACTAATTGTCCACATTAAAATAGTATGCATATTAAACACCTCACCAGTATGTGTATCAAATGTCCTAACCCTATTCTCCCACTATTCCTTTAATTCTTCTATTAGTGGTTGCAAAAATACATCTATATCATTGCCCGGTGATTTTGGACTAGGAATTAATAAAGATAACATAAAGTAAGCACTTTTCATGCACATCTAAGGAGGCAAATTGTATGGGACAAGAATAATAGGCCAAATGCTATACTTGGAACTTAAGTGTGCTCTAGAGTTGAACCCATCACTCACAAGTGCCAACCTTAAATTCCATGGACAGTGGAGAAAGTGGGAAATAATTTATCTAGAAACTTCCAAGCTCTTGAATCTGCAAGATGCCACATAATTCCATCATCTAGGCGATGCTCTTTATGCCACTGCATATGTTCTATTAATTTAGAGCACCTATACATCCTTTAAAGCCAAGGGATTAAAGGAAATGGTGTAAGACTAGTTGAGGCACCTTATTTCTCATATGCAACCCATCTCCATCACTACTTCCATCATCCTGATTCCTATCCTTCTATCTAGAGCATCCACAAACTCGACAACTATTGTACTAAGCATATTCTTTCCAAAACAATATGCAATGATTAATGCAAGCATCAATTTTCACATTATTCAACCAAAGTTCCTTAGTGTATTTCCTTGCTTTATACGAAGCCTTATGAAATCCTTTATCAAAGTTAAAGGCTCTATGCAAAACTTGAAGTAGCACATCAAAAGATTTATTAATCACTTTGATGTGGAGCAAGTTAACCAAAAATTTTAATTTTAAAAACGTCTTGCAACATGCATACAACTCTCTCTCAACATCTTCCATAAACTTAAAAACTTCTCTAAACCAACACCATTTTCCTCATGAGATTGACACCTTTCCTCTAATCCACTATGATCAACACCCATGAAAAATTGAACGTTTTTCACATCTTGTACCAATGGACCCATATTATCAACATCTACCTCACCATCTGCATTAACCCCAGTATCTTCATCATAAGTATCATGAACACTAATATTATCACCCCTAATACTGCTGCCATCACTTTCTCCATGAAAAATCCATGGATTATAATCACATTTGATGCCATACATCATCAAATGAACCCACATAGGACGTCAATTTTGGGCTAAAATAAAATTACAATTCAAGTAAGGGAATTTAACAAAATTCCCTCTTCCTTTCCACCAAAAAAAAATTACAAAAATTCATTAACACCTTCAATATACTCCAGCTTTCTCCTATCATTTATTCCCTTATGGTTCATCCAACTTCGATCCCCAAACATTTTTGAAAAAATAACTACACATGCATAAGTAAATAGGAAAAGATATATTAGGAATTGTTCATCGGTCAAATATAATCAATGACTATCTTCTATTTTTCTTATTGATTAAGGTGATTTATTTGTTAATTATTAGTTATTATATATATGAAAAACAAGCATTTGAATAATGTATAAAGGAATGTTTCTATCTTAAATTTTGATGCTCAATTGTTTATATTAATTGACTGTATAAGAGGAAATAAGTTTACGGTATAGACTCGTGTAATATTTTCTAAGAGCTGATTTACAATGCTTACATAGCAGCATGATTGATTATTTATGATATTTTCATCTAGATTGGATGAAATTATCCACCTAGACACCCCCCCCCCAACTTTCATTTTACAAATGTTCAATCTGTGAAAAAAAATGTGGTCACACCATGATCCGTAAGATAATATGGATAAAGAGAAGAAGAAAAGGGATATGCAAAACAAACTCTAAACCACTACTGCAAACTTATAGATGAGTATTTGGAAGGATGGTTAGCTAGTTATATTCATTGTCCAATAAAGAAGGATCCTCTAACTTGAAATTAGATCGTTACTCGGTCTACTTTTTCACCACAAGTATTCATGTGCACAAATTTTGTATTTTTTTATTTTTATCATTGAATTGCTAGATTAAAAGGTATATGGATTGAAGGTCTTCCTCATCTTACAATATGATTTTTTGGTCATGCAGACATTTAAGATTCTTGTATTACAAGAATGTGTTATTCAGTATTGTCTTAGCTCTTTAAACATTGATGTCTTCCCCTTATGTAATGTGTATTTAAATTATATATTTCACATATTCACATAAGAGTATTTTTAAAAGTTAAATAGCATATTGCAATTTTCCCCCTTTCTCTTTTTTCTTTTTAGGTAAAGGAAAAATAATTAAGAAAATCAAACCAGATCTTAGCAAAGAAGATTTAGATATTGTAGTTGCAAATATTTTGAAAGAAGTAGAGTTCAATATTGTAAGTGTCTACCATTTGTGCAGCAATAAGTAGACTTAAGCTATTATCTAGCAGCAACATAATATTATAATTATTGATAATGATGCTATGAAGGAACAATATTAAAATAAAAAGCTATAAATGAGTCATGTAACAATTTTTTCTTATTTTTATTAATTTTCATTTCTAGTAATTGAATTGCAAATGAGGGTGTAAAATTTTGACTAAAATCAGAGATTGTTTAGCAAAGAGCTTAGCAAAAGTGACATTTGTTAGAATCCATTTAAATGATGAATATAGGTCACGTTA